>CM064509.1:67669255-67979513 GCA_032716605.1 Paralithodes platypus
TTTTTTTTTTTAGGTATAGCTATACTGTCAATCAGCTACAAACATCCGCACTGAAAGAGACTAAGCGCACCCAATGTAATACTTCGGCACATTATAAATTTACAACGCTTAATTTTTAGCCTCCAAGGCATTTTCGCCGCTGAAAGTGGCCTTGCGACTTCGACATAAATTACATCTCTCTCCTGTCCACTAAATTTTAGTGTTCCACCCGGCCAGCGAAGATAACACGTGTCGTGGAAGGATATTAAGGGAGCCAACCTCGCTTTTTTTTTTCTCTTGCTCCTGCCGTCTCTCATTTGTTTGTATCCATTCGGCCCCCATTCGAGGTGTCAATCTTTTCCTGGCGAGCGGTAGCGAGCCAGCATTTATATTATTTTTGTTTTGACAGCAAGCTAAATTTGTACATTATTCGATAGAAAAATGTCTCCGTTGAAGCCGGATTTTCTCCATACAATGCTGGCTCTCTACGACATCGCTCGCCAGAAGATATCGACATCTGGTTGGGGATAAACGTCTTGAAACAGTTCTCTGAATGGGGCCGAATGGATACAAGCCCGGGAAAGAAGAGGAAAGGGAGAATATAAAAATAAAAAAAAAGCCGGTGACCCTCCTTAAAATATTGTAATTTAAACATGATATGCGAGACACAATTCCCTGGTTCATTAGGCGACGTTTTTGTGTGGGGCCCTTGGTCGACAGTTGTTGTGGGGGCCCTTGTCGCACAGATTCGCGCTAAACACCTTTCCATTTTCTCTTGACCGGCACAACCCATTTTCTCTCGACACGCAAGACCTTTTTGCAGAATTCGCAAAAAAAATATTTAGCTATAGGTTCAAGTAGTTAATCCTTTGAGTATTATCACTCGTTTTTTTGACCGGTTTTTATGGCTATTACTCAACGATGTCTTTAATATTGACAAAGAAATCGGTCGACAGGTCTTAAAATCGACAAAACTAATGGGGTAAACATCTAAAAAATCTGAAAACTAATGGGGCTAGAACATGAGGGAGGGAAGGGGTTCTAGAAAAACACCCCATCTCCCCTTAAGAAATGTTGTCAATAAGCACATTTCATATTTTCTCTAGGGAATGTGAGTCCCTGTGCATATCCGGTACACTCGGATGACACTCCTCTACACCCTTCCTAAGAATTAGTGGACCTATCTCCCGTTCTCCCATTCCCTTTGCCCACGTCCTGACTAATGTGAAGATACCATGAAATATTATGACATGTTTAAATGACCCGACCATGACTATAATTAAATTAAATATATACTAATGTGTGGGATTGTGCCAATTGGACAATGCGCAATAATAAAACGACGACTATATTTTGAATGCAAACACATCTGAAAAGTCAATTGATAAAAGGATTGAGGAATTTTAGTCTAATATCTTAGGGTTTACAACCGTCGAACATGCCATCAAAATCCCTTTTTGGCCTATTAACCCCGACTCACGTAAAATACGAGTATCTCGCAATAATGCACCATAATCCATTCCGCTGCTGTCAATGAGTTGAGACCTAAATGCTCCAGACTGAAATTGCCCTATACTGGTGGAATTGCAAACTTCTGAAGAGTCTAAATATAACCTTTTGTAATTTGACCCGTATACAAGTACCCGAATTGTTTGGGTTTTGTTGGTGCCAAGATTATCAGTTCAATGACAACATGTAAGGGGAGATAGGGGAATTTTTCTCTCTAGCTTGAATGTGGTCTATAGGGCAAACCTAGAAACATAAATGCCACAAACTGTAAAACCAACCAAAAACCCTAAGAAGGGCGTCCCCTGTCCGACGGCGCCTGGCTACAGTTATGCGGGAAGGTTGGTGCGACAAAGTTGTCTTAAAGTCCTTTAATACTACAGTGTTGTTCAAAGTTTTCCTGACCAAGGTTATTCAAGCTCTCCCGGTGCACACCAGGGAGAATTTGCCCTTTATCCCAACTTATAGTCTCTTTCATTATACGTAGGCCGGAAATCGTGAACGCTGACCTCAGATTTGCCTTTATCCCAACTACAGTATATTGTGTTTTTTATAAATAGGCCAAAAATCGTGACCTCTATCCTCTGTAACTCATTAAGGGATTGGGCAAATGGGCTGTACTATTCTTAAGGGGACATATCGACTTGAGGGATTATTTTTTTTGGACCCCTTTCTCCCTCATGTTTAGCCCCATTGCTTTTGAGATTTTAAGACAGTCGCCCCCATTAGTTTGTTCGATTATTTTAAGAACTTTCGCACATTTCTGGTCAATTTTAAAGACCCTTTAGTGCAATTTAGGTGTCGATTTTTAAATCCTGGCGAGCGATTTTAGCGAGCCTGTAATTTTAAGATTGGGTAACCGGCTGTTCAGCCGGGACATTTTTCTACCGAAAAATGTAAACATTTATCTTGAAAGGGGCTCAAGGGGGTGTAATCTAAAGCTTGATGGATATCTAGAGACCAAACTAAAAACTTCCCCTTAAGTTTAAAGGGGACCTGGGGAGGAGGTTTAAAGGGGATCTGGGGAGGAGGTTTTTATACATTTTGGTCTAGGGGACAAACTAAACATACATTTTGGTCTAGGGGACAAACTAAACATACATTTTGGTCTAGGGGACAAACTAAACATACATTTTGGTCTAGGGGACAAACTAAACATACATTTTGGTCTAGGGGACAAACTAAACATAGTACATCTCTCGAAAACGGCGGTGGCAATAAAAGCCTTCAACAATAATGATTACAACATTTACAACAACTTGGCAAATGTACAAAATGTGGTTTATTTGTCCTACATTATCCTACTGCCGGTTTCTTCCAGGGTCGCCAGGGAGGTTGAAACTTACTGAAGGCTGGGTCACTGAGGAGCGGATTTTCATGTGAGGTGAGTACAGGGAGTTTGTTTTAAGGGGGTGGTACTTGCTTTTTGGGGCTATATAGCCTATTCATATATTTATTTAGTTTTGAATTTCCTCGCTATAGACCTCCATCAAGCTTAGAAAAACACCCCCTAGACTCCCTTTCAAGATAAATTTGTACATTTTTCGGTAGAAAAGGCCAGTTCCTTCTAAAATTAGAGGCTCGCTATCGCTCGCTAGGAAAAATCGACACCTAAATGGCACGAAAGATCTTGATATTGACAAACAATGGGGCAAAAGGTCTCAAAATCGCTAAACTAATAGAACGAACGTCTTAAAATCTCAAAACTAAAATGCTAACCCTGAGGGAGAAGGAGGTCCAGAAAAAACGAGTACTGCCCCCTTAAGATGGTTACTTGTTTTCAGGAGGTAAGATTCTCTCTCTCTCTCTCTCTCTCTCTCTCTCTCTCTCTCTCTCTCTCTCTCTCTCTCTCTCTCTCTCTCTCTCTCTCTCTCTCTCTCTCTCTCTCTCTCTCTCTCTGTGTTGCATATGTACGAAGATATTCATTTAGTCTTTACATGTCAGGATTATTGCATGCCTAACTATCATTGTGTATGTATGATTAACTAAATCTGTGCAAGTGTAGGAATACATGTGTGTATGTATGTGAGCCTGCAGGAATATATGCATACATGAATGAATATGTATGGCCTTGGTGGCACTGGTATTTAATTAAAGCATAGGTGCATACTGATTCTGTGCAATGTTTGTATACATTGGTGTTTAATGAAATATTCTAAATTACGTTTCGACCCATCTCCCCTTGACCCTATTTGGCCTGAGGGGGTCATTTTCGACCTCTCCTATTTCGCTTCATTAGTTTGCAGATTTCATGACGTTTAACTCCATTACTTTGCGATATTATCTTCTCCCCATTCAGGTGTCGATATTTTTCTGGGCGAGTATTAGCGAGCCTGTAACTTAGAAGAAATCGGCCTTTGGCCGGGAAATTTTTCAATTGAATAATGTACAAAATTAGCATGAAATGAATCTGGATGGACATTTTTGAGTTTGAAGCAAGTCCGGGAAGGCGTTTTTGTTAGCCAAGGTGACAAACTAATATACTGTACATTGGTCAAAAAAAGCAAAAGCAAGCAATATCCTCGATAAATATTAAACAAAATATCCTAATAATATCCTAAATAAATAATAACAAGTAGTGAAATAGGTGATGTTCGTGAACTTGTGGAGGTTGCTGCACTCCCTTTGTGTTGGGAAGATACAGCGTCTGTTAAGAAGGCAGGGTGGGGGTTGTTCGGTGCAAATTAGCGTAATTATGGGGCTGAGGACGAGAGAGAGAGAGAGAGAGAGAGAGAGAGAGAGAGAGAGAGAGAGAGAGAGAGAGAGAGAGAGAGAGCGAGAGAGAGAGAGAGAGAGAGAGAGAGAGAGAGAGAGAGATAGAGAGAGAGAGAGAGAGAGAGAGAGAGAGAGAGAGAGAGAGCGAGAGAGAGAGAGAGAGAGAGAGAGAGAGAGAGAGAGAGAGAGAGAGAGGAGAGAGGAGAGAGGAGAGAGAGAGAGAGAGAGAGAGACGAAAGAGAGAGAGCGAGGAGAGAGAGAGAGAGAGAGAGAGAGAGAGAGAGAGAGAGAGAGAGAGAGAGAGAGAGAATTTGTGTGTGTGTGTGTGTGTGTGTGTGGAACTGATGAAAAGGAAACTATTAATGAAACAAATATGGTATGATAATGATGGTAATTATGAACAGAATAACGGTGTAATACTAAAGTTGGAAGCAGCTACACAACATATAGAAAAAATACAATGAAAAAGGCTGCAAGAGAGAAAGAAATATATACCGTTTCAGAATAGAAGTGGGAGGTGTGGATCCGACAATTAGGTGAAGAGATTGGTACGGGAATGGGTGGAAATGAAATCAGAAATAGATTTGAGAGAAAATGGAACGTTGTAGAAAAGTCAAATTAAATACAAATGGAATGGGTGCCCTGGAAACACTATGTACTGTAGGTCTGATTGAGTACAAAGAGATTGTGAAAAATAGATATTCTAAATTATTGAAATGCCACATAACGATGCCAGGTGTAACGAGAACTCCCCTTTCCTCATATTTTAACATATATCGTATTATTCTCCTTGCCGATTATAAATATGATATTGTTGTCTACTGTAAGATGAATGTAATCATAGTTTATGTATCTGGTTTAACTATGTAAAACACTTTGATTCTCTACTGATTAAAAACAACAAAATATGTGAGTGAGGGAAGCAAAAGGCAGAACTGCCTGTAGCGAGTGCCTCTCCCATAGATGAAAGGGTGACAGGGCCAAAATCGAGGGACGTTCGAGCCAAAATGCCTGGACACACGGAGTTTGAAGCAATTTAGGTCATAGGAAGAGGGAAAGACTGATTCTGGGAGAGAGTTCCAGTGCTCAGCTGTTTTGAAGCAATTTAGGTCATAGGAAGAGGGAAAGACTGATTCTGGGAGAGAGTTCCAGTGCTCAGCTGTTGAATATAAGTTGTTTATATGGCTATAGTCTGAAATAAATAATATTTTATTAATATTATTATTATTATTAGTAGTAGTAGTAGTAGTAGTAGTAGTAGTAGTAGTAGTAGCAGCAGTAGTAGTAGTAGTAGTAGTAGCAGCAGTAGTAGTAGTAGTAGTAGTAGTAGTAGTAGTAGTAGTAGCAGCAGTAGTAGTAGTAGTAGTAGCAGCAGTAGTAGTAGTAGTAGTAGTAGTAGTAGTAGTAGTAGTAGTAGTATTTCATAAATTATTGATTCGCTCTTATAAATGGGATAAAAATAGAATAAAGGGAGTATGACAATATAGCGTCCATTGTCATTGTTTGCACTGTTATCGGAAACTAGACTGAAGGTACACTTTGAAATACAACTAATAAATACTTGCCCCACAAACTGCCAACTCTTTATGATAGCAGCTTAAGTGGGGAGACTGGCCCTTTGTTTGGTCTATTAATTCATGTATTCATATATTTTTTAGTTTCCTCCCTAGACCTCCATCAAGCTTAGAAAAACACCCCCTATACCTCCCTTCAAGATAAATTTGTACATTTTTCGGTAGAAAAATGTCTCGGCCGAAGGTCGATTCCTCTGAAATTGCAGGCTCGCTTTCACTCGCCAGGAAAAAACCGACACCTAAATGGCACGAAAGGTCGACAAAATTGACAACGAAAACGGGCGAAAGGTGTTAAAATCGCCAAACTAATGGGCCGAACGTCTTAAAATCTCGAAACTAATGGTGCTAAACATGAGGGAGAAAGTGGTCCAGAAAACCGGCCCTCCCCCCTTAAGTGGGGATGGGCGTATATATTTGCTTATTTATGTTTAGCTTTATTGTTTGTTTTGTTAGTTTCCTCCCTAGACCTCCATCAAGCTTAAAAAAAAAAAAAAAAAAAAAAATATATATATATATATATATATTATGACTAAAGTAAGAGAGGCTTTTTTAATGATAGGCTTCATTAACGGCACAACAAAGCAACGCTCTTGTATTTAAGCCTAATGAATATTTACGTATAAATAAATGTAACATTAATAATACAGCTCTCGTTAGGAAGTTGGTCTTGCATTACGTTTATTAGTTCGAGCAATTAGTTTGAGCAATTAGTACTCAACATTATGTATGCCGCCAGATTTGATATAACAGTACACAATCACCTAATTACGTCACACATGAAGTAGCCAAATATACTAATGAGAGAGTTTGTGTGATATTTAGTAACACGATATAGCAAGAAGATAGTTACACTGTATAGTGAACACTTAACTGTAGAAGAACATTGTACATTGCCTTTGGTCTTCGTTTAATTGAGTTCTTATATTTTAGGATAATCTTCTAGTCGATGGAGTATTATATTTAAGGGGAGGTGTTTAGTTTGTTCCCTAGATTTCCATCAAGCTTAAAATTACACCCCTTAGACCCCCTTTCAAGATAAATGTGTACATTTTTCGGTAGAAAAATGTCCCGGCCGAAGGCCGATTTCTCTTAAATTACAGGCTCGCTATCGCTCGCCAGGAAAAAATCGACACCTAATTGGCACAAAAGTCTTAAAATTGACAGAAATGGGGCGAAAGTTCTTAAAATCACCAAACTAATGGGGCGAACGTCTTAAAATATCAAAAGCAATGGGGCTAACCATGAGGGAGAAAGGGGTCAAGATAAAAAAAATCCCTCAAGTGGAAATCTCCCCTTAACATCCGTATCAAATGTATAGGTGCAAGGGTGGCAGGTTTCCCGTTTTTGCTTGCATGTTTTGTGTTTATTAATATCCTCTTCTGTGTATTTTGCTTACGTTTGCTTGTAGTATGTTTGTAGTTAAAATGACTTACTTATTTTATTACATTTTATCTATATATTTATTTGTGTGTGTATTTTATTTGATCTAATTTTGTACTTTAGTTGGCTTCCGATACTGGCATATCTTATCTTACATCTTACCCAAGAGCATCTTCCTCTACAACCTTTATTCCCAACTTCATTTATCTAACCTAGAATATTATATACCACTGGAAATACAAGGGGTAAATAAGGATACAAATCAATAAAACACATGGACTATAAAGGACTCAAATTAATAAAACACATGGAAAATACAGGATACGCATCAATGAAACACATGGGGCAATAAAGGATACAAATCAATAACAAATTTGGGCAATAATTGATACAGATCAATAAAACACAGGCACAATAAAGGATACAGATAAATAAAACTCATGGGGCAATAAAGGCTTCATATCAATAAAACACATGGACAATAAAGGATACAGAAAAATAAAACACATGAATAATAAAGGATACAGATAAATAAAACACATGGGGCAATAAAGGCTTCATATCAATAAAACACATGGACAATAAAGGATACAGATAAATAAAACACATGAACAATAAAGGATACAAATAAATAAAACACATGGGGCAATAAAGGATTCATATCAATAAAACACAGGGACAATAAAGGATACAAATAACAAAAAAATCATGGGAAAATAAAGGCTATAGTTAAATCAAACACGGGGACAATATATAATACATATCAATAAAACACATGGACAATAAAGGATTCATATCAATAAAACACATGGTTATACACGCGTCAACACTCAACATTATTTATTCAATAAAAAGAACTACAAAAAATATCCCAAGCTTTCACTCACCATAAGGGGGCCCACCTCGCTTTTTGTCTCTTTCTCTCCCTCTCTCTTTGGCTTGTATCCATTCGGCCCCATTCAGCCTACTGTTTTAAGACGTTTACCCCCATCCAGGTGTCAATATTTTCCTGGCGAGCGGTAGCGAGCCACCATATATATATATATTTTTTGACATTAAGCTAATTTTGTACATTTTTCGGTAGAAAAATTTCTCCGGCGAAGCCGGATTACTCCATACAATGCTGGCTCGCTATCGCTCGCCAGGAAGAAATCGACACCTGGATGGGGATAAACGTCTTAAAACAGTTGGCTGAATGGGGCCGAATGGATACAAGCCAGGGAAACAGAAAAAAAGAGCGAAAGATAAAAAAAAAAACGGTGACCCCCCTTCAATGTTTCTAAGAATATAGCACACACTATATTTTCCATGGTGTGCAAATACAATGCCACTATGTAGGTTTGTTATTATTGTATTGTCTGCTGTATTTAACCCCTTCAGCACCGTCGACATCTCTTTATCATTTCATCCTGGCTACTAGGAATCGATTGTATTCAGTTTAGGAAGGACCTCTAGTCATGATGAGGCTTTGAACCATCTCAATCAACCTGTTTAACCGCCACACATCCCTCCTAAGCTGTATAAAATTGTCGAATGATAGCTAGAATAAACTACAACAGACGTCGCTGGTACAGAAGGGGTTAATTGACCACTTGCGAGTTTCAGGCTATAAGGAAGTTCGGCCTGTAAACATCGATATTAAACACAAATACAGTAATTATGTGGGTTTCTGATGGATAAATAGTATGTTGAATTTGGTTTTATGTATTGATAACATTACTAAACTCGTATTATAGCTGGTTATTCTGCTAAATATCGACGTCTACAGCTCCAGCTTCCTTAAAGAACGAAACTCAGAAGGGGTTAATTGGCCAATATACATTCTTCTACCATGGTCTCTTTCAGTATTTAACCCTTTGAGGAATATGACGCACTTTGACCGTATATTCTGGCTAGCATGAGACGATTTTTTTCAGCTTAGGAAGAACATGCGGGAACTAATGAGTTAATTGAGATAGTATTTACCTCTTTGCTTACTAACCATCCTGCCTAAGTTGCATACAATCTTCAAGTGACCGCCTTTTGAGTACCGATGCTGTCCTTTTCTAAAGCTTTATTCTGGCTAGTAGACGATTATGTTCAGTTTAGAAAGGGCCACCAGCAATTAACAGGCTTCAAACTATCTCGCTTAACCCTTTTTGTTACCACAGATCCCTCTTAAGCTGCACAGTAATCGTCTAGATACAGCTAGAATACAAAATATATACAGACGTCGCCGGTACAGAAGGGGTTAACGCTTCGTCAAGCAGAAAGGTATTTTTGATTGTTTACTCTACAATGATCTCTTTCAATGGCTCACAAAAACAGACACCTGGCAGACAGACTGAAAAACGTTTATTTCAGCGACAAATGTTTACTTCAGCGACAAACGTTTATTTCAGCGACAAACGTTTACTTCAGCATTCACTTCATGTCAACAGATTTCTCTCAAAGTACAATTGCCCACAACAATTTGAATACACTCTGTGATTTTATGTATGGAAGGGAAGAAATAGCATGATTGATTTGGGAGTGTATTTTCTTGTGCAGTAGTAGTAGTAGTAGTAGTAGTAGTAGTAGTAGTAGTAGTAGTTGAATAGTAATATCTGATGCTTGTAAAATAAAATGTATGAACAATATTAAATAAAAATCAATGTAGTAGTAGTAATCCACGATGATGAGTCTGAGTGCTGACCCCGGAATATTAAGTAGCTGAATGACTACCAAGTCGGACGCTTTGATGACTGTTCTGACCTGGTGTAGGGTCCAAAGAGGGGATGCACAGGCTGAGTGGTTTAAAAAAAAAAAAAAAAAAAAAGTTGTAGTAGTAGTAGTAGTATTAGTAGCAGTAGTAGTAGTAGTAGTAGTAGCAGTAGTAGTAGTTAATTATATTGCAGTAGTTAATGCATTTGATTAAGGTTGTTTTAGAAAATTATTCTTGAACGTTAATCACACTTGTTTTACTTCCATGTATAATATCATAGAGTGGAAACTAACTACTGCACAGTCAGCAAGATTTCCAGGCAGCCCAGTGCTAATTTTACATATGATTATTTTGGCTCGAACATACCTTGATTTTGGCCCTGTCACTCTTTCAACTCTGGGGGAGGTACTCGTCAAAGGCAGTTTTGCCTTCTGTCTCCCTCATCCACATAGAAAATATATACTCATATAGCTATTAATAAATATGAGAAACGCAAAAACAGGCATTGACTGACTAATGGATAAATCAAGTCTGTAAAGTATTGTTTTCCGCTACTCTACGTATTATAGCATAAATAGCATAAACAACATACATATAAGAAGTGCTGGACCAGTTGGAAATCTTGGTGACTGTACATTGGTCATACGATCACGCAACAATGTGTATATGTTTTCAGTATGCAAGTAAAGCCATCGAAATTACTCTATGACTGTAATTTCCTCTTCATCAAAAACAAAAATTATGTAATGCTTTATGTATATAAGACTACATAAAACACAGTCTGTACAGATATATTTGTAGAATGTGAAGCATGCAAGATATTCTCACCTCTGTATGATAATAATTCACCTTGAGTACTGCAGTCAAATGTTTGTTTGTTTATGTATATATAATATTATTCTTGAGATCTTATGTTTCTTGATAAGGCCTTTTATATATAAAAGCTGTTTAAGCTATAGCGATTAGCCCACGACATCCTAGAAATCCACTTCAAGTTGAATAATATTATCTACATGAAGTTACAATCAATTTTTGTTAACGCTTTAATGATGGTAGTAAGTTTAGCCTTTGCTGGCTTTGATAATGATATATTTGACTATGGTATGCTCGGTAATTTGACTGAAAGTATTTAATAGTCAAGTATATGGATTATTAAGTACAGGTAGTGTTGGTGATCATTGGAGAAAATATACCCCCTTGACGGAAAAACGTTTTACTGTGATGACATGACAGCTTCGACATGAACGTTTATTTTTTTCCAACATGTAGTATAGTTTTTCCATTCAGTTATTCACGCCACTGTGAATATATCTTCTGATATTGATGGCTGTTCTGCTTATTATGAACTTCGCAGAACTGGGCATGCATTTTTTCCCGAGTAGATAACCTAACTTCTATGAAGTTCGCAGTGCTGGGTATGCATTTTTTCCCGAGTAGATAACTTAACCTTTATGAACTTCACAGAGCTGGGTATGCATTTTTTTCCGAGTAGATAACCTAACCTCTATGAACTTCGCAGAGCTGGGTATGCATTTTTTTTCCGAGTACATAACCTAACCTCTATTATATAAAATACTGTACTATCCCCATTAAAACACCAGTAACATTTTGTGAAGACAGAATTGACTCCTTCTACCAACACCCAAGTAATATCATCAAAGTACAAAAATAATAAGTTAAAAATATATAAATATAGATACATAAATTAATAAATGCAATAAAGTATATTATAATGAAATCAATATAATTCTCTATATAATTAATGTACACTATAAGTTAGCCATTGGAGTTATGGTACCACAGCCTCTTTTTTTCCATATTTTCGGATCTTGATTAGTGTGTTAAGGGACACTTTATAGAGCTGCTATACGTGTTGGGGATACACTCTATAGCTCTATTGTAAGTGTATTGGTTTACACTACATAGGTTCATAAAGAGTGTATTTTTGAACACTGATGAGTTTTTTGGTTTACACTAGCTCTATAATGAGTGTTTTAGCTGGCACTGTATAGCTCTATAATGAGTGTTTTAGCTGGCACTGTATAGCTCTATAATGAGTGTTTTAGCTGGCACTGTAATGTGTCTTGTGTGAACACTCTATAGCGCTATGATGAGTGATTTAGTTGACATAATAGCTCTATATTTAGTGTTCTGGTTGACACTTTATAACTATAATGAGTTTTATGGCTGGCTCTGTAGCTCCATTATGAGTGTATTTGTAGACTATAATGAGTGTAGTGGTGTACACTCTATAATGAGTGTAGTGGTGTACACTCTATAATGAGTGTAGTGGTGTACACTCTATAATGAGTGTAGTGGTGTACACTCTATAGTTCTATAATGAGTTTTATGGCTGGCTCTGTAGCTCCATTATGAGTGTATTGGTGTACACTCTATAATGAGTGTAGTGGTGTACACTCTATAATGAGTGTTTTGGTGGCCACTATATTTCCACGATGATTGGTTTGGTGTACACTGAATAACAGTATAAAGAGTGTATCTGTAGCCACTCAATAACTCTATAATGAGTGTTTTGGTGGGCACTATATTTCCACGATGATTGGTTTGGTGTACACTGCATAACAGCATAAAGAGTGTATCTGTAGCCACTCAATAACTCTATAATGAGTGTTTTGGTGGGCACTATATTTCCACGATGATTGGTTTGGTGTACACTGAATAACAGCATAAAGAGTGTATCTGTAGCCACTCAATAAGTCTATAATGAGTGTTTTGGTAGCCACTCTATAGCTCTATGGCCTCCGGGTCTCTGTAGGTGAAGCCAGAGCGGATGTTTCTATAGAACCTCATCACGCCGCATAGCGCCAGGATCTGTGAGAGAAAAGAGTGGGGACAGCTGTTAATAACTTGCCAGGAGTGTTTATTATTATTATTATTATTAGTAGTAGTAGTAGTAGTAGTAGTAGAAGTAGTAGTAGTAGTAGTAGTCGTGATAACAATAATAATAATAATTATTATTATTATTATTATTATTATTATTATTATTATTATTATTATTACTATATTAGCAGCAGTAGTAGTAAAGGTTAGTTGTAGTAGTAGACAATATATAGGACATTTCTCATCAAATATTATCACTCTTTAGATAATACGGTTAACACTTCCATATTCGAAGAAGCGTTTCATCATTGCATTAGTTGACGACATTATTCAGTTCAGGAAGTATCTTCAGGATTGAAAGGGGTAGAATCACACTATAACTCCCAAAAGTCTCCCTAAACTGAAAAAATCGTCTAATAATAGCCAGAATATATTGTTCAAACGGGTCATAATCCTCAAAGAGTTAAATAATGAGAGAGAGAGAGAGAGAGAGAGAGAGAGAGAGAGAGAGAGAGAGAGAGAGAGAGAGAGAGAGAGAGAGAAGATAGAGAGAGAGAGAGAGAGAGAGAGAGAGAGAGAGAGAGAGAGAGAGAGAGAGAGAGAGAGAGAGAGAGAGAGAGAGAGAGAGAGAGACTGTCCTTCAGCCCCAATGTAATCCTTTGTACTAATTGTCACGTACAGCCTCCCTCAGTTCCACCTGCTGCAGAGTTCATTATTCAGTGCTTGGCTTTACGTTAGTCCATCTATTGAGGTGATATTACTTGGTTATTATTGAGGGTTTTGATCGTCTCATAATCGTCTCATAATCGCTAAACAAACGGGGTAAGATAGGGATCGTCAAGGTGGTGTCACACGAGCAGTTTCCCGGCAGTTTGACTATAGTCGGTTTCATTTCAACTGACGGTAAATTGTCATGTCCTTATGTTGTTTACTCCACTATTATGAAGATTTTGTAGCGAAATATGATGTTAATTATAAAAAACTTGAGATAGTTATGGCACCAAGGCATAGGAGATTCATATTATTTCATTAACCCTTTGAGTACCAGTGACGGGGGTTAGATTATATTCTAGCTATATTTAGACGATATTATGCAGCTTAGGAAGGATCTGTGGTAGGTAAAAAGGGTTGGCCGAGACAGTTTGAAGCCTTATTAGTGCTAGAGGTCCTTTCTAAGCTGAATAAAATCGTCTAATAGTTGTCTGAATATGATGAAAAGGACGTCCCTGGTACTGAACGGGTTAAGTAGGGAGAAAACAGTTGCTAAGGGATGCGATTTACCATCAGTTAAAATGAAATCGACTTTAGTCAATATCGGCTACTGGTTAGTGGCTCCCAAAGGTCGATTAACCCTTTTAAGATCCGATTACGCATTTCTTTTCTGTTTTATGGCTATTATTAGCCGAATTTATTCAGATTAGATGAAAATAAATAAATGTTCGCTGCCTCGCTGGTAATTCATTTTCTTCACGTCAACTGCAAAGCTATACCGGTATATGATTTATGTGTGATTATCCTAGGTTTGATTCCTGGGAGTGCCACATGTGTTCAATTATTTAATTGATTTCATTAATTAGGTTTATTTATAAGGTAATTTGTGGGTTGGTGATATTACGAATTTATTGAATAGCAAGTTCTATCCAAAACTCAATCCAATTGGTGATAATAACATACAGAACAACATAGGAGGTCCACTGATTCTTACGTGAGGGTTAGAGACTATGGTGTCCGACTGTACATTAGAGGAACTGTGCAGAAGTTAAGGGGGTACTAATAACTTTTTATGGACCTCCTTCTCCCTCGTGTTTAGCATATTTGTTTTGAGATTTTAAGACGTTCCTTCCATTAGTTTGGCGATTTTAATACCTTTCGCCCCATTTCGTTGTCAATTTAAAGACCTATCGTGCCATTTAGGTGTCTATTATTTCCTGGCGAGCGATAGCGAGCCTGTAATTTTAAGAGAAATCGGCCTTCGGTCGGGGCATTTTTATATCGAAAAATATACAAATATATCTTGAAGAGGGTCTAGGTTTTTTTTTTTTTTTTTTTTTTAATTTGATGGAGGTCTAGCGAGGAAACTAAAAAACAAATAGTATCTATATACTTATATAGATCAAAAATCAAGCAGTATCCCCTTAATTATTGCAGGTGTGATGAAGGGGGTGCTGAGGGTTATTGTTTCCCAAGTATTGTATTACCGAGCAAGGTGTGAATGGCGGAAAGGTTGGTAATTAGTCGGCAGAGGATGGGAATTAGTTTTGTTTATTCAGTAGCCTACACGGAATAATGCGGGAATATTATGCTTGATAGTAGTTGTTCACGCAATAGCCAGAATAGTGTAGGAATATTATTTATGATACTATAGTCGGTTTGTTTTCAGCTGAAGGTAAATTGCAAAGGTTTTATTAAGGGGAGGTTTTTAGTTTGGTCCGTAGATATCCTTCAAGCTTAAGATTACACCCCCTTGAGCCCCTTTCAAGATAAATTTGTAAATTTTTCGGTACAAAAATGTCCCGGCTGAAAGCCGGTTCCTCTTAAATTACAGGCTCGCTATCGCTCGCCAGGATAAAATCGACACCTAAATGGCACGAAAGGTCTTAAAATTGACAGAAATGGGTTGAAAGTTCTTAAAATCGTCAAAATAATGGGGCGAACGTCTTAACATTAGGAAAACAATGGGGCTAAACATGAGGGAGAAAGGAGTCAAGAAAAAAAAATCCCTCAAGTGGATATCTCCCCTTAATGTGATCCACAGTGGGTTATACAGAAGTACAGTTTAAGGATTCTTTAGACTTGCATTATCTTTTTAATAATCTAATTTATTTATTTAACTCCCAACACCAAACATCTCCCAATGAAATTAATGAAAGCATGTGATCCTCCCGGGATTCGATTACCACTTACAGATCTTAAACACTAACCATTACACCATCAAGACATGTTTAATAACGGTGCAGTACGCCTCTTTTCAATAATTATCCTGCAAACTTTCGCACTATTTTTGCAGTGTGATATTCTGACGGGTGGGCTGGAGGGAGTTGTTGGAGTAGAAGAAGGAAGTAATATAATAAAGACTGGATGGACGTCAAGGGAGAGGTAAAGTTTCCGAGCGACAGAGAAAAAGTCATGGTTGTATAAAAAGAGTGGGGTGTGAGGGAGAGAGTTAAAATTGGGGAGAGTCGGAAAAAGTTATTGGCCGGGCGGGTGAGGAAAAGATATTCACTTTTCAATTGACTCGGAAATTCACGAAAACAGTTTGTTACCAATATGAAACTTGGCTTTTAAATCTGTCGCGGGTACCCATTTTTTTCTAACCCTTTTTGGAACTCGGGTAATTCAATATTGTAACGCATATTTTCAACCCCTAATTAAATCCTATTCGTTTTGGCATATGAGAACATTTAATGTAGTTAGTAAAGAATCGTGTTTGGACACGTTCATGTCAAGTCAAATCTTAATTACAGCCTTACAAATATATATACAACTGTGAAAACATTTAAAGTACAATAATGTTGTTTTTATAGTGTATGTGTGAACTGATGTATACTAAATAATCGTAACGATCAGTAATGCAATTGTAACATCGAATATTATCAACACACTTAGATTATTTTCGTTTTTGACAAATGAGAAAATGTATTGTAGTTAGTAACTAGATGAGCACTAGTAGAAATCTCTGGATCACTTCCAAAATTGAATCACGCCTTCCTTGGCGCATGTACTATCTACCCACCAAATTTCGTGAAAATCGGTTCTTAACTTCGTGGGCTTTGTTTACGACAGACATACAACCAGAGTCGATTTTGAACATTTGTGTGCTTGTATATATTAGCTCTACTAAATATTATTGACGGTCAGTTGTCATAACGAATATAATAGTATCACCCACTATATAATATAGTATCACCCACTATATATTATAATAGTATCACCCACTATATAATATAATAGTATCACCCACTATATATAATAGTATCACCCACTATAATAATATATAATAGTATCACCCACTATATATAATAGTATCACCCACTATATATAATAGTATCACCCACTATATATAATAGTATCACCCACTATATATATATAATAGTATCACCCACTATATATAATAGTATCACCCACTATATATAATAGTATCACCCACTATATATAATAGTATCACCCACTAGTATCACCCACTATATATAATAGTATCACCCACTATATATAATAGTATCACCCACTATATATAATAGTATCACCCACTATATATAATAGTATCACCCACTATACTATATATTATATACTTGATGGCAGCACTAAATACTTACGTTTACGAAGACTCTTGCAGTGAAGAAGCCCATCTCCATCTTACATATCGTGTCGAATTTCTGAAAAATAAGAACATTAGATGAGGAAGACAAGGAAAACAAACACACACATGTATTACACGTCCATCTTATCGATATATTATCTCACAAACCTTAATTAGGGGGATGGTTCACTTTTTGGTTGATTTTTTTCATTTATTTAATTTTTCTAGTGTCCTCTCTAGACCTCCATCAAGCTTTAAAAAACACCCCCTAGACCCCCTTTCAAGATAAATTTATACATTTTTTCGGTAGAAAAATGTCTCGGCCGAAGGCCGCTTACCGAAGGCCGCTTCCTCCTTCAATAACAGGCTCGCTATCGCTCGCCAGGAAAAAAATCGACACCTTAATGGCACGAAAGGTTTTAGTATTGGCAAAGAAATGGGGTGAAATGTTTCAAAATCGCCAAACTAACGGAATGAACGCCTTAAAATCTGTAACTAAAGGGGCTAAGCATGAGGGAGAATGGGGACCAGAAAAACGGACCTTCTCCCCTTAACCAATCTATAACATAACTAATATATCCTGAGTAGATAACCTGGAGTTTAGATGCCCTTTATTATCAGTTACCTTTCTTGCCTGCTAGCCTACGTTGCTTACTTAAAGGGAGGGGGGCCGTTTTTAGGGTCCTCCTTCTCCCTCATGTTTAACCCAATCAGTTTTCAGATGTTAAGATGTTTGTCCCATTAGTTTGTCGATTTTAAGACCTGTCGCCCCATTTCCTTTGTCAATATTAAGACCTTTCGTGCTCTTTAGGTGTTGATAATTTTCCTGGCGAACGACAGTGAGCCTGTAATTTTGGATGTACAAAATGTACAAATTAATCTACAAGGGGGATCTAATGGATTTGTTTTTAAGTTTGATGGATGTATATGGAGAAAACTAGAAAAGTAGTGAATAAATGAAAACATGGACCAAAAAGTGAACCATTAAGTGGAATTGTCTTAGTTATGTCCCGAGACCTCCATCAAGCTATAAAATAAAATAGAAAATTAAATGCCCACATGACACACCTTTACAGATAAATTTGGGCATTATTCGGTAGATAAATGCTCCAATCATTCACCATTCCCCGAAATCAATGGCTTCACCTCAGATGTTATACTTCCGAACAAGGTCTCTTCAAATCAATGGCTTCACCTCAGATGTTATACTTCCGAACAAGGTCTCTTCACATCAACATCTGGGATAAAGACCTTCCAGGTTTGTCATTCGTCTAATACTAGCCAGCATAAAACGAAACAGCGCGTCACGGTATACTAAAATAGTTAACCCCTTCACCACCATGACGTCTTCAGCACCATGACGTCTTTTTACCTTTGATTCTGACTAAAACTAGACGATTTTATGCAGTTTATGAAGGACCTGTGCAATTCAGAGGGTTTACTGGGATTCTATGTACTCGTTTTAGTCCTAGAGATAGATTGTAAGCTGAAAAGAATCGTCTAATGGTAACCAGAATAAGATGGAAATTAAGTCTTGGTATTGAAGGGGTTAATAATATGAGCGTAACAAACCGGCGAGTGTGTGTGTGTGTGTGTGTGTGTGTGTGTCAGACAGGTGATGTGGGAAAGTGATTAATTAAACAACCAGGTGCGGCAGATGTAGTTAGTGGAATAATTATGGAGAGTAATAATTGTAGCAGTGTGAGTATTATAGTAACTACAAGAGCGGTTCGTTTGACAGGGGACTAAATTGGTTATCATAATTGTTCGCTGCATATATGAACACTTTATTGTAGTAAAAATGGTATGCATAAATATAGTGTTTTGATCGTTTGTGTTCTAATTTTGATAGAGTAACGAAGAACAGTGCATCGTTTTTGTTGTGGTTAAGGGGAGACTGGCCGTTTGTTTGGTCTATTAATTCATGTATTCATATATTTTTTTTAGTTTCCTCCCTAGACCTCCATCAAGCTTAAAAAAACACACCCTAGACCCCCTTCAAGATAAATTTGCACATTTTTCGGTAGAAAAATGTCCAGGCCGAAGGCCGATTCCTCTTAAAATTGCAGGCTCGCTTTCGCTCGCCAGGAAAAAATCGACACCTAAATGGCACGAAAGGTCTTAAAATTGACAACGAAATTGGACGAAAGGTGTTAAAATCGGCAAACTAATGGGCCGAACGTCTTATAATCTCAAAACTAGTGGGGCTAAACATTAGGGAGAAGGGGGTCCATAAAAACGGTCTGCCTGCCCTTAAGCGTTCAGGTGGTTTCAGTGTATAGCCAGTGTATAGGCTATAAGCTAGTGTATAGGCTATATATATGTCACGTGTTGGTGATAAATAAAATACCCGTTAACGGAACCCACCTCGCTGTTTTTTTCTCTTTCTCTCCCTCTCTCTTTGGCTTATATCCATTCGTCCCCATTCAGCCTAATGTTTTAAGACGTTTACCCCCATCCAGGTGTCAATATTTTCCTGGCGAGCGGTAGCGAGCCAGCATATATATATTTTTGTTTTGACAGCAAGCTAAATTTGTACATTTTTCGATAGACAAATTTCTCCGACGAAGCCGGATTTCTCCATACAATGCTGGCTCGCTATCGCTCACCAGGAAGAAATCGACACCTAATGGGGATAAACGTCTTAAAACAGTTGGCTGAATGGGGCCGAATGGATACAAGCCAGGGAAAGAGAGAAAAGGAGAGAAAGATTTAAAATAAGCCGGTGACCCCCCTTAATACTCTCCCCTAATAACTGATTTCGGAATTATTTGTATTGCATGACTCTTGCGTTTGACAGGTACGCTACACGGAAAGAATAATGTGGTTACCATAAATGTATTGCTAGTGTATATGTCACGTGTTGGGGATATATACAATAGCCATTAATATTAATATTCTGGGTATTATTCGACGCGTTTGGGCAGTTTTAGAAGACCTTTTTTGGAGCTTGAGGGTTAATGGAGACTTTTATCCTTGGTATTCCTAGAGATCCTTCCTAAGCTGCATAAAATTAGCAAAGGATAACGTTTATACCAGTTTCAGAGAGTGGTTGGAAGTAATTAGTCTATACCAGTTACGAGTGGTGTGAAGTGGGTGTACGCCAGTAATGAGTGGAGAGAGAGAGAGAGAGAGAGAGAGAGAGAGAGAGAGAGAGAGAGAGAGAGAGAGAGAGAGAGAGAGAGAGTATATAAGGTTATTGTGATTATGACAAAGAAATCGTGAAAGGTGAGTGTCATATATAGTGTACACCGGAATAGGGGAGGTGTGGTGGAGTGGTCATGCCACTGGATTGGTAATCCAATGGACCCGGGTTCAAATCCCGATATGTCAATGGGAAGATATTATTGGGATTGAATTTGTGCTGTACCTAGTATCAGTGCATTACCACAAAGCCCACCGAAATGCCAAAAAAATACCCTCATTGTTCCCTGATTAAATAACACTGTATGAATATTCCCATATTCAAAATATGTTACAGGGGGACAATGCCTAGTGAGTTCACTGCTCAATAGGTGGCGTTCTGAGAGTGAGGGTCTGAGTCTGGAGGGTGAGACGGTGAAGCGCTTGAGCGAAGCAACCAGCCGCTTCAGAGATGGAGCTGCTTCGAGCCATGATCGATGCTTCGCATGTCTCACTCCCCAGACTGGAACAAGACCTCACGGGCTTCACCGTGTTGAGCGGTGGAATGTACAGGCTCTCAGCCTATGCCCGAGAGGGAGTAGCTGGAATGGAAAAAAAAAAAAAAAAAAAAAAATCCGTATAAGTAGGCCTATGTCATTTTGTAAATTGTTTCTGAAGACATATTGTGGTATAGGATGCAAAGACACGGAAATGAATGAATGAAAACACCATATGAGGAGGAGCACTATTGACAATGTTTCTCAGATAGTGACCTGAAGAAACTATCTGCGAAACGTTGCCAATATAGTGTTCCGCTTCAAACGTTGCCAATATAGTGTTCCGCTTCAAACGTTGCCAATATAGTGTTCCGCTTCAAACGTTGCCAATATAGTGTTCCGCTTCAAACGTTGCCAATATAGTGTTCCGCTTCAAACGTTGCCAATATAGTGTTCCGCTTCAAACGTTGCCAATATAGTGTTCCGCTTCAAACGTTGTCAATATAGTGTTCCGCTTCAAACGTTGCCAATATAGTGTTCCGCTTCAAACGTTGCCAATATAGTGTTCCGCTTCAAACGTTGCCAATATAGTGTTCCGCTTCAAACGGAGATGAACACAGCGGTACGGAACTTACTAGCGTACACCCCCTAGCTGTTCCTTTATATGATGTTGGTCTGATGAAACATACACCTAGATTATTAGAGTGTGTGGGAAGCGGTCACAAAAGCTACATGAAAGGCGAGTGTAGGAGAGTACTTGAGTGTGGCGGAGTGGTTAATTCATAAGCTCGAGCAAGAAACTATATAATTGTATAAGTATGTACCGTAGTCTAAAAGAGGTGTCACATGAAATTTTCTTTCCGGCAATTTTCGATGAGCAAGTTTTGGATTGTAATATGTATAGGCTTTTTCGCATTGGAATCTGACGCTAGACTGAAGTTAGAATATGTTAGATGCCTAATTTATTATATAATTTATTATATATTTTGAGTTTCGAAGATGCCAAGCTATAATTGCGCTTACAAATTGACGGAAAAAGCGCTCGTGTGACACCACCTAAAGGCCAGTATCAAATGAGGCTCTTTCCTTTCAACTATTATTATCAACACTGGTCTGGCAGCTTATGAGTCATACTTTTAAACCCCCTTCAGAATTAACAAGCCTCTTAGTAGTTAATTTGCCTTAACATTTTAGTATTATACTTAGCTTAGCATCTGCGGAAATCAAAGGCATAATTTAGTTAGTTTTGACGTCTTACATTCCTAGAGACGTTTCCTAAGTTGCATAAAACGTCTAATGATAGCCAGAATGGTGTGACGAAACGTGTCATTGAATACTGAAAGGGTTACATAATTCCGTCACCTGTGTTAATCAATCCTCTGTCAGTTTCCGGTACCGGTGCAAAACAAATCCTAGAAATATCTCCGGAATTATTTTGACGATAAAAGCTCTCGTGTGATACCCTTTACAAGCTTGCGTCACGCTGGGAGGGGAGGGGGGGGGGGGGGTTTGTTTCCGCTTGAAGGGGTCTTTATACGGAGGCGTGAAACGGTGAAAAGGAAGAATCCAAAAAAACCCGCCTCACACCAGGTACGGTTAACCTTTATTTGGTGCGAGATGGGTCTTTTTCCACCTTCCCTGTTTCACACCATTAGTTTGGAGATTTTGAGATGTTTCACCTAATTATTTTAGCGATTATAGGGCATTTCACCCCATTCAGGTGTCAAATATTTCCAGGCGAGCGATATCGAGCCTGCAATTTAGCAGAAACGGGTCTTCGGCCGGGAAAGTTATCTAGCTAATGTATATAATGTGTATACTGTATATAGTTTGAAAGTGGTCTGGGGAACCTTTTATTAGATTGAAAAGGCTCTGGGGAGGTGGTCATTTAAATAGGTGTATGTAAAGCCATGTTCAAGGTAGTTACTTAGGGATAGAGTGTACTATTCCAAAGAACCGTGACTTAGGTTAGCTATAAGTGCAGGATATACGGGATATTTAAGTGTGTTAATTAAGGGGGAAGGGTTTATTGTTTGGTCGATTGTTTCAAAAATGTATTACTTTCTTAGTTTCCTCCCTAAACCTCCATCAAACTTTAAAAAACACCCATTAGATGACCTTCGAGATTAGTTTGTGCATTTTTCGGGCGAAAAAATTTCCGGCCGACGGCCGGTTCTTCCAAAATTACAGGCTCACTATCGTTCGCCAGGAAAATATCGACACCTAAATGACACGGGCGAAATTTCTATAACTCTATAAATCGACAAACTAATGGGCCGAACGTCTTAAAATCTGAATATTAATAGGGCTAAACATGAGGAAGAAGGGCGACCAGACAAACCAGGACTCAGGTGTCTGTCTGTCTGTCTGTCTGTCTGTCTCTGTGCTTACCCCTTTACCACTCTCGACTCTCACACTTTTCCACTCGACACTCTTTTTAGCACTTTTAGAACCTGCACTCGTATTCATTATCTTACTTTGCATTCATTGTAACACACACACACACACACACACACACACACACACACACACACACACACACACACACACACACACACATCCACAGCCATTCCAACGATACATATAACACCTACACATATAGGAGGCGGGAAATAACGAGCATGCTCACTCCCGCAATACAACTAGAGTAAGTACAACTAGAGTAAGTACACACACACACACACATTTTTCGTGTCATTTAGGTGTCGGTTTTTACCTGGCGAGCGATAGCAAGCCAGTAACTTTACCGAACACTAAGCATAATATACTGCATATAACTTAACACACAACATTCGCTTACATTGAACATCAACTAACACTGAACATTAAATAACACTGAAAATTAAATAACACTGAAAATAAACACCATATGAGGAGGAGCACTTTATTGACAACGTTATTTCAACATTAACTAACACTAAACATGATAATATACACAGCATTAACATTTGAGCTTACCTTATTAACGTGATCCCTGAGCACGTTGGAGTACATGACACACACGGCCTCTAGCGCCATGAAGGTTATGTTACCCACCACCCACGGCGCCACCAGTCCTCGCCGCTCCTGGGGGATCGAACACGGGATGTTTTTATATAACTTCCGCTCAAAATCTTCTAATGGTAGCCAAATATTAGTAGGTATTGTTTTACTGAAGGAGTTGTTCAATATAGTTAAATGTTCTTTGAGCATAAGACAACTTAAACGGAATTGCAGACAGGCAGACAGAGAGGTACACTCGGATACCATAGTCTCTCATACGCCATAGTCTCTCATACGTGTTTGTTTATGCAAATAAAACTATCTGGATTGATTTTTTGATATAAATTGCTTTTCCATAAATAGCATACGGTATATAGTTTTGTAGTTGATGTATAGAAAATTATATTCATAAATTCGTTTCCAGGGATATGCTTCCATAATTATGCATAGGTGAAGTCCATGAATATTTATGGGTGGGCCAGAGACTATGGCATCCGAGTGTACATATTCTGTATATACTGAATGTAACCATCTAAGGCGATAAATCATGACCTTTATCCTCTGTAACTCAAAAAGGGCTAGAGCAAATTGGCTGTACATTTCTACATCTATTCCTTGGCTGACCCTTCCCAAATGGTAGAAATATTAGCTCGGTTAATCTAGTCGTTTTTGAGTTACAGAGGTTAGAGGTCATGATTTCTCGCCTACTTACAGCGAATAGACTATAGCCCCTCTCCATCAGCCTATAAAGTATATACTTACCCTGGACACCCCAATGATGAGGAAGCCACTGAGTACCGCCAGGGTGACGTGGGTACAAAGGGTTGACACATAAGAGATCTGAACACCTGGGGGTAGAAAAGTATCTTAATGAATAGCCAACCCTTAGTCCTGAAGATGATGACGCATTTTGATAGTTTATTCTGGCTATCAGGTGACCATTTTATACCATCTAGGACAGATATGTGGGAGTTTTAGGGTAATGAATATCTCCATTAATTCTCTTAATTATCTAATAATACCATACTTCATCAGAATAAAATCGTCAAATAATGGTTAGAAAACCGAAAACATATTCGTAATCGGATCTTGAAAGGGTTAAACAATGCATTATTACAGACGTACAGATATCTAATTAGGTGATTCCAAAACTTTTATTTTGTGCGTATTGCGAGCCGTTTATATCTATACCGGTATATATATATATTATATATATATATTTTTTCTGGACACCCTTTGCACAGTTGGATAATAAGTTCTGTTCCTCTCCGTGATCTTATATATGGAAATATAATCCGCATGATTGAATTACGATTTTTTTTTTTTTTTAAAGACCTCCGTCTACGTATTGTGAAAAACCTGTTATCCTCCGGCAAATTGTGGGGTTACGAGTTAGTTTCTTATGCAGTGGTTAACTAATCTAATTAGTCAACTGATAATTAAGAGAAAGCACACTCGCATTTTAGGGCAGGGAACAGAATGTATGCAGGCAACTGTCCATAATTATAGAGGTATGTGTCCTTACCATAATATACATCTTGGAGGTGTGCAGGGTGTTGACTGTTAACCAGTAGCCGCCACAAACACAGTATTACCACCACCACTGACGCGGCCTGTGGGAAAAGGAGAACAGTGTATTAATTCACCTGTGTTAAGGGGGTAGTGCTTGTTTATTGGTCTATATATTATATATATACATTTATTTTTAAGTTTCCTCGCTAGAGCTCTATCAAGCCTAAACAAAAAAACACCCCTAGACCCCCTTTTAAGATAAATGTGTACATTTTTCGGTAGAAAAATGTCCCGGTTCCTTCCAAAATTACAGGCTCGCTATCGCTCGCCAGGAAATAATCGAGACCTAAATGACACGAAAGGTCTTAAGATTGACAAAGAGGGCGAAAGGTCTCACAATCATGAAACTAACGGAACAAACGTCTTAAAATCTCAAAACTAATATGCTAAACATGAGGGAGAAGGGGGTCCAGAAAAAGCGAGTACCTCCCCCTTAAGGGATTCCTAGGGGACAGTTCTCGCAATCTTAATCAACTACTTTTCAAACAAAAATCCGAAATTGTTAGCACACATTGAGCAGCTAGACCCAAGTTTGAGTGTGTTTGAGAGCGGAATTATTACATCACTTGAAATGGGGATGTTAAACAGTCCAGATATTATACGGACAGAAAAGAACACACGTAACACTCCTGTGACACACATAACACACATAACACTCCTGTGACACACATAACACACATAACACTCCTGTGACACCGGCTTATGTCTTCAGCCTTTCAATACCATGGCCCATTTTCCAGTTTCATTCTGGATTCTGTAACACGATTATAATCAGCTTTGGAAGAACCTGTAGGATTGAAAGGGTTCAGTAAAATCTCTCTCTCTCTCTCTCTCTCTCTCTCTCTCTCTCTCTCTCTTACATATTACTGTATATTGGGTCACTGCGGCTGCTCCTTTTGGATAGTAAAATTATCAAAACTTTTGTAATACAGTTGAATTTATGCCATCATATTGAAGAAGTTAATTGGGTACTTGAGAACTAAAGGGTGTGTGTGTTGTGTTATGGGGGGGGGGGTTTGCAGGCAGGAAATTGGTCTTTTGAGGTGATGAAGGGAGTGCTTCAAGTCAAAATGGCAACACTCCCGAACCGGCTGAATCAAAATGGCCCCATTGTGCTGGCCTAACTATATTTAATATAACTTAGCTAAACTTAATCAGACCTACCAAGACCTAACCTACCCAAACCTACATAATGTAACCTAACTTATCCTAACCTAACCTCGGCTAACTTAGCATATCCTAACGTTGCCTTTTAAGTGGGTAAATGAATGAAAAGTGTAAAAATACTTCGATAACTTTTGGAAACCAGTGATATGTCAAATTGTGTTAAGGGGGGTCACCGGCTTTTGTTTTCTTTCTCTCCTTTTCTCTCTTTCTCTGGCTTGTATCCATTCGGCCCCATTCAGCCAACTGCTTTAAGATGTTCATCCCCATCCAGGCCTCGATTTCTTCCTGGCGAGCGATAACGAGCCAGCGTTGTATGGAGAAGTCCGGCTTTGCCGGAGAAATTTTTCTATCGAAAAATGTATAAATTTATCTTGCATTCAAAACAAATAATTATATATATATACTGGCTCGCTACCGCTCGCCAGGAAAATATTGACACCTGGATGGGAGTGAACGTCTTAAAACAGTGGGCTGAATGGGGCCGAATGGATACAACCCAAAGAGAGAGGGAGAGACAGAAAAAGCGAGGTGGGTCCCCTTAAAAAAACATGTGTCGGTTTTATTATATACGTGTTATTTTATTGACATCCCAATTATTCAGTGTTATAGTCTTTCTTCTATTCAACAAGTGAACTCTGGATCTCTCTCCCTCAATCAATCTTCACTTCATCCTATGACTTAAACTGCTTTAAACTTCGTGTATCCAGGAATTTTGACCCCCAACGTCCCTTGAATTTGGCTCTGTCACTCCTTTGGCTTTGGGGGAGACACTCGTTACTGGCAACCTGCCTTTTGTCTCCTTCATACACAGAAGAAAATAATCCCAAACCATCCTAACACTGTCCACTACCACTATATTCTGTGTCGCTGCCTCTACCTTCTACCTGAATCAGTTCGTCCTAACTTTAACTTTCGGACTTTCTTTCCGATCAGAGGCTGCGCTGATAGAGCTAGTCGTTAAGGGGGATCACCGGCTGTTTTTGTTTTGTCTTTCTCTCCTTTTTTCTCTTTCCCTGGCTTGTATCCATTCGGCCTCATTCAGCCAACTGTTTTAAGACGTGAATCCCCATCCAGGTGTTGATTTCTTCCCGGCGAGCGATAGCAAGCCAACATTGTATGGAGAAATGCCGGAGAAATTTTTCTATCGAAAAATGTACAAATTTAGCTTGCTGTCAAAACAAAAAATAAATATGCTGGCTCGCTACCGCTCGCCAGGAAAATATTGACACCATGGGGGTAAACGTCTTAAAACAGTTGGCTGAATTAGGCCGAATGGATACAAGCCAAAGAGAGAGGGAGAGCAAGAGATAAAAGTGAGGTGGGCTTCCTTAACGAAGAACAAACACTAATATATTTATTGTAAGAATTTTCTCTTTGAAGCAAAGGGTACCGAGTCTATAGTTATGACATAGAAGAATACGTTTGATGAATAAGAATACTTGAATGAATCGAAAAGAATAGGAAATTTTTCAGTTAAGATTGAAGGCTAATGAATAAAGGAAAGATAAATATTTACCATATAACTGGCACATACAGAACTTTGTAATGGCTTTGAAAATATCGCAACAGAAGATGGAACAACTTTTGAGCCAAGTTATCCGAATTGTGATCGAATTAATACGTCAAACATATGTACTGAACTGGTTACATATGTACTGAACTGGTTACATATGTACTGAACTGGTTACATATGTACTGAACTGGTTACATATTTTGGTATGTTATGCACGTAGCTAATTTACAGTGCTATACACCATTATATAAACATACCTAACTCAACCAATATACCCTGTTTGTTATAGGTAGGCCAAACATCGTGACGTCTATCCTCTGTAGCTCAAAAAGGGCTGGAGCAAGTGGGCTGTAAACTTCTAGACCTATTCCTTAGTTGACTCTTCCCAATTGGTAGAAATACTAGCTTGGTTACACTAGTCGTTTATGAGATACTGAGGTTACTAGTTACGATTTCTGGCCTACCTTTAAAGAACAAGGTATATGGTCCATAATTAAAACATACCTCGGCAACGCTAACACTACCACAATTATATTATAAATATTCTGTCATTAATGGCAATGCACCTATTTGAAATAGTATCGAACGCAAATGAGACAATACAATGATTTATTATAGCCCATATGCTTCAGAATTTGGCTTAAATAGTTCAAAGGTTCTAATTGGTGTAATCTAATATATGCTCACGCCTGAACAGTGAGCCTGAGAGTGAATGTAGCTAACTATTTAATTAAATGGTAAATTCCTATGGGGCGCCAACAGAATACATTTCTACTGCACAGTTACCTTTAGTAATACGGGGCATGTTTATCTTTAAGCTTATTTATACATTCCATTTAGTCTTATGTCATAACTCCATTTCATCTGCCAGTCAATATTTATGCTTTACTTTCGTTACATACCTGTGCAGGTAATTTTACTTTGATTAAATTGTTATAATTCTAAATAATTAGAGTTCGTCAGTATCATGAGTAGGTAAGAACGTTTAATGTTTTTTGTAGTTTGTTTTTCTTACACACACGCGCACGCACACACACACACACACACACACGCACGCACGCACGCACGCACGCACGCACGCACGCACGCACGCACGCACGCACGCACGCACACGCACACGCACACACACACACACACACGCACACACACACACACATACATATATATATATATTAAATTCTACTCTTGACTCTTGGCATATACGTATACTTGATTCAAATCCGGCTATCCAATCAGCTATCATTGATATTGGATTTGGTCTTTAGCTGATGTAATTGCTGGAACTGCTCCATCCAATCAGCTGTTAGAGTGATATGCTATTTTGCCCTAGAGTCCTGAGTAGTGTACATTGAGAGCGATGGAGTTTATGTTTTTGCTGGAAAGACCACATTCAATCAACCATGGGAGCGATATGGTCGTTTGCTTGAGAGAGAGAGTGAGAGTGAGAGTGAGTTTGTGTTCACCCTATATTTCAATCTGAGTAGTATATATAGAGAGTTGATGTGTTGCTGGAATGACCGTATCCAATCAACCATGAACACGATATGGAAGTTCAGTCTAGGAACTGTGAATTCTGAACTGTACTGTATATAGTGGTGAGGGGTAGCGGAAGGGATGATAGAGAGAGAGAGAGAGAGAGAGAGAGAGAGAGAGAGAGAGATAGATAGATAATATGAGTGAGTGAATGAATAAGGTTGAGTGATGTCAGAGAGCGAGAGAAAGAGAGAGAGCGAGAGGAAGGGGTCTGGTGCTAAGTAGTGGAAGGGACGTGTGGCTGGGTGGTTAGAGGGGACCTGAAAGTTAGTTAGTGATGTTGCTGACACAGAAAGCTAGTGTGTGGGTGGGTGGGGTGGGGGGGGGTGAGAGAAGGGTGCATTTTTGTTGGGGGGGGGCCGGGGGGGGGGGGGGGGGGGGGGGGGGGGGGGGGGGGGGGGGGGGGGGGGGGGGGGTGGGGGGGGAGGGGGGGGGGGGCCGAGATGGGATGCATGTGGGGATGGATGGATGGTTATTTCGTTTGCAAGACTGTTTAACCAAAAGTCACGCGAAAATTGTTTTGGTTATCTTGTTCTTGGAGAAATATAGTTCTTGAGCAGCGACGTTCTCAATAATTAAATACATTATACTAAACTGGTATATCTCAACATCGTAATAATAATGATGTAACTAAATACACCTCAAACAGTCTTACCGCCTCCAGGGAAATGAGTATATGGAAAAATATAATAGTAAATGCTAAAATGGTCCCCTGTGGTTCGAAGGAGAAAACGGATGAATCATTTGTTTCCATAATGAGAATTCTAACTCAAGTTTATGGCATGATGAATCGGCCTCTCATTCCATAAACAACAATCTGATTGCACACGCTTGGCTCTTTAACCCCTTGAATTTAATTGCTGAGGGGCACAGGGCCCTGGGTGGGGCTTTGGTTTCCCGGGCGTTTCCGCACCCTCCTCAGCTCCCCGCCATGGAGTGGCTTCGGTCACCCAGGCTTTATTGTGGTCGGCAGGGAGGGTTCTGTGGGTGCACTCGGTTATGGCCTTGCTCGGGGCCTTGGGGCTGTTCGGCCAGGCAGCTTGGGGAAAAACAACAACAACAACCCCTTGAATTTTTCTATTAGTTTGGCGATTTGAAGACGCTTTGATCGATTAGTGTGGCGACTATAAACTATTTCGCCCCATTCACGTCAAAAATCAATACATATATAAATAAATAAATAAAAACAAGACCCTCCTCCAAGATAAATTTGTACAGTTTTCGATAGAGAAATGTCCCGGCCGAAGGCCGGTTCCTCTTTAATTACAGGCTCGTTATCACTCGCCAAGAAAAAAATCGACACCTAAATGACACGAAAAGTCTTAATATCGAAAATAAAAACATTGGGGCGATAGTTCTTAAAATCGCCAAACTAATGGGCCGAATGTCTTAAAATCTGAAAACTAATGGGGCTAAACATGAGGAAGAAGAGGGACCAGAAAAGCTACCCATCTCCCTTGACATTAACAACGCCTTAACATTCAAGGATTGGTCTGTGTAGTTCAGAAGTAGTTTTGTATTACATCAATAATAAGTTACATCCGCAAATGCGTCAAATTTGCAAAATTAAAACCCAAAACATGATGCCCTCAATATTTTATGAGTAACTGTGCATTACAATTTCAACATGTTGCACAAGCGTAAAGTTATGTGTGCTAAAACATATGATGCTAAAAAAAAAAAAAAAAAATCATACGTGACCATATATTTCAATTCCGCCATTTTTCTTAAGTGTAAAGTTTGGTGATTGTAAAGGATAAAAACTACTATATATTGGCATACTGTATATTACTATTCCGCCATTTTTCTAAAGCGTAAAGTTGAGTGTTCTAAAACATATGATGCTACAATTAATCATAAATAACCATACATAACAATTCCGCCATTTTTGCCAAGCGTAAAGTTGAGTGTGGTGTGTTTGCGCTACGCCCCGGTGCCAGCCACTGTTGACATTACTGGGTGGGGGGGGTGGGTGTTTGCGCTACGCTCCAGTGCCAGCCAGTGTTGACATTACTGGGTGGGGGGGTGGGTGTTTGCGCTACGCCCCGGTGCCAGCCAGTGTTGACATTACTGGGTGGGGGGGTGGGTGTTTGCGCTACGCCCCGGTGCCAGCCACTGTTGACATTACTGGGTGGGGGGTGGTGTGTTTGCGCTACGCCCCGGTGCCAGCCACTGTTGACATTACTGGGTGGGGGGTGGTGTGTTTGCGCTACGCCCGGGTGCCAGCCCCTGTTGACATTACTGGGTGGGGGGGTGGGTGTTTGCGCTACGCCCCGGTGCCAGCCACTGTTGACATTACTGGGTGGGGGGGTGGGTGTTTGCGCTACGCCCCGGTGCCAGCCACTGTTGACATTACTGGGTGGGGGGGTGGGTGTTTGCGCTACGCCCCGGTGCCAGCCACTGTTGACATTACTGGGTGGGGGGGTGGGTGTTTGCGCTACGCCCCGTTGCCACCCACTGTTGACATTGGTGGGGGGGGGGGAGTGGGTTTGCGCTACGCCCCGGTGCCAGCCACTGTTGACATTACTGGGTGGGGGGGGGGGGGTGTTTGTTGGTTTAAGAGACGACATGCTCGGGGTTCTGTTCCTCTGGCTGTGTGTGTGTGTGTGTGTGGGGGGGGGGGGGGGCAAGGGAGAGAGTGTGTGTGTGTGTGGGTGTGTGGTAAGGGAGAGAGAGAACTGAGTGTGTGTGTTTGTCGAGGGAGAAATACGAAATAGTGTGTGTGTGTGTGTATGGGAGAGAGAGAGAGAGAGAGAGAGAGAGAGAGAGAGAGAGAGAGAGAGAGAGAGAGAGAGAGAGAGAGAGAGAAACAGACAGACAGACAGACAGAGAGAGAGAGAGCGAGAGCGAAAGAGAGAGATCCAACTGTGCTTCTCTGATGTTGTGTATGCCTGCTAATCTTTGTAACCACTCCTTAACTTCTATTTTCCATTATGTTCGTTTGACCTTGATGGCTTTGTAGTTGAGTATTTTCGTTAGCATTGTCGTGTGTTGTTGATGGCTTTGGTGGGTAAACAATTCCTAATATTCTGTTGTTATGTTGTTAGTTTTAAAAGATGTGGTTCTCATTTGACTCGATTGTTTAATTTACTTGTATTTTGCCTGCTTGTTGCTGCGCTGTCTTTGCCGTTTGTTCTTGAAGGGTATGCTTGATTGCATGTATTTAGCTGTTGTTATTTTTACTTTGTTGTATTTGTCGAATTCGTTGTTATTGCAATTGTTGCTTTTTTCGTGCTCTTTTTCATTTTAACTAAAGTATGTTGAATAATTTATATAAAACATAGTATTTGTTTTCCACATCAATATATTGTTTCGGTGATCTGCCTGTGTACTCCTGCTTATTTATCTGACCGTGTGACCGTATTTTGCAATCTTCGTTTTCTGTTAATGTCTTGTATGGAATATGCTGGGGAATTTCAAACACACGACATAACCATACTGTCGTTGATGATGGAAGTGTATGAGATTAATGAGGGTTATAAATGATAGACTCGTTATTTGCGTCCGTATATATGTATCTAGATATGTTTTGTTGGCATGGCGTATGTTACTTGATTTTTCCTTTCATTATTAGAATAATGTGCGTGTATGTTTAAAGGTAGGTTTTTAGTTTGTTCCCTAGACCTCCATCCAGCTTAAAGTTTCCCCTTTCAAGATAAATTTGTACATTTTTCGGTAGAAAAATTTCTCGGCCGAAGGTCGGTTCCTCTTAAAATACAGGCTTGCTATCGCTCGCCAGGAAAACAAATCGACACCTAAATAGCACGAAAAGGTCTTAAAACTGACAGATATAGGGCAAAAATTCTTAAAATCGCCAAACTAATGGGGCGAACGTCTTAAAATCTCAAAAGCATTGGGGCTAAACATGAGGCAGGAAGGGGTCCAGAAATAAATCCCTAAAGTGGAGATTTCCCCTTAAACATATCCCTCCCTTCGCAGCGCCTTTTGCCGAACAATTACTGTGGGAATGTGTGATGTTTACAGAGCGTGCACGGATTAGCGTTCCCATTTGTTGAAGGTAATGTCATTCTTTAAAGTTATTTTGTCCAGTAACGGCGCTGCGAAGGGAAATAATTGTTTAAGAATACAAACGTTAGTATTCTGATTCCTTAATTTCTATAGGTTCAGGAGCTAATGTCTAGCGAGGGTGGTCCTAGTGATCTTGGCCCCATTCATTGTTCTTTCCTCTCATTAAAACATTAGGCTGTCCATAATGCAGTTGGGTCTAAGTGCATGATTTGATTGATATCCAGAATTCGAAAATGGATATTAATCGTGATTGTGTACTTAGCCTTTAACTGTTGATGGTGTAATGGTTTAGAATTAGATGCTTATGTCCCGTGAGGATCATATGCTTTCATTAATTTATTCAAATGCATTGGAGTTTGTAATAGAGGATTAATGTTAAGAACGGGTGCGTTCCTTAATTACTGGATAAGTTGGTTGTATATTTTCTCTACTCCGTGTATTTAGGGTGTTATTATTTTGTTATATTTCCCTAAGTTTTGCAGTGCTCTTGGTTTGACTCCCTATCTACTGTTATCATTGTGTTCTATATAAACACCAGAAGAGGAAGAGCGCTTTACTGACAACGTTTCGCATATTGATTAATCAGGTCAATCTGACGGCCTGATGAAGCTACATGCGAAACGTTGTCAATAAAGTGCTAGACCTCATATGGTGTTTATACTCATTCTGTCAACGTGTCTGAGTTTAATATTAATTATATTTTATGTTAATCGAGTTTATGATTGAGTATTTAAAGTAATACAATATTGCTTCCCTTGCTTGTTTTCCATGCCGTATTTTTTCTTAATATTTATCTGCAGTGCTTTTAGTAATATAATTTAGTTTTCCTCTCATATTTGTAGTGTCCTTTGTTTTTCTTATTTCTCCTGCAATCTTTGTCTCCTCTTTCAGTTGCAACTATTAGTAAGATACTTTCTGGTTCCCTTCCATATTTAACATGCTTTCATTGTTCTTCTCCTTCTTTCTTTGTCATATTTGTCTTCCATATCGGTTGTATTTTTATAGTAATCTGCTTCTGTTGTTCTTGGTTATTTGCCGTGTCCTTGTTTTGTTGACTCTATTTCATGGGTGGCTGGGCCCTGATGATCAAGCTGTCTCTCTTTGTTTACCTGCCACCGGAAGGGGAGACTATAGGTAGGTGGCTGGGGGGGGGGGGGGGGGGGGGGGGGGGGGGGGGGGGGGGGGGGGGGAAGGGGGAAGGGGATTCTCCATGTTGTTCTTCAATCTCGTGTTCAGAGTTGGTGGAGAGATATGCATGGCTCTTGGCTTGTGTGTTTATATTATACTGGAATTAACCTATATTTGAGTCTGATATTGAAAGTGAACTGAGGGGAACTACATAAAAAGGTGTGTGAGGACCCTCAGTGTTATTCTTCAATCTCTTGTTCAGATAATCTTGGGAGAAATATGCATGGCTATTTGCTTGGCTGTTTACATTATCTGAAAGCTAGCAGTTATTTGTCTATAACTATTATTGAACTGAGGGGAGACTATATAGGTAGCTGTGTGGTGGGGACTCGGTGTTATTCTTCAATCTCCTGTTCAGATTTCGTAAAGGAATATTATGCATGACCTTGTTTTTTCTTGGGTGTTTACATTATCAAGTAGTCAGCATTTATTTGTCTAAAGCTGATAGCTGACCTGAGGGGAATATTGTATACTGTAAGTGGCTGTGTGAGGAATAGTAAGTGGCTGTGTGAGGAATAGTAAGTGGCTGTGTGAGGGGAATATTGTATACATTAAGTGGCTGTGTGAGGAATATTGTATACTGTAAGTGGCTGTGTGAGGAATATTGTATACATTAAGTGGCTGTGTGAGGAATATTGTATACAGTAAGTGGCTGTGTGAGGGGAATATTGTATACATTAAGTGGCTGTGTGAGGAATATTGTATACAGTAAGTGGCTGTGTGAGGAATATTGTATACAGTAAGTGGCTGTGTGGGGAATATTGTATACAGTAAGTGGCTGTGTGAGGGGAATATTGTATACAGTAAGTGGCTGTGTGAGGAATATTGTATACAGTAAGTGGCTGTGTGAGGAATATTGTATACAGTAAGTGGCTGTGTGGGGAATATTGTATACAGTAAGTGGCTGTGTGAGGGGAATATTGTATACAGTAAGTGGCTGTGTGAGGAATATTGTATACAGTAAGTGGCTGTGTGAGGAATATTGTATACAGTAAGTGGCTGTGTGAGGAATATTGTATACAGTAAGTGGCTGTGTGAGGGGAATATTGTATACAGCAAGTGGCTGTGTGAGGAATATTGTATACAGTAAGTGGCTGTGTGAGGGATATTGTATACAGTAAGTGGCTGTGTGAGGGATATTGTATACAGTAAGTGGCTGTGTGAGGGATATTGTATACAGTAAGTGGCTGTGTGAGGAATATTGTATACAGTAAGTGGCTGTGTGAGGGGAATATTGTATACAGCAAGTGGCTGTGTGAGGAATATTGTATACAGTAAGTTGCTGTGTGAGGAATATTGTATACGTACAGTAAGTGGCTGTGTGAGGAATATTGTATACAGTAAGTGGCTGTGTGAGGAATATTGTATACAGTAAGTGGCTGTGTGAGGAATATTGTATACAGTAAGTGGCTGTGTGAGGAATATTGTATACAGTAAGTTGCTGTGTGAGGAATATTGTATACGTGAGGATATTGTATACAGTACTGTGTGAGGAATATTGTATACGTACAGTAAGTGGCTGTGTGAGGAATATTGTATACAGTAAGTTGCTGTGTGAGGAATATTGTATACGTACAGTAAGTGGCTGTGTGAGGAATATTGTATACAGTAAGTGGCTGTGTGAGGAATATTGTATACAGTAAGTTGCTGTGTGAGGAATATTGTATACGTACAGTAAGTGGCTGTGTGAGGAATATTGTATACAGTAAGTGGCTGTGTGAGGATCTCGGTGTTATTCTTTAATCTCCTGTACAGATATCTTGATGATAGAATATACATGGCTTTTGGCTTGGGTGTTTACATAACTTAGGAATCAGCTTCTTCTTTTCTGAAATTGAATGTGAGCATAAATTGAACTATATAGTTACTGTAAGTGACTCTCTGTGGGATTCTCGGTGGTGTTCGTCAATCTCTAGTTCAGATATCTTGAAGGAATATACATGGCTATCTGCTTGGGTGTTTACATTAGCTGAGAGCTATAGTCTATTCGCTGTAAGTAGGCGAGAAATCGTGACCTTTATCCTCTGTAACTCAAAAAGGGCTAGAGCAAATTGGCTGTAAATCTCCACATCTATTCTTCGACTGACTTCCCGAATGGTAGCAATATTAACTCGATTACTCTAGTCGTTTGTGAGTTACAGTGGTTAGAGGTCATGATTTCTCGCCTACTTACAGCGAATAGACTATGCCACTATGGTGACCTGAAGGGGAGGCCATATAGGTAGCCGTGTGGTGAGGAATCTGGGTGTTATTCTTCAATCTCCTGTTCATATATATCTTGGTGAAGGAATAATATGCTTGGTTGCCTTCTGTCTTTGCTTTAATCTCGTGGGTGCATACGTTATCTGGGAGTTAGCGTTTCTTTTACTCTGAAATTAAGGGGAGGTTTTTAGTGTGTTCCCTAGACCTTCATCAAGCTTTAAATTACACCTTATTGAGCCTTTTATTTGTACATTTTTCGGTAGAAAAAGGTCTCGGCCAAAGGCCGGTTCCTCTTAAATTACAGGCTCGCTATCGCTCGCCAGGAAAAAATCGACACCTAAATGGCACGAAAGGTCTTAAAATTGACAAATTTGGCGAAAGTTCTTAAAATCGCCAAACTAATGGGGACGAAAATCTTAAAATCTCAAAAACAATTGGGCTAAACATGAGAGAATGGGGTCCAGAAAAAAAAATCCCTGATCTCTCCTTTCAATCTCTCGTGGGTGCATATTACCGTACGTTATCTAGGAGTTAGCGTTTCTTTCACTGTCAAAGGTCTCGTACAGCTATTATCGTAAACTATCTGGGAGGAATATGCTTGGTCTCCTCCGTCTGCCTGATGATGTCTTGGTTGCTTACATTGCCTGAGAGTTATAATTTCTTTTAGTGACCATTTGCATACCGTCAGAAACAGTCGTCCAGGGAATAAGGTTTTGGAAGAATGTGTGACCGTGTGTGTGTGTGTGGGAGGGGGGATTGTGTGTATGTGAGTTGGTTTGTGTGTGTGGGTTTGAGTGGGTGTATGTGTGTGGTGGTGGGGAGGTGTAGGGGGATGGAGTGTGTGTGTGTGTGTGTGTGTGTGTGAATATATGTATTTATGTATGTGTATACTGTATCTAAAATACAAACTAGAATGCATTACTTCACAATGGCTAAAACAGACAAAATCCTCAATGATAATTAAACAAAACACTAAAATATCCCACAATACGTCGGACCAGTTAGTGTTAAGGGGGGTCACTGTTTTTTTTATCTTTCTATAATTTTCTCTCTTTCCTTGGCTTGTATCCATTCGGCCCCATTCACCCAACTGTTTTCAGACGTTTATCCCCATGCAGGTGTCGATTTTTCCTGGCGAGCAATAGCGAGCCAGCATTGTATGGAGAAATCCGGCTTCGCCGGAGAAATTTTTCTATCGAAAAATGTACAAATTTAGCTTGCTAAATATATATGCTGGCTCACTACCGCTCGCCAGGAAAATATTGACACCTGGATGGGGTAAACGTCTTAAAACAGTAGGTTGAATGGGGCCGAATGGATACAAGCCAAAGAGAGAGGGAGAGCAAGAGACAAAAAGCGAGGTGGGCCCCGTTAAAGACAACTGTACCTTCCGTCAACAAGCAGTGAGGTAATCTGTGGTGAGTGTTGACTGAGCGCCTCGGTACACAAGGGGGCGGGAGGGGGGGGGGGGGGGGGGAAGGGGGTCGCTTTTCGGGTCCCCCTTCTTCCTCATGTTTAGCCCCATTAGTTTTCAGATTTGATGACGTTCGGTCCATGAGTTTGTCGATTTTAAAATCTGTCGTCTCATTTCTTTATCAATATAGAGACCTTTCGTGCCATTTAGGTGTCGAGTTTTTCCTAGCGAGCGATAGCGAGCCTGTTATTTTAAGAGAAACCGGCCTTCGGGAGGGACATTTTTCTATCGAAAAATATACAAATTTATCTTGAAGGGGAGTTTAGGAAGTGTTTTTGTTTAAGTTTGATGGAGGTCTAGCGAGGAAACTAATAAATAAATGACTATATAAATAAATAGACTACCAAAAATAGCCCCTGTATCATTAATGGTAGCCTTCACTCCCACAAGGATTTAGTAGTCTCTAACAGCTTTGTAAAATGTCGGAGTTTTAGTTTTTATCACCAGAAAATAATATATTTGATATACAATAGCGATGTACTCCATTGTAAGTGTTAACCATATACAGTATATATATATATATATATATATATATATATATATATATATATATATATATATATATATGTATATATTTGTAAATGTATATATACCGGTATATATATATATATATATATATATATACCGGTATATATATATATATATATATATATATACACACACATATATATGTAGTATGTTATAGTTTATTATGTAATATATTTCCAAATTATATGGTGAAAAAAAAAAATATATATATATATATATATATATATTATGTTAAAGTGAACCCCGAAAATTTTACAGAATGAATATATATATATACCCTCTAAGTAGGCAAGCATATATATATACCCTCTGAGTAGGCAAGCATATATATATACCCTCTGAGTAGGCAACCATTATTGACAATGTTTTGCAGCGACCTTTGTCAAATCCCAACCTGAAACGTTGTCAATAAAGTGGTCCTCTTCATATGGTGTTAATAGAATGACACTGTGGGAAAGATAGGACAGTGGACAGTGTCGTGTGTGTGTTGTTGTTGTTGTTGTTGTTGTTGTTGTTGTTGTATGCTATAAAAATCGCCACCTGTAAGTGGCACCGATTAGCGTGTCGCCCATCGGTAATTTGTGTAGTTTTTTTTCCCCTAGATAGGTTGCCCGCCAAGGCTATCGAGTCCCATCCACCCGGAAACACCCCTTTCAGATACACACAGTGTGTGTGTGTGTGTGTGTGTGTGTGAGTGTGTGTGTGTGTGTGTGAGTGTGAGTGAGTGTGTGCATCTTCCCCAGCAGAGCAAACACTGACCGCACCAATGATTGACAAACAGGTTGGCAGGAGCTATATCCATTCACTGATAAATTGAAACATAGATTGACAAATAGACAGACAGATAGATAGATAGATAGATAGATAAATATATATATATATATATATATATATATATATATATATATATATATATATATATATATATATATATATATATATACCGGTATATATATATATATATATATATATATATATATATATAGATATATAGATAGATAGATAGATAGATAGATAAAATATTAATATTACTAGCTAAATAAAAATCGTCTACCGTTAGCCAAATTTAATATAAGACGTCATCTTCCTGCATGTCCTGAAATAAAAGCCTGAAGAATACTCCTATTTAACCTGGTATATATTATTTGGGGCTATGATTTTCTCATCAACCTTGTATCCCCCATGACAGCCTCAGGATTTGAGCAGCACAAGCAATATTTTACACCAGAGAGAGAGAGAGAGAGAGAGAGAGAGAGAGAGAGAGAGCGAGAGCGAGTGAGAAAGAGTCTACATTAGATTAAAAAAAAAAAAAAAAGTATTTAAATATATGGATGCATGGCGAAATATAAAATAAAACCATTTGTCCATGTGTGTCGGAGAGAGAGAGAGAGAGAGAGAGAGTGAAAATTAAAATGAGTGAGAATGAGAGAGAGGGTGAGATAGAGGGGAGTGAGAGTGAGGGAGAGTTTAAGTTAAAGATAAAGAGAAAAATACATTGGGTAAGAAACAGAAGCATTTAGATAATGGAAGACACACACGACGCAATAGAACATACAGTATATCCATTTATCCATGGGTGTGCCAGAGAGAGAGAGAGAGTACAAAGGAGTACAAAGGAAATCAAGCAACAACAGATCTAGTGACCCTTCTAGGTTGCTTGTCCTCCAAAACACTGAGGATCAAGTGTCCAAACAGTGGTTTAGAGTGGGTAAGGGAACATTGGAAAGGGAACTACTGCCCTGCCACTAACGTGGCAGGACTAGGAAGTTAGTAGGGGACATATGGGTTAGTAACTGAGGGGAGGATAAAGTTATTCATTTACAAACGCAGTCAGTCGCGGGTTTGATGCGAGATATTTGTCTAGGCGGAATTTAAATGAATCAACGGTGCTGCAGTCTATAACGTCTCGGGGAAGCCCATTCCACAAGTTGACAACTCGATTGAAGAAGAAATTCTTAGATTCGTGCGAGTTAAAAGATTTACCAATAATTTTGCAAACCGTTTCCCCGGTTGTAATTAGATTGGTCGATAGTGAAGTACTTACTACAGTTCATATTGTCGATGCCTTTGATGATTTTGAACACTTGAATTAAGTCGCCTCTTAATCTGCGCTGGGTTAAAGGAAATAGATTTAATTCTCTAAGACGCTCTTCGTATGGTTTTGTTCTTTAGGCTAGGTATCATTTTGGTAACTCTACGTTGAACTCGTTCTAGCTTGTTTATATCTTTTTGGTAATAAGGGCACCAGGATTGAACGCAGTATTCCAGAAGAGGGCGGACTAAGGAATTGTAAAGGGTTAGGATAACTTCTTTGGATTTATGCTCAAATGACCTGCCTATAAAGCCAATTATTTTGTTTGCCTTCTTAACAACTTCTGAACATTGTTGACTCGGTTTTAGGTTACTCGATATTGTTACTCCCAGATCAGTTTCTCTGTTTACATTCTTAAGCTGAGTGCCATTCATCGAATAGTTTGCTTTCTCATTTAGGTATCCGACATGTAGTACTTTACATTTATCCGCATTGAAACTCATTTGCCAAATTTGGGCCCAACATGACAATTTATCTAGATTGTGTTGCATATCGTCAACTTGTTCTTTTGAGAGTACGCTATTTGCAATTTTTGTATCGTCAGCAAATTTTGAGATTGTGCAGGTGAGACCCTAATCTATGTCGTTGATGTAAATTAGAAAGAGAATTGGTCCTAGTACCGATCCCTGGGGTACCCCGCTACTTACATTGGTCCATTTAGATGCCTTACCATTTATGACTACCCTTTGCTTTCTGTTGCTGAGCCAATTTTCTATCCATTTCAACACACCGTCTTGTATTCCATGCGCTTTTAGTTTTAGCAGTAAACGTTTGTGGGGAACTTTGTCAAAGGCCTTTTGAAAATCAAGGTATATAATATCTACAGCTTTACTCTCATCGTAGAGGTTGAGGATATCGTGGAAGAAGTCTAAGAGGTTTGTTAAACAGGAACGTTTTTTTTACGAAAGCCGTGTTGAGTATCTTTAAGTATGTTATTTTCCTCCAAGTGATTTACGAGTCTGTCTCGTATGACCGTTTCTAGCATTTTACATACAACTGAGGTTAAGCTAATTGGACGATAGTTACTGGGTAGGGATTTGCTGCCTTTTTTGAATATCGGTGTTACGTTGGCTAGCTTCCACTGATCAGGCATAGTTCCAGACTGCAAGGATTTATTGAATAGTAATGTCAGTGGTTTGGAGAGCTCATTCTTAGCTTCCTTTAGAACTCTAGGCGAGATTGTATCAGGTCCTGGCGTTTATTTACCTTGAGTTTATCTAAACAATTCAATACTTCTCTCTCTGTAACGGTGATATTGCTTAGAACATCTGAATTATCAATCTGAATCGGCGATGGTGTAGGGATATCACTGAGGTCTTCTGTTGTAAAAACTGATGCAAAGAAGGTATTGAGGGCATTACTCATTTGTACTTCGTCTTTGGTGTATTCTCCTTTTTCATCGACTAACGGTCCAACAGTTGAAGTAACTACTTTTTTCTTTCTGATATAACTATAGAATTCTTTCGGGTTTGTTTTACTTTGATTCGCAATATGTAACTCTAAGGTCTTTTTACTTTGCTTAATTAACTTTTTGGCTTTGCGTCGTAGCTCTACAAATTTCACCCGTTCTTCGTCATTTTGTGAGGATTTTAATCTATCATTAGCACATTTTTTAGCAAGCAGGCAGTTTGAAATATCTTTATTCCACCATTTGGGCTTATTATTATGGCCTGGACGCCGTATTTCGATGGTATGCAGTCTTGCACTGCTTTTAGGTAAGTGGTTTCGAATAACTTCCAAGATGTATTTATGTCGTTATTGTTAATTAAAAAGCTCCAGTCAGTTTCTTTAAACATAGCTCTAAGTTTATGGAAGTTTGCTTTCTTGAAATTAGGGACTTTTTCGATGCTACTATTTGGTTCGTTACTAGTAAACTTTAAAGTAAAAGTTATCGTACGATGGTCGCTGTTACTGAATTCATCACCAACATTCAAATTCTCTATCAATTCTTCTTTTGTTGCAAGTACAATGTCAAGAACGTTATTACCACGGGTCGGCATTCGAACAAATTGATAAAGCGAACTCTCTTGCAAGTTCGTATACAAGTCATGTCCGGAGTGTGAAGTAAGAGTATCGCCCCACTTGGTCACAGGTAAATTAAAGTCGCCAAAAATTACGGTATCTTGTGAGTTACTTACATCTGCAATTTGTTCGTAAATTTCTCGGTCAGTTTGCACTGATTGAGCTGGAGGTCTGTATATTAACGCAAGTATTATTTTTGTACCTTTATTATTCTTTATTAGCACAAAAGATGTGTCGACGTTCACAATTTGAGGTTTTGACACGAGGGTCGGGTTAAGACTTTCTTTGATATAAAAAAAACGCCACCTCCATTTTTATTTATTCGGCTGTTCTCAAACATTACATAACCGGGAAGTGAATACTCTGCTAAAAAAGTCTCTATCTTGTGTATTGAGCCAAGATTCTGTTATGCCAATCACATCATAATTTTCTGTAAACACTAGTTCCTCTAAATCTGAAAAAATGATTGCGTATGCTACGAGCATTTGCATAGAAACCTTCAAAGTTGCGGTTTTAGAACTCGCAGATCGTTCTTTCATCGAATTTTTGGTTCTGGTCGGATCTACATTTACATTCATGGCTGTCCTCGGTCCTCGGTCGTTATCCCTGACCGGTTTGAATTTGGGTCCGTGTTGGTGGAGCTTTATCCAAATTCGCGGTTCTTGACGGATTAGTATTTAATTCCTTTGTAGATTGCCGTCCTCGCTGTCTTCGGTCCTCCTTCCTGGTTGTCCTGTGCTGAGTCGATTTCTTCTCCCGAAAATCCCTTCACCGCATCGTTGAGAAGACGCCCAAAACGCGCTGCTCCCACCTGGTTCAGATGAACTCCATCATCCGAAAACAAATAGTCATCGTAGTAGAAATTGTCCCAGGTGTCGACGAATCCCACGTTCTCCTTCCTGCAGAGGTTTGCTAGACAACGATTTGTGCTGGTGGCTATGTTGTAAATCCGGCTCTCTACACCGAGCCGGGGGACGATTCCTGAGACGATGATCCTTGATGACTTCTCCTTAAGCGACTTGATCAGCTGCTGGTACTTTAAAAGCAAATCTTCCGACCGGGTTAGCGGTGTATCGTTGGATCCAACGTGGATGACGTACATTGTATTTGCAGGGGCCAGCTTTGATACTTCGTCAACTGCTGCAACTACGTCATCCACACCACCACCAGGGATACAAAAACGCTTCCTGGTCTTAGGTGCCCTGGCGCAAAACTCTGTGAGCTGACCACGTATCATCGAGTCTCCCACGAGCCGGACTTCTTCTATTTCCTCTTCGTCATCTGAGTCTGCGAATATCTGGAAACGGTTTTGACACTCGGTAATCGGTATGTGTTTCCTGGTCTTGGGGCAAACGTTGTTCCTCACGACACGGAAGTTGTCTTGAGGGGGAAGAGAGTCGCTATTTGTATCTTGAGTATCGGAAACATCAGCTGAAATGGCTACTGTAGGCGTTGAATTGTTAGCATTTGACGTTGGGGCGTTGGTGGCTGCTGGAGTTGCGGTGACAATTGAAGTTTGTGGCACTCCAACGTTGAGTGTTACATACAACTCAAGAGAGAGAGAGAGAGAGAGAGAGAGCACATTAGGTTAAAACAAAAAAGAGGTATTTAGATATTCGAAAACATGACAGAATAGAAATTATAACCGTTTTTCCCTGTATACGAGAGAGAGAGAGAGAGAGAGAGAGAGAGAGAGAGAGAGGTAGGGAGAGAGAGAGGGGTAGGGAGAGAGCGAGAGAGAGAGAGAGAGAGATCATGTAACCAGAGATGTGTGTGCGTGTGTGTGTGGTAGAATACTGTGATAATGAGGCAAACGATACACCCCCAGACGTCTGTAGGGAGAGTTGTATGGACACCTTTGGTTCTCTCTCGTATGGAAAGTAAACGCAGAATATCCTGGAGAAATATTTGTTTATAGTCCGTTCATTATTGGTTGGGCATGAATCGTAACCTCTAACCTCTGTAACTCAAAAAGGGCTAGAACAAATTAGCTGTCATTTTATACACCTATTCCCTAGTCAAGTCTTCCTATTTGGTAGAAATGTTAGCTCGATTACTCTAGTCCTTTTTGAGTTATGAGAGGTTAGGGGTTACGATTTCTGCCTAACCTAGAATGAACGGACTATAGCTATAAGTACTGAGTGGTATCAGGTTCTCATTCGTAAATTTAAGGGGAGATGGGTAATTTAGAGGATAATTGTCCAACATAAAACAATAATTGGCAGGATTATAATATGTAACTTAAAACAGTAATTTTAAAATGATTGTCAATTTTATAGCATGGTCAATTGGAGATTAATGTACCTATAAAACAGCAACATTATCGATAACAAAATGATCTGACCATATGATTATAATAATGTTATTACTGTTCCATACAGACATATACATAATACTATAGATAATATAATGCAGGGAAGGAACTATATTACTGGGATTACTTTTTCGAACGGTGTAATTTTCTATATAGATTTCGCTACGCAGGTTCAAAGAAATTGTACTCCTTAACAAAATTTAATAAGGATTGACAATATATATCTGTGCTGAGATGTTCCATTGATTTTTTTTCCTGTGAAAAGGTTGTATGAAAACATACTTAAGGGTGCATCACACAGTCAGGAGTGCGAGCTAGTGGGAGTCTAATAGGAGTCACTAGGAATCGCTAGAATCACTAGGAGTTATCGATTTTCACTGCGAGCGAGTCTGAGTCACTAGGAGTCATAAATTTTCACCGCGAATATACCCGCGAGTCCGAATTGTCCCCTACTCCTAGTGACTCTAGCTTGCACTCCTGACTGTGTGATGTACCCTTTAGAATCTCCGTATACGATGCACTACTTGGTCACTTGTTCTTGTGGGGTTGGAAAGACGCTCGGGTGGCAGACACTCGCTTGGCCCTGTCACTTGTTCACATTATTATACAGTAGTCTGTTCATTGAACTTCATTCTAGGTTGGGCAGAAATCGTAACCTCTAACCTCTGTAACTCAAAAATGACTAAAGTAATCGAGCTAATGTTTCTACCAAACAGGAAGACTTTTTTAGGGAACAGGTGTGGAAATTGTCAGCTCATTTGTTCTAGCCCCTTTTTGAGTGACAGAGGTTAGAAATTACGATTTCTGGTCAACCTAGAATGAACAGACTATAGTTAGACGTTTATCTAGTTATTATTAAAGAATGCTGATGAAAATTACTAAGGTCTAGAGAGCATTGGCTTAGTGCTTTTGAATGTCACTTTTCTCAAATTTGTAAATTTCATTAATCGATTTTAGGAGTATGGTTGGTTGTTGGAAGGAACATAATAATTGTGGGTGTGTGGGTGAGAGTGAGTGAGTGAGAGTGAGAAAGAGAGAGAGAGGGGAGAGAGAGAGATAGAGGGCGGAGAGAGAGAGGGAGGGGGGGGGAGAGAGAGAGGGGAGAGAGAGAGAGAGAGAGAGAGAGAGAGAGAGAGAGAGAGAGAGAACGAGAGAGAGAGAGAGAGAACGAGAGGGGTGAGAGAGAACAAGAGGGGTGAGAGAGAGAGAGAGATTGCCAAAGCGTGAAACTAGCTTAGCACACACGCTCTGTTTGGAATTAGGTAGTTTGGATCGGGATTAACTTTAGAGATTAAATAAACAGCTCTAAATTGTTGCGCATCTAGTATTTTGTGCATGTTAGGATGAGTACTGTTTAGGTAGTTTGCACGTCTAAGTAATTATATAAACCTGCGCAAATTGCCTAGCGATACTCTCTCTCTCTCTCTCTCACACACACACACACACACACACACACACACACACACACGCCTGCTACAGCACGTCCATCCTACACGGTTGTTAGTTAAATAAGCAGAGCTAAAACATGTGTGACAATCTGCATAATATATATTTTGCTAAAGGGATTGGGTAGTAAAGGGATCTGCCATATTTAATGTTTATATATATATATATATATATATATATATATATATATATATATATATATATATATATATATATATATAATTGTTTGTTTTTCTATTATTACTCTACCTCCGGATATAGTCTTCCGCACCCATCACCTTTCTGCAGATATTGTTACGCTTATGTTCCCCTGGTATACAACATGGCGGCCGCATTGATTATTCCCCTTCGTATTATACAAGGCTAGCGACTCATCTAGCACCTGTTTCCGTGGTATGCAACATGGCGCCATGGCCGTATTGTTTATTCCCCTTCGTATTATACAAGGCCAACGACTCATATATCACCTGTGCCCCTAGTATACAACATGGTGGCCTCATTGATGATTCCCCTTTGTATGTACAGTACGTGGTATACAACATGGCGGCCGTGTTATTTATTCCCCCTTCGTATATTACAAGGCAACGGACTCATATATCACGTCTTTTATTGGATTTTTTTTTTTTTTTTTTTGTTTTGTATGCTTCGTTAGTGAAAACTGTAACTCTCCGACAACCCGCGTTCACTAATTAGTATTAACGAGCATTTAGGTTTTTATTGCTGGGATCCAATATTGAGGGAAGGAGGGAGGGGAGGCTTATGAGTTTTTTGCGTGGATGTTTTGCTATTTTGGCTTCCTTTGCTTGTTTATAGATTGTATATGTAATTTGTAACATGTTGGTTTTATAGAGGAACCTGCTTATATGTATTTAATATTCAGCAAAATGTATCAAAAAGTAATTATAAAATGAAGCTATCACCGTATAGCCTATGACCACAATCGTAAGATACAATTAAGATAGTATCTATTCCCAGGTGATTATATCTCACTTAAACAGGGAAAAGCTGTTTCATGATATAAATATTCTGTTGATATACATGATTATTTAGATAGTATCAGGTCAGTTAACCATCTGAAGATTATGGTGCATTTTGACAGTTTATTCTGGCTATCATTAGACGAAACTATACAGCTTAGGAAGGATTTGTGGGAATTGAAACAGTAAAGATTTTCTCAAATAACCTGACTTCCTTATACCATTTCTAATCTGAATAAAATCGTCTAACAATTGCCAGAAAACATAAAATAAATGCGTAATAGTATTTTGAAAAGGTTAAGCAGTCTTCCAAAACAGTTCGCCAGTGTAGCATAACTGCGCTTCCAAAAATGGTCTAGAAATTTGTTTTTCCACGACTGTACATATTTTGAATTACTGCATAATTATAAGAACAATATGATTATATAAACCTGACCTAACCTAACCTAACCTAACCTAACCTAACCTAACCTAACCTAACCTAACCTAACCTAACCTAACCTAACCTAACCTAACCTAACCTAACCTAACCTAACCTAACCTAACCTAACCTAACCTTTGATTTCGTAAATTCTTGATACAACATTAGAATTAGTTGGCAGTGCCTAGAGTGAACTAATCCACCCATCGATTGGAAATAATATAGAGTTGTTGTGATTGCATGCTTAGGAAGAGCTTTAAGGGGTGATGGGCGTATTTGTTTGCTAATGTATGTATCTTTTTACTATTATTTTTTTAATTTCCTCTATTGACCTCCATCAAGCTTATTAAAACATCCGCCCAAAACCCTCCTTCAAGATAAATTTGTACATTTTTCGATGAAAAAATGTCGCGGCCGAAGGCCGGTTTCTCTTAAATTACAGGCTCACTATAGGTCGCCGGGAAAAATCGACACCTAAATGACACGAAAAGTCTTAATATTGAAAACGAAATGGGACGAAAGATCTTAAAATCACCAAATTAATGGACCGAACGTCTTATACCGGTAATCTGCAAACTAATGGGGCTAAACATGAGGAAGAAAGGTGACCCGATACATGACCCATCTCCCGTCAAGTATTGTATTAGTTTGGCTTAATGATTAATTGTGTGGTTATGTGATGTATTATAATATACCAGGTTAGTTGAAGATATAACACAAATGGTAAGTAGGCGTATAGTGAAATAAATAGACTAAAATAGATAGATAGATATATAGATAGATAGATACATAGCTAGGCAGAGAGAGAGAGAGAGAGAGAGAGAGAGAGAGAGAGAGAGAGAGAGGAAGAGGAAGCATTTAATAATGAGTTGGGAAAAATGTAGCGACAGTAACCCCGCAATGGAATATTATTAAGAGAGAGAGAGAGAGAGTAAGAGTGAGTGAGTGAGTGAGCTAGTGTGTGTGAGTGTGTGTGTGAGGAAATGTGTAAGAGGAGTGAATGAGAGAATGGGTATGTGTAGTAGAAAGAAGAGAAAGATTAATTTGCGCTAAACGACATTGACAGTAGTAGAATCCACTACACGGAATATTCAACACGGAAGCGGAAGCAGAAGCAGAAGAAGAAGAAGAAGAAGAAGAAGAAGAAGAAGAAGAAGAAGAATAAGGGGGGAGAGAGAGAGAGAGACTGGCTTTTAAGAATAACATGAGTTGGAAAAAATTGTGCTGACAGTATTCCAACAATGGAATATTCAACGGAGAGAGAGAGAGAGAGAGAGACTTACACTAGCATGACACACTAGCCACACAGACCTTACGATTCCAACGAGGTGGGCAGAACTTAATTCTAGTAGAGATAGTAGCCCCGAAAATAAGGGAAAGTGGAGGGAAGGATAGCAAAGAAGAAAGAAAGATAGAGAGAGAGAGTGTGTGTGTATGAGGGAGATTGAGTGTGAGAGAGTGAGTGAGACTGAACATGAGTGTGAGAGAGAGGGAGAGAGTGAGTGAAATTGAGTGTGGCTAATGAGTGAGAAAACAGGTCCATTACATACTGTAGTACCACTGGAGTGCAAAATATAACCCTAATATCCTAATCAACTTGTCTGCTCTACGCCCGTCATTACCCAGAGTCCACCAAAGCCACCCCACCGTCATACCCTCATCAGTTCTCCCTAGAATCACCACCAATAGCGAAGTTGAGCCCACACCGAGCCAGAGAACCGCAGTAACTTGTCCGGATTCATGGCCCGGTGTAATTACGATCATATTTTTTGTCCCTTTAACAACGTCGTATTTTGCCAGCTCGTAATTTGGGCGCGTTTTACGGTATCGGGTTTATGCTGGTGAGTTGGCGGCCTATTGTTTCGTAAGGGGTAGTTTGATAACAGATTTTATAGCATAATTGTTCGTTCAAATGCAACAATCATGGTGCAGTTGATCACATGAATTAGCATTATATGTATGGAAGGGAAAATAGTGTTATTAAATTATGAGTGTAGTATATTATGCAGTCGTTAATTTATATGATGAATAAATGGTTTTATAACCTATTAGTCACGTAAGTCAATCGTACTAATTCTACTAACCAGACACAACAAGACACTGTGAATACTAACACATGTGATCAACTATACACATCAATTTGTAATGATCGGATATTCTGTTGAAGTTAGCACACGTAAACTCCAAACTATATTCAGAAAATAATTTTACTTTTCTTTCTTTACAGAAAACGTTCATCCGCCGACTGAGAGGGCAAGCTCAACAGGTTAGTGATTTAATTGTGCTGTATGTGACCTATAAACTAAGTCTTACTATGATGCAGAGACGTACTGGTTTCATATTTCTCCATTAAGTATCGAGAAATTAGCTGCTAAGGGATTCAATTTACCGTCAGATGAAATGTTAATGCTCACCGTCGTGTTTGTATCATTAGGAGGTGATCAAGTACTACTGACGACGACTGCATAATGTGTGCACTATACACTCCGATTCCCACCAGTTTTGTCTTTGTTTCGACCAGTATTATGAAACTCCGAGCCACAGTTCCCTTTACAAAACTCCGCACTCTATCACTCAGGTTCGATACTGTTTCAATATGCTCTCCAGATTTAATTAACGGGCACTGAACCTGTGTTGCTGGAGTGAATTTTTGAAAATTTAGATGACTGTGTGTGGGTGTGCTGATAACGTTTTCAGTAGCGTGGCGTTATTACAGAATATAATATTGTTTCCATTATTATTATTATTATTATTATTATTATTATTATTATTATTTGTATATATTGTTATTATTATTTGTATTATTATTATTATTAATAATAATATTAGTATTAGTATTTCATTCTAAAGGAATTTATACAGCTTAGGAAGTACACTGATGTCAAGATATACCTGATGCCTGCAGTCAATAATTGACATAAGTTTTCTATTTAATAGTTTATTACACTGTATGTTTTAAGTTGAGTTTATGTGTTTAATGTTATTACTATAATTCCTCATTTAATGAGGTTAAAATAAGTAGTTCCGAAGCATTTGTCCCAGAATTGTAGTCACAATCCATAATCAGCTTACCTTACTTTGAAGCTGTATCAGCCCACACGTGATAAGACCGTGTTAAATAAGTGATACCCCAAGTGCTTTAGAGTTTGGCTTTATTGGTTCAAAGGTTCGAATGGGTTGTGACTGTACTGTACCTGTAGCAGTACTATAAAGTCGGTCTACTATATATTATCCCTTTGACTCCCACAGTGCTGTATACAATAGGTTTACAATCTAGTACGGTAGCTCTAAATAATAATCACACATGGTTTATTAAGTGGATAGGGTTTATATTTTGGTTTAGTTATTTATTAAGTGGATAGGGTTTATATTTTGGTTTAGTTATTTATTTATTATTGTAATTATTATTTTGTTTAAGTTTTCTCGCTAGACCTCGATCAAGCTTTATAAAACACCCCCTAGACCCCCCCCCTTCAAGATAAACACACCCCCTAGACCCCCCCTTTCAAGATAAACACCCCCCACCCCCCCCCCTTCAAGATAAACACCCCCCCAGCCCCCCTAGACACACCCCCTAGACCCCCCTTCCAGATAAAACCACCCCCTAGACCCCCCTTCAAGATAAAAACACACCCCCTAGACCCCCCTTCAAGATAAACACACCCCCCTAGACCCCCCTTCAAGATAAACACACCCCCTAGACCCCCCTTCAAGATAAACACACCCCCTAGACCCCCCTTCAAGATAAACACACACCCTAGACCCCCCTTCAAGATAAACACACCCCCTAGACCCCCCCCCCCCCTTCCCCCCCCCCTTCAAGATAAATTTGAAAATGTTTGGATAGAAAAATGCCCGGCTGAAGGCCGGTTCCTCCTAAAATTTCAGGCTCGTTACCGCTATTCAGAAAAAAGTCTACACCTAAATGGCACGAAAGATCTTAATATTAACAAAGAAATAGGGTGAAAGGTCTTCGAATCGTCAACTAATAGAACTAACGTCATATAATATCAAACAAATGGGGCTTGACATGAGGGAGAAGTGGGGTCCAGAAAAGCGATGTGTCTCCCCTTAGGAGCCACTCCAAGTGTTTAACGAGTAATGTAAATACCTCAAATTTCTGTTCACACACTTCCAAATATAGAACATTAGAAATATATAAATAAATAAATGCTCGATATTGTAAGCTTATAATATTAAACATGAAATCATGATATGGTTTTCAACATTTGTAATAATGAAAGCAAAGTAAATCAATTGCTTAATATGCAACACATTATACACTACATGACAAAAAGGAAAAGTGGGGATTGAGCCTGAGTATATAGAATAGAATAGAAATTGTGTTTAATACGATCTATTCATCCAATACAAACTACATGAATTCCCGTATGTAATTGAGTTTAATGCGATTTAATCCGAAATAAACAAATATGCAGCTCTAATTGAGGATGGATTGTGAATTAGTTGTCAATGGGGGAATAATTGTGTGGAAAACCGATACGTGCCATTCGTCATGTTATAATTGGTTTGGGCCGAGCAATACCGGCTCTGATGACTCGTAATAGTATAATCTGATAACCGGACAACTCGACCTGTAGACCATTTCAACCAGTAACTCTCAACCAGTACCAAATTATACGCCGTGTAATAAGAGTAGAGTGAATGGCAACCTGGCGAGAAGGGTACTTTAAAGGGGGTCACCGGCTTTTTTTTTTTGTTTTACCTTTCTCTCCTTTTCTCTCTTTCCCTGGCTCGTATCCATTCGGCCCCATTCAGCCAACTGTTTTAAGACGTTTACCCCATCCAGGTGTCGATTTCTTCCTGGCGAGCGAAAACGAGCCAGCATTGTATGGAGAAATCCGGCTTCGCCGGAGATTTTTTTTTTCTATCGAAAAATGTACACATTTAGCTTGTCAAAAAAAAAATATATATACAGTATGTTGGCTCGCTACCGCTCGCCAGGAAAATATTGACACCTGGATGAGGGTAAACGTCTTAAAACAGTAGGCTGAATGGGGCCGAATGGATACAAGCCAAAAGAGAGAGGGAGAGAAAGATAACAAAAGCGAGAAGAGTACTTTGAGGTCTGTTATCTGTTCTGCTGGTGTAATGGTTGGAGCGTGTAAGCTCTGCATGTGATATCCTGGGTTCGAATCCTGGGAGAATCACATGCTTTCATTAATTTAATTCGGGGTGTTATTGGTGCTAAGAATGATGTTAACAATAATAGCTGCCAGAGCAACAGTGATATATACATAATTCTAGTGACGATATTATTTAATTTAAACTAGTAATTTTTGTTACAAGTTGTTGGTTAATTAAATGGTAACTGATTTTTCTATTCTTGATGAAAGAAATGTGGGCGTGTACTTACTATGGTGTAGACAGCGGCATGGTAGGCGTCTAATGTGGGCGTGTACTTACTATGGTGTAGACAGCGGCATGGTGGGCGTCTAATGTGGGCGTGTACTTACTATGGTGTAGACAGCTGCACAGTAGGCGGCATGGTGGGCGTCTAATGTGGGCGTGTACTTACTATGGTGTAGACAGCGGCATGGTGGGCGTCTAATGTGGGCGTGTACTTACTATGGTGTAGACAGCGGCACAGTAGGCGGCATGGTGGGCGTCTAATGTGGGCGTGTACTTACTATGGTGTAGACAGCGGCATGGTGGGCGTCTAATGTGGGCGTGTACTTACTATGGTGTAGACAGCTGCACAGTAGGCGGCATGGTGGGCGTCTAATGTGGGCGTGTACTTACTATGGTGTAGACAGCGGCATGGTGGGCGTCTAATGTGGGCGTGTACTTACTATGGTGTAGACAGCTGCACAGTAGGCGGCATGGTGGGCGTCTAATGTGGGCGTGTACTTACTATGGTGTAGACAGCGGCAGTGGGCGTCTAATGTGGGCGTGTACTTACTATGGTGTAGACAGCGGCACAGTAGGCGGCATGGTGGGCGTCTAATGTGGGCGTGTACTTACTATGGTGTAGACAGCGGCATGGTGGGCGTCTAATGTGGGCGTGTACTTACTATGGTGTAGACAGCTGCACAGTAGGCGGCATGGTGGGCGTCTAATGTGGGCGTGTACTTACTATGGTGTAGACAGCGGCACAGTAGGCGGCATGGTGGGCGTGTACTTACTATGGTGTAGACAGCGGCACAGTAGGCGGCATGGTGGGCGTGTACTTACTATGGTGTAGACAGCGGCACAGTAGGCGGCATGGTGGGCGTCTAATCTGTACCACGACGCCCCACTTCCTCTGCCCACCCGCACCACCGGAGATAGTCTGTGGGCGGGGATAGTTAATTGGTTAGTTAGTTAATTAGTCTATCTGTATATTCGTTCTTCCATTCATTCATTCATTCATTCGTTCGTTCATCGTTCATTCATTCATTCGTTATTTAATTCATTCGTTCAACGTTCGTTCATTCATTGTATGGAGAAATCTGGCTTCGCCGGAGACATTTTTCTATCGAAAAATGTACAAATTTAGCTTGCTGTCAAAACAAACATACATATATGCTGGCTCGCTACCGCTCGCCAGGAAAATATTGACACCTGAATGGGGGTAAAAGTCTTAAAACAGTAGGCTGAATGGGGCCGAATGGATACAAGCCAAAGAGAGAGGGAGAGAAAGAGAAAAAAAAAGCGAGGTGAGTTCCCTTAATAACACGAAGATAATTGTTTATTTCTGTCTCTGAGAACTTATGACAAACTTGAATCACTTCAGTTATTTTTAATCCTGAGGAGGCTTTAGAAAAATCGACTGGTATTTTTAGAATACTCTTGACGTCATAAAGTTACCATAGCTTGTTTCCCATGGGTATGCTTAGTATTGTATATTTGTTTCACGTAAATTTTGTAATTGAATCAAAAATATTATAAAAACTTAAAAACAAGTATATACTGTATACTCTTTGAAGTAATAATATATATATATATATATATACTGTATATATAATTGTTAATTATATTATTTTTGTTTATAATTAGTATCATTACTAAAATAAGATAACGTACTACTACTATTACTAATAATATTATTTATAAGAAAACTAATATAATAATAATAATAATACAAATAATAATATCAACAACAGTAAGAATAATACTAAACCACAAACAATGCCTACGATACAAACAGACCTTAACGTGAGGTAAACAACATGTCTCCCATTAAACCCTTGACTTGAACCTTTGAACCGCCAAGTGGAAGTTAGGAAGGTTCTCGTAAAATGCGAGATCAAACGAGAGAGGCTGCCGAGAATGCATGGCGAATGTCTGTAGCAGGGTGGGTGCTCTCTCTCTCTCTCTCTCTCTCTCTCTCTCTCTCTCTCTCTCTCTCTCTCTCTCTCTCTCTCTCTCTCTCTCTCTCTCTCTCTCTCTCTCATTGATTTTGTTATATGTTTAGGCATATTCCTATTTCCTGTCTATATGTATTATTTGCACATATATTTTACTCGGTTGCAAACAAATTTATTTGTTTACAAGTTTGGATTTTTGTGTAGAATATAATTAGTCACATTTTCCCTCCCGTTTTATTATACAGTATATTTAAATGTTCCGTCATATATAAAATTCGCCTACCTTTTTCGTTTTTCTCTTATGCCATTTATCATTGGAAAATTATTAATGAATGGAAGTATATGGTTTAAAAAGGGTCTCCAGCAATTAACAGGTAGAATACAATTAGAAATGCGTCGCCGGTAAGGATGGGGTTAACTAGTGAATCCCAGTCATCCGTTCCGTGTGGCTCCTGCAGATTCTCCAAATAGTTCGCCTGTGTTTCATAACCCATTGAAGATTATATGATTATCATTTTGGCAGTTTATTCTGGTTACCATAATTAGACGATTTTCTTTAGTTCTTCTTGTTCTTGTTCGATTTAAGACCACCCTCTATGGCCCTACCTCGCGTCCACTGGCCACACAACACTTTAGTTTGTAATCTACCTAATACGACGGCAAATGGGTAAATACTATCTCCAGAAACCCTGCATCTAGGTTCTTCTTAAACTGCATAAAATCATTTACTTTTAGCCAGAATCAAAGGTAAAAATGCGTCTTGGTGCTGAAGGGGTTAATGGTATATTTCCTTGGTTTATCCTTCTCATCCTTCAAAGGTTCACTTATCCCGATATCCCGGAAATTGCTTCAAATGCTCCAAATACTTTAAACGTTTCTCTGTCAGTTTCCCTCACTTCCATTTTCTCTGGAGTATTGCTATTTCCATTCTTGACTTTTGCTTTGTTTATATTATTTGAGGCTATTCATTCATTCATTCATGCAGGCATTCGTTCATTCATTCATGCATTCGTTCATTCATTCGTTCATTCATTCATTAATGCATTCGTTCATTCATTCATTCATTCATGCATTCGTTCATTCATTCATGCATTCGTTCATTCATTCATTCATGCATGCATTCGTTCATTCATTCATACATTCATTCATGCATTCGTTCATTCCTTCATTCATGCATTAGTTCATTCATTCATTCATGCATTCGTTCATTCATTAATGCATTCATTCATGCATTCGTTCATTCATTCATGCATTCGTTCATTCATTCATTCATTCATATTTATTATTGGAATGAATGAACAGAAGCACATATTATCAGGATAATCACTTTTATTGACTACGTTTTGCATATATAGGTTATTGTTAAAATGATGAACTCCAAAGCGTTGACAGAATGAATAAAAAACACCTTGATTGACCACTTGCGAGTTTCAGGCTAAAAGGAAGTTGGAGCTGTAGACATCGATATGAAACATAAATACAATAATAACGAAGGTTAGCGATGTATAGAAAGTATGTTGAATTATGTTTTATGTATTTATAAATGTACTACGACCGAATTTTAGTTGGTAATTCTGCTAAATATCGATGTTCACAGCTCCAACTTCCTTATAGAACGAAACTTGCAAGTTGGCAATTGGTGTTTGTTATTCAGGTTGTTTATTACCATTAACTTAGGGTCCTTTTTTCTCCGTGTGTACAGTTGCCCACACAAATGCTGTCCCTCTCTGTGATCTTATAATGTAAAAGCCAAATAGTGTGAATGCATTACGAGAGTGGTTTCATTTAAGGTGTTTTGTTTACTTTGTTTCCTAGACCTCCATCAACCTTAAAATTACACCCCCTTGACCCCTTTTCAAGTTAAATTTGTAAATTTTTCGGTAGAAAAATGTCCAGGCCAAAGGCCGGTTCATTTTAAATTACAGGCTCGCTATCGCTCGCCAGCAAATAATCGACACCTGACTGGCACGAAAGGTTTTAAAATTGACAGAATATGGGGCGACAGTTCTTAAAATCGCCAAAGTAATGGGGGAGAACGTATTAAAATCTAAAAAAAACAAAAAAACAATGGAGCTAAACATGAGGGAGAAAGGGGTCCAGAAAAAAAATCCCTCAAGTGGATATCTCCCCTTAATCATCCGTTGACTAATCGGATGAGTTAGCCACTGCATAAGAAGCAACACTCGTAATTCAATCATGCGCTTCATATGTCCATGTATAGGATCACGGAGAAGTACATAACTTATGTGGCCAACTGTGGGAAAGATAAATGCAACAATAATATTTACTATTTTTATATTTAATTAGCTTCTTTTTAAAATGATGTCTCCTTGATTGATATCCCTCTCTTTCTCTGTTCTTCTCTCTCTCTCTCTCCGCTTTACTCCGCATATGTCTTTGTCAACCTCTCAATTCTCCTCATCCATTCCCTGCCATCCACACACACACTCTCTCTCTCTCTCTCTCTCTCTCTCTCTCTCTCTCTCTCTCTCTCTCTCTCTCTCTCTCTCTCATCACAAACGTACGGACCGTTTCTGTCAAGCCTTTGATGGTCTCCTTACTTTACACACATACACACATGCACACAAACTTAAACAAACATACACGTGCGCACTGACACACACACACACACACACACACACACACACACACACACACGCTAACACAAGTCACCCAAAATTCTGTTCTCACATTTGAAAACTGTTAAGAGGCAGAATATGGTCGGAGAGAGTTTTTCTGTCTGGCGTCTGGGTGGGAGGAGGGGTGTCTGGAGGATCAGGGGGGGGGGATGATATGGGGAATCTGGTGGTGGGGTCATGGGGGGGATATCTGGTGGGTCGAAGGGGGGGGGGGGGGGTGAGATATGGTGGGTCATTGAAGGGGGGAGGGGGATCTGGTGGGTCATGGGGGGGGGGGGCATGGTATTGTTTACCCCCCCCCTGCTATTATTACTATTATGTCTTCTGGCTCAAGCGTTTTCTCCTACCACTGTTCTCCTTAACCCTATTTGGTCACAGGGAGGTCCTTTTTGGACTTCCACTGCTTCACTTCATTAGTTGTGGGATTTTAAGACGTTTGGCCTTCGGCATTTTTCTATTGACAAATGTACAAATTTGGCTTGAAGAAAGTCGGGTGGGCCTTTTTTTTAGTTTGAAAGAAGTCTGGGAAGTCGTTTTGTTTAGCCTAGTTGACAAACTAAAAATTAATTGCTCGAAAATGGCAAAAACAAGCAATATCCTTACACAAAAATATCATAATTACTCACAAGACGTTGGACCAGTTAGTGATAACCCTTTCAAGATACGAGGATGTGTTTCTTCCATTTATTCCTGTTATCAGTAGAAGATTGTTTTCATTTTAGGAAGAACTTTTTCGAGGGTTATTTGAGATATTTGATTTGCCTTTTGACTCCTAGAGGGCTTTTGACTCCTAGAGGGCTTTTGACTCCTAGAGGGCTTTTGACTCCTAGAGGGCTTTTGACTCCTTGAGGGCTTTCCAAACCCGAGTAGAATCGTCTAAGTTAGCTAATATAAAGTGAAAAAGGCGTCCTCGAAAACTGAAAGGCCTAGGGGTTTTTTTTTTTGTCTTCTATATTCCAACTACTCCCTCTCGGGCATAGGCTGAGAGCCTGTACATTCAACCGTGCATTGAACGGCGAAGCCCGTGAGGTCTCGTTCCAGTCTAGGGAGTGAGACATGTGAAGCACTTTGGGATACAACCAGCCCCCGATATCTTGCCTTCGCAAGATGCACGGGTGCACCCACGGCTCGAAGCAGCCACATCTGAAGCTGCTTCGCTCCAGTGCTTCACTGTCTCACCACCTACACTCGGACCCTCACTCTCAGAACGCCACCTATTTTGGCTCGAACGTCCCTTGATTTTGGCCCTGTCACTCTTTCAACTATGGGGGAGACACTCGCTATAGGCAGTTTTGCCTTTTGCCTCCCTCAATCACATACAAATACAAAAAAAAATAACTCACTAGGCATTGTCCCCCTTGAATAGATTCACTAGTTTGAATATGGGAATATTCATACAATGCTATTTAATCAGGGAACAATGAGGGTATTTTTTTGGCGTTTCGGTGGGATTTATGGTAATTCACTGATACTAGGTAAAGCACAAATTCCATCCCAATAATATCTTCCCTCCCATTGATACATTGGGATTCGAACCCGGGGCCCTTGGATTACCAGTCCAGCGGCATGGCCACTCCACCACACCTCCCCTAGTTGTAAACATTGCTTGAAAATGTACAATGGAAAATGGGTCCTATGACTTGGTATGGAGTAGAATATTTCCTCATCTCCTAAACATAAGATGGGAAATGGTTAACTAGATTTGATCACGCTGTAGTGGAATGAGTCCAAACAAGGACTCTAGTCCTGACAGTCCGTATATATATATATATATATATATATATATATATACAGTATAATTACTTCATTAACTCAATTCCGTGTATTATATTTGGATTAATAATATGAGGTCAACGAAATCAAATCAAAGTTGAGTGACAGTATCAGTAGTTGAAACGAAAACAATATAAATAGAAACTAATAATAATAATAATAATAATAATAATAATAATAATACAAATAAAATACTACTACTACTACTACTAATAATAATAATAATAATAATAATAATAACTGAGTATTGTCTTACCTCTTGAACCCCATCTGAGTTCATCGGTGTATCTGCGTGACCTCCAACAGTGGCGAGCTATGACCTTCCCTCCCTCCCATCAAGACGGTGAGGGGTGATGGCTCTGCTTGCGGTGCTTCTGAATGCTTGCGGTGCTTCTGAATGCTTTTGTGCTTCTGAATGCTTGTGTGCTTGCTTTTTGTGGGCGAAGTGTTATGTGTTCTTCTCCTGTCACCTCTTTTTCCTTTCGATTTTTTTGCTGATCCTCCCTACCCCTTGTGGGAGTAAGGACTTGCTTTTTGTGGGCGAACTGTTATGTGTTCTTCTCCTGCCACTGCGTTTTCCTTTCTCGAGTTTTTTGCTGATTCTCCCTACCCCTTGTGGGAGTAAGGGCTGACTGACTACTGATGTGTTTAGCCTAAAGAGTTTCTTATTACTTTTCAATCTTTTCCAATACTGTTTAGGGAGATGTAGATACTGAGCGTATTTATCATTACCAAATATCAGGGGTTCTAATACTGTTTAGGTGGAATTAAATACTTCTTAGTAATTGTCTAGTACTGTTACTCTGGTTTCTGATACTGCTCAGAGGGTTTATATAAATACTGAGAAGGATTCTATTATAGCACCAAGGTATTCTTGTTCCCTGATTCTTGGCTGACATTTAATGAAGTTCTATATTATCCTAATATTGATTGTCGCCTTCGATTTGCTCTTGGTTTGGCTTTCCCATTATTATTTCACTATTTTGTTTATTCATTTATTAATGCAGTTTATGTGTTACTCTTCTATGTTAAGTCATCTTCTCTCCAACCCTCTGGCAAACTCAGAATGTTCCTTATATAAACTCAGAATGTTCCTTATATAAACTCAGAATGTTTCTTATATAAACTCAGAATGTTCCTTATATAAACTCAGAATGTTTCTTATATAAACTCAGAATGTTCCTTATATAAACTCAGAATGTTCCTTATATAAACTCAGAATGTTTCTTATATAAACTCAGAATGTTCCTTATATAAACTCAGAATGTTCCTTATATAAACTCAGAATGTTCCTTATATAAACTCAATGTTCCTTATATAAACTCAGAATGTTCCTTATATAAACTCAGAATGTTCCTTATATAAACTCAGAATGTTCCTTATATAAACTCAGAATGTTCCTTATATAAATCACCAAGTTCTCAATTATTCCATCAATTACTGTCATTTGTGTATGCTATCGCCACTGATTTGGGTCATTACTATTGCTTGACCACATACTAGGGTCATCATATGTGTTAATTGGGCTAGTTATACAGACTGCCAGTGTGCTACTTTACTTTAAGTGGCTGTGTGATACATAGTCTTCACTTTGTTTCCTTAGCTTTGCATTAAGTGTCTGTCCTGGACAAATATTTCACTTTCTTTACCTTGTCTTGTTACACAGATGGTCATAGTTGTTACTTAGCTTTCTTATGCACTTAATTAACTTCGATCCTTCATTGGCTAGGTAATTATCTGTACTGGGTCCAATACACAGTATGGGCTTTTGTAACTTGGGTTCATTATTCAACGTTTCATTTCCATTGTTTATAATTATTATCAGCTAAACAGGTTGTCATTTTGTTTACTAATTTGTATGTGTAGTCCTCGTCCCTCAAACAAAACACGGTCTGGTATGTTTTTGTTTGTTTGTTTGTTTTGCTTTCTGTTGTTTGTTTGTTTGTTTGATTTGAATGTTTGTTTGTTTGTTGTTAATGTTTGTATATATCCGCTGTTCTTATATTTTCTGAGTGACGTTATGCTTCTCTTCAGCCTCCTGTGGAAAAGAAAAGGATGTTATTAACCATGGGTATAATAACTACGTAATTTTCAGTCTTAATAATCTTGTTTTGGTGTTAGTCATTGTATCCATTATGACAGGTTAGTATGTACAGTGTAATTATAACGTAACCTTACATTATACTATGAGAGTATTATATATATATATATATATATATATATATATATATATATATATATATATATATATATATATATATATATATAATTATTATTATTAAATTATTATATTCAGATAATTTTTACCCCTTATACTACTGCAGATCTTTCCTAAGCTGCATAAAATTATCAAGGAACAACCCAAATCCAACACACTGCCTCATTTATAGACTGAAAGGGTTAATAATAAGAGCATACTGGTTAAGGGGGGTGGACCTGCTTTTGTTCTCTCCTTTTCTCTCTTTATGTGGCTTTTATCCATTCGATCCCATTCAGCCAACTGTTTTAAGACGTTTATCGCCATTCAGGTGTCGATTTCGCGAGCCATCATTGTAACGAGTAAGCAGGCTTTGCCGGAGACATTTGTCTATCGAAACATGTACACATTTTGCCTGCTGTCAATTTTTTGTTTTTTTAAAAGTGCTGGCAAGCGGTAAAAATCGACACCTGGATGGAGATAAACGTCTTAAAACAGTAAGCTGAATTGGGCCGAATGGATACAACCGAGAGAGAGAGAAAATAACGTCGAGGTGGGCCCCCTTAAACATATCAGTTGTATACTAAAAGAGTTGGTAATAAGAACATATCAGTTAAATATAGCGACCGTCGTATTGAAACAGTGAAATTCCCCGCAGCCAAAGCAAACTCTGCCGGGGCCAAATTAAGGGGAGGCAGACCGTTTTTCTGGACCCCCTTCTCCCTAAGCGCCACTAGTTTTGAGATTATAAGACGTTCGGCCCATTAGTTTGGCGATTTTAACACCTTTCGCCCCATTTCGTTGTCAATTTTAAGACCTTTCGTGCCATTTGGGTGTCGATTATTTCCTGGCGAGCGATAGCGAGCCTGCAATTTTAAGAGGAATCGGCCGGGACATTTTTCTACCGAAAAATTTACAAATGGAGCTTGATGGAGGTCTAGGGAGGAAACTAAAAAAATATATGAATAAATGAATTAATAGACCAAACAAACTGCCAGTCTCCCCTTAATCGCCTCTGATTAACTCTTTGACTCCAAGTGAATCCTCCTGAGCTGCGCCAAATTACCTCGTTAAATTAAATAAGGTCGTCATCGGCTTTAAAGGGTTAATTAATGAGATACTAGCTGGTGATTTTTACAAACCAATAGATCTCCCTTATATAATTATATGGTGGTGTAATGGTTTAGATGCTTATGTTCTGGGTGTGGTGTCCCGAGTTCGAATCCTGGGAGGATCATATGCTTTCATTAGTTTATTCATGTGCATATTCATCTACAGTATATACTTAACAAATCTGGGCATCTTAGGAGAAAAAGAAAATGGAAAAGCCAGAGAGTGTGTGGTAGTGTACTGTGTGTGTGAAGGTGAGCGTGTGTCTTTTATAACGTGAACTACTCAAATAAAGTGTATTGTTCTCTTACGATTTTATTGGCTGGAAAAATGTAAATTGGCCTCACAATGCTGAAGCCATTAGTTTCCTCGAACGCAATGTAGTTAATGATTAATGTTAAGAACGGGGTGTTACTTAATATATATATATATGTGTATAATGTATTCATTTATTGATTTATCTATTTACTAATTTTGCTCTCTAGACCTCCAGCAAACTTAAAAACTGGACCCTAGACCACCCTTCGAAATTAATGTGTACATTTTTCGGTATAAATGTGTCCCGACCTAAGGCCAGTTTCTCCTAAACTGCAGGCTCGCTATTGCTGTCCAAGAATAACTATCAACACCCTAAATGCCACGAAAGGTCTTAAAACTGACAAAGAAATGGAGCGAATGTCTGAATATCTTTAAAAAAAAACAATTGGGCTAAACATGAGGGAGAAAGGGGGTCCAGAAAAAACACTGATTTGCCTTTGAATAATCCTTTGACTCCAAGCGGATCTTCCTGAGCTGCATCAAAATAATTAGTTCGTTACATCAAACAAGGTCGTTATCGGCTTGAAAGGGTTAATTAATGAGATACTGGTGACTATTGCAGTGTGATAGATCTCCCTGACTATAGTAGGTTGGAGAGAGAGAGAGAGAGAGAGAGAATGAGAGAGAGAGAGAGAGAGAGAGAGATTAACAATAATAAGTTTAGTTTCAGCAATGGCCAACTGTCTGGCTGAAGTGGCCCGACTGAGCTACTCCAACAGATGCGTGTGAGGGGGATAAAGTCAATGAGAGAGAGAGAGAGAGAGATTGAGAGTGTGTTTGAGTGAATGAGAGAGAATGTGTGTGTGTGTGTGTGAAAGATTGAGAGAGAGTGAGTGTGTGAGTGTGAGTGAGAGAGAGAGAGTGAGTTGGTAGGGGGAATGTCTAAAAGTGTGTGAGTCAAAGACAAAATATATACATCAGGATTTGTGTTGAAAATAGGAGCGATTGCGAGTGAGAGATTGGTAGATATTATACTGTGTGCTAGGGAGTGAGAGAACTGTGAAAGTGTGTGTGTGTGTGTGTGTGTGTGTGTGTGTGTGTGTGTGTGTGTGTGTGAGGAAGATAGAAGACTGTGAGAAAGATATTATGAAAGACTAAATGAAAGTGTATGTATGGAAAAATAGAGGACTGTGCAAAAGAGTGTGAATGATTAAATGTGTGTGTGTGTGTGTGTGTGTGTGTGTGTGTGTGTGTGTGTGTGTGTGTGTGTGTGTGTGTGAGAGAGGAAGAAAGAGGAGTGTGTTTAACCCCTTCTGTACCGGCGACGAGTTCCTTATTTCACTCTTGCTATGTTTAAACGATGTTGTGCCTGCGACGTCCTTTAACTTTATTCTGGCCACTATTAACTTTATTCTGGCCACTATTAACTTTATTCTGGCCACTATTAACTTTATTCTGGCCACTATTAACTTTATTCTGGCCACTATTAACTTTATTCTGGCCACTATTAACTTTATTCTGGCCACTATTAACTTTATTCTGGCCACTATTAACTTTATTCTGGCCACTATTAACTTTATTCTGGCCACTATTAACTTTATTCTGGCCACTATTAACTTTATTCTGGCCACTATTAACTTTATTCTGGCCACTATTAACTTTATTCTGGCCACTATTAACTTTATTCTGGCCACTATTAACTTTATTCTGGCCACTATTACCTTTATTCTGGCCACTATTAACTTTATTCTGGCCACTATTAGACGATTTTACTCAGTTTCTTAAGGGGGGATGGTTCACTTTTTGGGCGATTTTTGTATGTATTCATTATTTTTCTACTTTCCTCCCTAGACCTCCATCAAATTTAAAAAAAGAAAAAATCCTTTAGATCCCCCTTCTAGATTAATTTGTACATTTTTCGGTAGAAAAATTTACCGGCCGAAGGCCGGTTCTTCCAACATTACAGGCTCACTTTCGTTCGCCATAAAAACGGGGCAAAAAGTCTTAACATTGACTAACTAATGGGGCAAACATCTTAACATCTGAAAACTAATGGGGCTAAACATGAGGGAGAAAAGTGACCGGAAAAACGACCCATGTTCCCTTAAGGGGCCCCCCTCCAGCAATGAATAGGCTGCGAACTATCTCACTTAACCCTTTTTACTACGACAGATCGTTCGCAAACTGCCCAAAATCGTCTAAATATAGCTTGAATATAATTAAACATGCGTCGTCGGTATAGAAGGGGTTAAATGATTGTGTGCAGCTCGACAAAGGTAGTGAAAAGGGTGAAGTGAGATAGTTAAAAGCCTGTCTAATTACCCTTTTGAAACTGAGTCAAATCGTCTAATAGTAGCCAGAATAAAGTTAAAAGGACGGGCACCGGTACTGAAGGGGTTAAGGGGGTAGTGCTTGTTTTTCTGGTCTATATAATTGTGTATTTATTTATTTTTGAGTTTTTGCCTAGACCCCCATCAAGCTTACAAAACACCCCCTAGAACCCCTTTCAAGATAAATGTGTACATTTTTCGGTAGAAAAATTTCCCGGCCAAAGGCCGGTTCCTTAAATTGCAGACTCGCTATCGCTCGTCACGAAAAAATCGACGTCAAAATTGCACGAAAGGTCTTAATATTTACAACGACATGAGGCGAAAGGTCTCAAAATCGTCAAACTAACGTCTTAAAACCTCAAAACTAATATGCTATACATGAGGGAGAAGGGGGTCCAGAAAAAGCGAGTACCACCCCCTTAAATGGAATACAGATGAGCTACAACAATGAGCGGGGGGGGGGGGGTCAACCGATTGGAGTGAGGGGGGATTAAGTCGCAGGGTAAAGCCGGTATCACACGAGCGCTTTTTCCCCTCAAACATTTATCCTCAACACTGGTCTGGCAGCTTACGTGGTTAACGTACTTAATGTTTCGGTCACCTGAATTCATCTGTCACCAGTCTAGTTTCCGATACCAATGCAAAATATTCCAGAAATGTGGCCAGAAAAATTGTTGGCCATCGAATGTTGACTATAAAAGCTCTCGTGTGATACCGGCTTAAGTGAGAGAGAGAGAGAGAGAGAGAGAGAGAGAGAGAGAGAGAGAGAGAGAGAGAGAGAGAGAGAGTTACATAGAGATACAATGATACACAGATTGCACAGCTCTTGCGGTTTCGGTTCCGGATTTAATGCTAACATAGAATTTGCTACGAAGTGGAAGGTTAAGAAAGTAAAGGAGAAGGCTTTATCCCCGAGAGAGAGAGAGAGAGAGAGAGAGAGAGAGAGAGAGAGAGAGAGAGAGAGAGAGGAGGGGTTAGAGTGCGCGAAAGACAAAAGGATAACAACATGTGCAAGTGTGTTTATTTTGAGCAAGAGAGATCGAGAGAGAGAGAGAGAGAGGTCCAGATATTGCTTGAGAGTCAGTGATGGATAATGTGAGAAAGAGAGTGTGTGAGGCAGAGAGTGTGAAGTAGAGAGTGTGAGGAAGAGAGTGTGAGGCAGAGCGTGTGAGGAAGAGAGTGTGAGTTAGATAGTGTGAGGCAGAGAGTGTGAGGCAGAGAGTGTGAGGCAGATAGTGTGAGGCAGAGTGTGTGAGGAAGAGAGTGTGAGGAAGAGTGTGTGAGGCAGAGAGTGTGAAGCAGAGAGTGTGAGGCAGAGAGTGTGCGAAAGATAATGCTAAAGAGTGCGTGCAAAGAAGAGACCGTAAAATATATCGTGCGAAAGAAAGTGTGCGAGAAATAGTGTATGCAAATGAGTGTGAGATAATAGTGACCGAGCGAGTGAAAATGAGTGTGAGATAATAGTGACCAAGGGAGTGAAAATGAGTGTGAGATAATAGTGACCGAGCGAGTGAAAATGAGTGTGAGATAATAGTGACCGAGGGAGTGAAAATGAGTGTGAGATAATAGTGACCGAGCGAGTGAAAATGAGTGTGAGATAATAGTGACCGAGCGAGTGAAAATGAGTGTGAGATAATAGTGACCGAGGGAGTGAAAATGAGTGTGAGATAATAGTGACCGAGCGAGTGAAAATGAGTGTCAGATAATAGTGACCGAGCGAGTGAAAATGAGTGTGAGATAATAGTGACCGACCGAGTGAAAATGAGTGTGAGATAATAGTGACCGAGCGAGTGAAAATGAGTGTGAGATAATAGTGACCGAGCGAGTGAAAATGAGTGTGAGATAATAGTGACCGAGCGAGTGAAAATTAGTGTGCGATAATAGTGACCGAGCGAGTGAAAATGAGTGTGAGATAATAGTGACCGAGCGAGTGAAAATGAGTGTGAGATAATAGTGACCGAGCGAGTGAAAATGAGTGTGAGATAATAGTGACCGAGCGAGTGAAAATTAGTGTGAGATAATAGTGACCGAGCGAGTGAAAATGTATAGCCTACGATAGAAACCAGTGTGACTTAAGGGGGGTCACCGGCTTTTGTTATCTTTCTCTCCTTTTCTCTCTTTCCCTGGTTTGTATCTATTCAGCCCCATTCAGCCAACTGTTTTAAGACGTTTATCCACATCCAGGTGTCGATGTCTTCCTGGCGAGCGATAGCGAGCCAGCATTGTATGGAGAAATATCGAAAAATTTACAAATTTAGCTTGCTGTCAAAACAAAAATATATACAGTATATGCTGGCTCGCTACCGCTCGCCAGGAAAATATTGACACCTGGATGGGGGTAAACGTCTTAAAACAGTAGGCTGAATGGGGCAAAATGGATACAAGCCAAAGAGAGAGAGAACAAAATATAAAAAAGCGAGGTGGGCTCCCTTAAGGCTTATACATTAGTTACAACAATGAACGCTAAAGTGGCACAGCAGGCGGACAGGATTAACAGGAGAGAGAGAGAGAGAGAGAGAGAGAGAGAGAGAGAGAGAGAGAGAGAGAGAGAGAGAGAGAGAGAGAGAGAGAGAACAGGCCTGACATAATGAAAGCACTCTCCCTCAAAGGCTACCCAAGAAAGGAAAGAGAGAGAGAGTATGTGTGTGTGTGTGTGAGAGGGAGAGGAAGTGAGTGAGAGAGAGAGAGATATAAATAATATATTACACATGAAGGGAATGAGAACAAAATATATAAACATGGAATATATGAAAGAGAAATTGAGAGATTAATTGAAGAACAATTATTAAGTCTCTTAGTGCCTGTGCTAGTATTAGACGATTGTGTTCAATTTACAATGGGCACCCAGCAACTAACAGGCTTCGAAGCATCTGACTATACTCTCTTTGCTACCATAGATCCTTCTTAAACTGCACAACATCGTCTAAATATAGCTAGAATAAAACTAAATAGACATCCCTGGTACAGAAGTGGTTATAGAACAATAATAGAGATAATGTGTGTGTGTGTGTATGTGTGTGTGTGTGTGTGTGTGATTTTGTCTACTCTACTTCTGACTACAAAATTGACTTCCCCAAATTTATCAACCCCCAGATGTTGACTATTTAATTAGTACTAAACTACTTTTCATTAAGGTCAAACCTTCTACACCAGCTATTATAGAGATAGCCGATTTGCTACAGTTATAACAGAAAACTGATTACGGCAGGTGGCTGTGGCCTGATGAAGTCCATCCGCCTCTCTATTTTGCATATATCTAGTTGAATTTCAACTCTTTTCAGAGAGAGAGAGAGCGAGCGAGAGAGAGAGAGAGAGAGAGAGAGAGAGAGAGAGAGAGAGAGAGAGAGAGAGAGAGAAAAGAGAGAGAGAGAGAGAGAGAGAGAGAGAGAGAGTGAGAGTGAGTTGGGTGAACGTCCGACAATCAGCTTGCTTGAATTGGGAGTTGGTGAGAATTAAATAATCAGATCAGAGAAGTGTGCAAAAAAGCTTTGAAAACCTGCAAACATGTAAGGAGGAGAGAGAGTCGGAGAAAGAGAGAGGGGGTGGGGCATTAGCTAGATATATAAATAGATAGATAGATAGATAGATAAGTTGGGAGAGAGAGAGAGAGAGAGAGAGAGAGATAGGTTGAACAAATATATATATACCCGGTATATATTTGTATTTATTTATTTATTTATTTTTTTGTGAGAAATGAGAAAATATAAGTTTCAAGTATCGAGTTGGCCTTCTATAGAGAATTTAAGTTAGGAATATACAAAAAAGATTCTTTAAAATCAAGTCTAGAAATAGGGAAAGATGGTTCGAGGGAAGGCATTCACAGATGTGGTGCAAGGAAAGTTATTGGGGAGAGTTACAGCAGTTAGAGGGGGAGATGGCTTTTACAAGGAGTTTGGCTCTACCTTTTTGGAGAAGAACTTTGTGCGTTGAGTCCTAGTGAACTCCCAAGTATTTATGAGATTATATTGATGGAATATATAATAGCCGGATGTATTTACAACATTAGTTTGGCATATCAACTGTATAGTGAGTGGATGCATTATACTGAGTGTATGCATTATACTGAGTGGATGCATTAACTCTTCACTAACTCTTGCATTTCAAACTATTTTAAACTCTCATGTGTTGCTAAGTCAGTTTCCCAGAAGAGATATGTGTTCAGCCAACAGGAGTTCTTTTACCTCATGAGGATTTTGGTTGGTAGGAAGGTTTGGTATGTCCATTGGTAAGGCACTATATCTATGGATTACAAATAGTATTATAGATTTATAGAAGAAAAAAATGTATACAACTGCATACGGATCATCATAAGAATTAACTATTGTATTTTAAACTACAGTTGTACTTCATTATCCAAAAAAACAAAAACAACATCATACACGAAGCCACTTTAGAAGGAAAAAATGTATGTGTGCGAGTGTTCATGTACAGTTGGCTACACAAGTTCTGTTCCTCTCCGTGATCTTATACAGAAATATAATATGTATGATTGAATTACGAATGTAGTTTCTTATGTAGGGGTTATAACTCATCTGACAAACCAACTGATAATTATAAGAAACCACACTCGCAATTGGTGAGTTATCTGCTCAACAGGTGGCGTTGTGTATGTGTGTAAGAGTGAGAGTCCGAGTGTAGGGGGAGAGACAGTGAAGCACGGGAACGAGGTGGCTTCAGAGATGGGGTCGCTTCGGGCCATGAGTGAGCACCGTGCCTCATGTGAAGGCAAGGTGGCAGGTGCTCGTTGTACTCTACGTGCTTCACATGTCTCACTCCCTAGACTGGAACAAGACCTCACGGGCTTCATTGCTCATTGTACAGCTGTGAATGTCCAGGCTCTCAGCCTATGCCCGAGAGGGAGTAAGTTGGAATATAGAAAAAAAAAAAAAAAAAAAAAATCATTCATTCTAATGTTACCTTCATAAATATGATCACGATGAGGAACAGAACTTATGTGGGCAACTGTACATTAGGCCCTATGAATTTGTATCCACTCCGAGATAATATATATGGAAGCTAAACTAAAGTATGCCCTGTTCCGAGTACGTGATCCCAAACTCTTGAAAAGTAACCTCTATAACTCACTAACGACTAGAGCAATCGAGCTATTATTTCTACCATTTGGGAAGGTTCAATCAGGATATATATATATATATATATATATATATATATATATATATATTAAATGGGCCGATGGATGGATGGTTGGAGGGGGAATCTATAAAACTTTAATGTTTTCCTAGTGGGTAAATTATGGGCGAGGAGGTTGAGAGAGAGAGAGAGAGTGAGTGAGTGAGAGTGAGAGTGAGTAATACCACTCTTTGGGGGGAGATTCCTCGTTTAAGATAGATAGAGAGATCGAAAAATAAAAGTGAGAGAGAGAGCGAATGTGTGTGTGAGTGAGAGAGTGAGAGAGAGAGAGCGAGTGTGTGTACTTGAGAGAGAGAGAGACTGTGTGTGTGAGAGAGAGAGACTGTGTGTGTGTGAGAGTGAGAGAGTAATACCACTCTTTGGGGGGAGATTGATTCCTCGTTTAAGATAGATAGAAAGATCGAAAAATAGAAGTGTGAGAGAGAGAGCGAGTATGTGTGTGTGTGTGAGAGAGAGAGAGCGAGTATGTGTGTGTGTGTGTGTGAGAGAGAGAGAGAGAGAGAGAGAGAGAGAGAGAGAGATAATAATTAGTGTAACCAGTGAAGCTTACCTGAGGTGTACTGGGTGGGAAAGGTCAACCAGGTAATAATGAAGGTTGTGGATTGAGTGCATATTAATCTATATTTAAGGGGGGTCACCGGCTTTTTGTTTATCTTTATCTCCTTTTCTCTCTTTCCCTGGCTTGTATCCATTCGGCCCCATTCAGCCAACTGTTTTAAGACGTTTATCCCCATCCAGGTGTCGATTTCTTCCTGGCGAGCGATAGCGAGCCAGCTTTGTATGGAGAAATCCGGCTTCGCCGGAGACATTTTTCTATCGAAAAATGTACAAATTTAGCTTGCTGTCAAAGCAAAATTATATAAATGCTGGCTCGCTACCACTCGCCAGGAAAATATTGACACCTGGATGGGGGTAGACGTCTTAAAACAGTAGGCTGCATGGGGCCGAATGGATACAAGCCAAAGAGAGAGGGAGAGAAAGAGAAAACAGCGAGGTGGGCTCCCTTAATTAACCTGCCTTTGTCTTTGAGGTAGCTATTATTTTTATTAGAACTACGACTTAACCCCTCGAGGATTATGTCGCGTGTGCATAGTCAATTTTGGCTATCAATAGACGAATACGATTGTCTAATAATACGATTGTCTAATAATACGATTGTCTAATAATACGATTGTCTAATAATAGCCCATAAGATAAAGAAAATACTGCAGCGTAAAATTCCGAGAGTGTTAAACTAATCACTGGAATGCATAATATGTTAAAGAAAATTTCTTTCTTAATAATATGAAATGTATTTTGGGGGAATACTTTGATAATATGTAATGTTTGTATATCTGAGTAAATCAGCAAGTCTTTCGTGAATTTTACTATTTCTAACTTAACTAAATAATGACAATACACTATTTTCTTGGTAACACTGTGCCATTAATATCGATATCTGAATGAATTTAAAACGACAATATCTCCCTGACTTGACAGAATTGTTTGAAAAGGCTTAATTTAACCTTTTTTGTTTCGTGTTCAGAGCTACACCTCGCCCCTCGAGATCTTTTAATATTTAAAAAAGGGAAACTTTTTACCATGTCCCCTTCCGGAAACTCGTGCATATTTCACAAAATAACATAAACACAAATCTGCTCTAGCACTGATATTTGCTTCTTCAGTAGTTTTTAATCTCTGTTTTACCTCCATTTTCATACCTCCATTCTTGCTTATCGTTCCTCCTAGATATTTAAATCATTCTACTTGTTTCAATATTTCCCCATCCAGCCTCACATCTAGATTCACCCTACGATCACCCCTATTACACACCATCACTTTACTTTTATTGACGTTCACCTTCAGTTTCCTCCTTCCACAAACCACACCAAACTCTTTATCTACCCGCTGCAGTTTCTCCTCAGAATCCGCCACCAACGCTGTGTCATCAGCGAACAGCAATTGATTCAACTCCCAATCTCTACCATTCTTTCCTACTAAGCCCAATCCTCTGCCTATAATAATAACGATGATGATAACATATAATAAAGTGAATTAATAATAATAATGATAATAATAATATTAATAATCACAATAAAAGCACTAATCAGCTAGGAGAACACTAATATTCTCCTCCCTATAGTGATCAAAGTATAGGACCTGCTTCCCACAGAGTATAAGAGTCCCCCTTCCTGTGGCAAAGGCTGGACCTCAAATATCCGGGCCTGGAAGACGGCAGACAGGCACGGAATGTGGACAGAGAGGGGAAGGTCATGGGTTTAATGGGGCTCCAGTCTTGGTTAGGTATTCATAGTAATTGTTCTAAATAAATTATCATCGCTCTCCGTGTGTGTGTGTTACTCAGTTACTTGTTCGTCAAGGGGAATCCACGCAATGCGAGCTAAGCTCATTATTATCGCGCCTCCTTAACTGGGAATGTATTGCGTGAAATGCATGTTAAGTGTTTTATGTACTGTTGGAATGGCTGTGGATGTGTGTGTAGTCTGTATTTTTAGCCAATTGGCGACATTATGATACCCATCTCGCCTTGTACCATTTTTGCCAACCCCAGATGGGGGGATTTAAGCAAGACTTCTCAAAACTAAAGGGCGGATTTACATTAGAGGAAACTTCGTCAGCTCCTTAATTTGGTATTAAATGGAATTTTCACTTTTGCCCATTATGAGATGACCCCCTCCTCCCCCTCCCTTCCTCCCTCCATGTTGTTGTTTTGTTTTAAATGCATAGATATGGATATTTGAGGATCATGACGCGCTTTAGCAGTTTTTTCTGGCTATTATTAGACAAGTTTATACTGCTTAGGAAAGACCTCAGACAATGAAAGGGGTAAATTTGATCCCAATTAACCTTTTGACTCACGCAGATCCTTCCTTTACGCAATATTATCGTCTAATAATAGCCAAAAATACACTGCCAAATTGCGCCCTAATCCTTTTGGGGTTAATGTACTTTCGATGCTTCATTCAGAGTGTATCAGTGACTCAAAAGTAGCTGCTCGTCCCGGATCGGCTGTGGACTATATCAAAAATCAACTTCCATAAGCCTACCTAAGCATGGCAAGTTGTTTATTTGGTTTAGTAGAGTTAGCATCGGCCTGCATCGGTTTAAATTGGGTATTTTCTTTTTGTATTTTGTGTATATATGTATGAGTGAGTGATTATGTATGGAGTACAGTATGTGAGAGAGAGAGAGAGAGAGAGAGAGAGAGAGAGAGAGAGAGAGAGAGAGAGAGAGAGAGAGAGAGAGAGAGAGAGAGAGAGATATGCCCCCTATGCACTGCACCGTATAGATAAACAAACGGGAGATAGAATACACAGCCAAGCAAACAGTCAACATAGAATGCAGTATTGTTTGCTTTTACTGTGGGGCTGCACCTCTCCCTCTCCTGTGTTCCCCGCTGTTTGTATATCCAGCACAAAAATAACACCCTATTCCTGGAGTTTGGGAGGGTAGTTGTTTGTTCTGTTAGCTTGTTCTATCGCCAGTTTAAATAACACCCCGTTCTTAACATTAATCATCAATTACAAACCCCAATGCACTTGAATAAACTAACGAATCTATGTTTTATTCATTTCACCACAACACCAAACACCTCCAATGACCCAAGCATATGGTCCTCCGGGATTCGAACTCGAGACACCACACCAAGAACCAGTAGAACATTTCAACCTATATATCTCAACCAGTGCCAACCCAACCAAGGCAACCTAAATCGGAGCCTGTACTAGCTAACGGGGCGCCCAGTCGGAGCAAACGTCTCCAATATGTTATCCAATTCGTTTGATTAATGCCTACTGTAGATTTGGGCCTTAGCGGACACTCCATAAACCTTGCCAGAGAGCCTTTCAGTGTCATTTAAAATCCTTACTGTGTCTACCTGTTGATCTTGGATGACGTCATTGAGCTCAACAGGTATCCGAGCCACATTTTTAGCCACTTATGACATGCCAAAACAACACATCACAACACAAGATTCGTGTATGCGGCCTCACCCATTGACACTGGTTGAGATATACTGGCTTAATGGTTTAAGGGGGTAGTGCTTGGTTTAAGGGGGTAGTGCTTGGTTTAAGGGGGCAGTGCTTGGTTTAAGGGGTAGTGCTTGGTTTAAGGGGGCAGTGCTTGGTTTAAGGGGGTAGTGCTTGGTTTAAGGGGGCAGTGCTTGGTTTAAGGGGGCAGTGCTTGGTTTAAGGGGGCAGTGCTTGGTTTAAGGGGGTAGTGCTTGGTTTAAGGGGGTAGTGCTTGGTTTAAGGGGGTAGTGCTTGGTTTAAGGGGGTAGTGCTTGGTTTAAGGGGGTAGTGCTTGGTTTAAGGGGGTAGTGCTTGGTTTTGGGGCTGTATATTTATGTATTTATGTATTTTTGAGTTTCCTCGCTAGACCTCCATCAAGCTTAATCAAATACCCCCCTAGACCCCCTTTCAAGATAAATTTTGTACATTTTTCGGTAGAAAAATGTCAAGGCCGAAGGCCGGTTCCTTCTGAAATTACAGGCTTGCTATCGCTCGCCAGGAAAAAATCGACACCTAAATGGCACGAAAGGTTTAAATATTGACAAATAAATGGGGCAAAAGGTCTCAAAATCGCCAAACTAATGGAACGAACGTCTTAAAATCTCAATACTAATATGCTAAACATGAGGGAGAAAGGGGTCCAGAAAAAGTGACTAGCAAGTAGCCTATATGCACCGTAGACCATCCTCGTTAGTCAGCTTAAGGGGGGTGACCTGCTGTATTTCTCTCTTTTTCTCTCTTTCTCTGGCTTGTATCCATTCGGCCCCATTCAACCTACTGTTTTCAGACTTTTATCCCCATCCAGGTGTCGATTTTTTCCTGGCGAGAGATAGCGAGCCAGCATTGTATGATGATATCCGGCTTCGCCGGAGAAATTTTTCTGTCGAAAAATGTACAAAATTAGCCTGCTGTCAAAAACATTTAAAAATAATCAACTGGCTCGCTACCGCTCGCCAAGAAAAAATCGACACCTAGATGGGGATTAAAGTCTTAAAACAGTAGGCTGAATGGGGCCGAATGGATACAACCCAGAGAAAGAGAGAGAAACACAGCAGGTCACCCCCCTTAACATTATCTGCTTAGGTGTACGTAAATCAGATTGCATTAATTATAGATATTAATTATAGATATTAATTATAGATATTAATTATAGATATTAATTATAGATATTAATTATAGATATTAATTATAGATATTAATTATAGATATTAATTATAGATATTAATTATAGATATTCATTATAGATATCCGGTATGTATAACTAAGGGTCTCTGGGTCTTCTCATGGGTGACCTAGACGTGTGTGTGTGTGTGTGTGTGAATTTGTGTTTTGTCTGTGTGTGTTCGTTTTTTTATGTTGTGTTTTGTGTTTTCCCTGTGCTTGCTCTGTCTTGAGTCGGCCACCCTCCCCCCCCCCCCCCAAGAAAACAAAAATAGTAAAATAGAATTAAATCGAAAATAGGAAAAGTGGGGATTGGGCCTGAGCATATAGATAGATAGATAGATAGATAGATAGATAGATAGATAGATAGATAACTAATGATCAAGAGGGCCTTCCTATGTTGAAGAAAGGGGAGTGGCAGTTGTTGGAATACAGGGAGTTGTTAGGTGTAATTGAAGGTCTTTCGAAATGGCTTCTCTGGTGATTAAGGGGAGATATCCACTTGAGGGATTTTTTTCTTGACTCCTTTCTCCCTCATGTTTAGCCCCATTGCTTTTCTAATTTTAAGACGTTCGCCCCATTATTTTGACGATTTTAAAAACTGTCGACCCATTTCTGTCAATTTTAAGAACTTTCGTGCCATTTAGGTGTCGATTTTTTCCTGGCGAGCGATAGCGAGCCTGTAATGTAAGGGGAACCGGCCTTCGGCCGGGAAATTTTTCTACCGAAAAATTTACAAATTTGTCTTGAAGGGGGTCAAGGGGGAGTAATTTTAAGCTTGATGGAAGTCTAGGGAATCAACTAAAACCCTCTCCTTAATATTGCACGGGTAGAGACAAATATTAAAGTAGTTCTGTTTTAATCCTCTGACTCCCGGATTTAGCTTAGCACACTCTTCAGTTTATAGCCGGAGAGTCGCAAACTGATTATTCTACCGAAAAATGTACAAATTTATCTTGACAGGGGGACTAGGGGGTGTTTCTTTAAGCTTGATGGAGGTCTAGCGAGGAAACTAAAAAATAAAGTGAATTAAATAAATATATAGAGCCAAAAACAAGCAATGCCCCCTTAATTGCTGCAAGTATTTAGCTAAGATGATTAGCAAGTCAACTGACGGTAGCAAGTTTAAACACAACAACGTTTTTTGTAGTTTATTGTGGCTAGAGCAGTGTGATTTTATTCAGCTTAGCCATGACCTCTTGTATTCATAAATTTATGGCAACTCATTTATATCATGTATACGCTAAAGACATGCTAAATGAACTCGCCTTTAGTTCTCTAGCAAAACAAATAAATAAATAAATAAATGAAGGTAACCAAGTTGAAAACAAACATTGTATCAAGTTAATCAGTCTGATGACACATGCTTATATTTCATTTTGGTTACCAATAGACGATGTTGTGTAGACTAAGAATGGATGGGTTTTAATAGAGAAGGCCAGTTCTATCCCAATTAATCTTGTAACCCCTTCAAACCCTTCCTAGGCTGAATAAAAAAAAAAAAAAAAAAAAAAAAAAAAAAAAATAATAATAAAAATAATAATAATAATAATGGCAATAAATGGAAGTGATGTTTCCTCGTATACTAAAAGGATTAACCCAATGAATGCCGTGTGGGCGCTGGCAACTAACAGGAAGACAAATGAGGGTCATCATAGGGGGTGGGGAGGGGGGGGGGGGATGTTTGTTCATTTGTATATCTTTCTTTTAGTTTGCTCCCTAGATCTCCATCAAGCTTAAAAAATACCCCGAAGACCCTCCTTCAAGATAAAATTTTACATTTTTCGATAGAAATATGTAAAATATCCTTTTGAATATCAGGCTCGCTATCGCTCGCCAGGAAAAAATCGACACCTAATTGGCACGAGAGGTCCTTAATGACAAATAAATGGGGTGAAAGGTCTTAAAATCGCCGAACTCCTGGAACGAATGTTTTAAAATCTCAGAATTTACGGGGCTAAACATGAGGGAGAAGGGGGTCCAGAAAAATTAACCATCTCCCCTTAAAACAATGAATTCCGTTCGGGCGCTGGCAACTATTAGACAGGAAGACAAATGAGGATCCTCCGGAAAGGCCACTGACACAGACAAACGGAGTGTGGTGGATACTCTGCGACTAACATTTTGGGATATACAGTATATTTGAGATCACTTCAGAGAACACATTTCCATATTGTCTATCTATCTAAATATCTATCTATCTAGCTAGCTGGCTAACCAACTAACTATCTAGCTATCTATATGTATGTCTGTCTGTCTGTCTGTCTGTCTGTCTGTCTGTCTGTCTATCTATCTATCTATCTATCTATCTATCTATCTATCTATCTGTCTGTCTGTCTGTCTGTCTGTCTGTCTGTCTGTCTGTCTGTCTGTCTGTCTGTCTGTCTGTCTGTCTATCTATCTATATGTCTGTCTGTCTGTGTCTATCTGTCTGTCTGTCTGTCTGTCTGTCTGTCTGTCTGTCTGTCTCCAATTACACCTAACAGTCCAGTATTATAATTTAAAAGACGGCACCGGTCAGAAGGGGTTAAACTGCACAGAATCGTCTAAATATAGTTATAATAATACAAACAATACATAGCCGGTACAGTAGAGGTTGAGTAGAGTGATCCTTAGTGACATTTATAAATAATCGGTGGAATGCAAAGTTGAAAATCCTTCCTCCACCTAATATTCACTTGCAGCCAGAGGGAAGATATTTATGAGGGTGGCGTCCAACCCATGATAGCCTCGGTCCTGGTACACCACAAAGGCATTATTGGCCGGGAATAAAATAATAGGTCAGGGGCTGTGTGGCTGTCTGTAACGGGGGTGGAACGCAAGTTTTGTTGTTTTAATCCAACTGAGATGGGGTTATTTGTATCCAGTAAAGAGTATGCGTTTAAAGTAGATATGAACAGGGTATTTATGTTATATATATATATAATCATTTACTTGATTGAAGGCATATATTAGGAGCAAACAACCCATTAAAAAAATAAATGAAATTAATATGCCTCTGTCCATTGTGATCACCTATATGCGAAGTTTATGGCTTTGCCTGAAAACAGACCATGTCACAGCCTGGAACCACTGGGATGTGGGGAGTCAGAGGGTTAGTGCAGCTACGCACTGTCACTGTGTATGTAGGCTTCCACTCAATGATTGATTGGCGTCATATGTAGCATATTGTCACATACGTGTAAAGTTTGCCACATTCATTTGTGTCCACGCAGTGACTTAACCCTTACAGTACGGGTGGCGTATTTTTGTTTTAATTTCAACTGCATTACGACGTTTTGATTAAACTTAGGAAAGATAATGGTAGCTATAAGGAGTCATTGAGATAGTCTGTAGCTTTTTAATGGGCATAAGTCCTTCATAAGCTGAATAAATCGCCAGAATATAATGCACAGGACGTCACCGGTATTGTATGGGTTAAAGGGAGGTCTCCACTTGAGGGATTTTTTTCTTGACCCCTTTCTCCCTCATGGTTAGCCCGTTGCTTTTGAGATTATAAGACGTTTATCCCATTAGTTTGGTGATTTTAAGAATTTCCGCGCCATTCTGTCAATTTTAAGACCTTTTGTGCAATTTAGGTGTCGATTTTATCCTGGCGAGCGATAGCGAGCCTGTAATTTAAGAGTAACCGGCCTTCGGCCGGGAAATTTTTCTACCGAAAAATGTACAAATTTATATTGAAAGGGGGTCAAGGGGGTGACATTTTAAGATTGCTGGAGGAGTAGGAAACAAACTAGAAACCTCCCCTTAATGTGTGGAAGGATGAAAGTGATATCGACTTGCAAGAATAATATGCTATATGATCATAAATTGAACATGTGATTTTGCTGCTGCATAAGAAAACACACTTCTATTTCAAACGGACTGCTTTCCCTTCCATTCATAAAATCACGATGTATATACAAATTCATGAATCCACTGTACTTCTTATATGTTTTATGCAAATTCAATCATCGTAATGGATAAACTGAATGTATGTAAATCTACTAATAGATATGGTTTGAGTATTAGCCCCGTGTCTACATTATGCTGCGTTTTTACTGTTTATTCTGGCTTTCATTAAACGATTTTATACAGCTTAGGAAGGATATGTGGGAGTTAAATGGGTAAAGACAGTCTCAATTAACCCTCTGAGTTCCACATACCCTTTCTAATCTGAATGCAATCGTCTAATGATATCCAGAAAACATAAAAAGGAATGCGTTATGTTCTTATGGCATCGTATCTAGAAAGGGTTAACGTCTCCAAGCTGACGTCCATATATAACGTTCCTAAACTTGTATGAATACAAATGTGATGGGTCAACGAACCTATTCCCGGTTGGAAAAACAAAAAATCCTTAGTTGCAGCTGAGCAGTTACGAGGAGGGGGGGGGGGGTAGTGTTGATTTGGTTGGCGTATGTATTTATTCATCATTATTATTATTATTATTATTTTTATTTTTATTTTTTATTTTTTTTATTTTTTTTATTAAGTGTCCTTGCTAGACCTCCATCATGCTTTAAAAAACACCTTCCTAAGACCCCCCCCCCCCCCCTTCAAGATGAATGTGTACACTTTTCGATAGAATAGTGTCCCGTGAAGGACGGTTTCTCTTGAAATACAGGCTCGCTATCGCTCGCCAGGAAAAAAAATCGACACCTAAATGACACAAAAAGTCAAAATATTGACGAAGAAATGGGGTGGAAGGTCTTAAAATCGCCAAACTAATGGGCCGAACGTCTTAAAATCTCAAAAGAAATGGTGATAAACATGAGGGAGGAGGTGGACCAGAAAATCGGCCCATCTCCCCTTAAAGGTCAAGCGGAAATCCTCGGCCGCCACAAAAAATACTGCCTTTGTTGTGAATTTTTGCATTTCCCTTTCTGCGCACCGGTGGGACTCGAACCCAGGATTATCTGGGGAGTGTAACGAGGCGTTCCTTTACACCACACGGGCTTAAGCCTTTGAAAACGTATAGGGCTATTTACTGTTTATATACAGTATATATATATATATATATATATATATTTATATATATATATATATATATATATATATATATATATATATATATATATATATATATATATATATATATATAAACCACACACGCAATTCACGCATGCTAATTATACTTTCATACATAAGATCACAATGAGGAACAGGACATATGTGGGCAACTGTACATATATATATATATTTTTTTTTTTATTAAATAATTTAGCACATAATTTAACCTATAAACATTATATTTTTAACAGAAGCCATCAAGTGAATTTCTACCTTTAATCGTATAAGTTACTCATGAAAACATATTAATTAATATCTGTTAATTAGATCGGATTGTAATGATGCTCAGAAAAAATACACGTTCCTTCATTAGTGATTACAAATATCAGAACTTAAAACAATTGTGTTATGTGTCGGTGAGCTTAACAAGACGTGATACACATATTTTATTGTCATTATTATTATTATTATTATTACTATTAGTAGTAGTTGTAGTAGTAGTAGTAGTTGTACAGTTAGTGTTAGTGTTACTAGTGCTTATATATTATTATCATTATTATTATTTTGTATATTATTATTATTATTATTATTTATATTATTATTATTATTATCATTATTATTATTATGTATATTATTATTATTATTATTATTATAAATGTATAGTTATACAATTATTACAGCTGCTATTAACATCATCATCACCATTATCACTATTCCTGGAACATCAATAATACATTTAACTCAAAATATCGTCACACCTTCAAAACTACAACATCTATAATTTTTGCGTCATTTCCATCATTCATATACCTTGATTGCTTTCTGGTCTCCGGTGACGCCCTTAATACCCGGACCTACAGTATGTTCGAATAAAAGGGAGAATGTATAATATATTTCTGTATTTGATATTAATGTTAAGGGGAGATATCGACTTGAGGGATTTTTTTCTGGACCCCCTTTCTCCCTCATGTTTAGCCCCGTTGCTTTTGAAATTTTAAGACAGTCGCCCCATTAGTTTGGCGATTTTAAGAACTTTCGCCCCCATTTCCGTCAATTTTAAGACCTTTCGTGCAATTTAGGTGTCGATTTTATCCTGGCGAGCGATAGCGAGCCTGTAATTTAAGGGGAACCGGCTTTCAGCCGGGACATTTTTCTACCGAAAAATGTACAAATTTATCTTGAAAGGGGCTCAAGGGGGTGTAATCTTAAGCTTGATGGATATCTAGGGACCAAACTAAAAACCTCCCCTTAAAGAACGGGGTGTTACTTATTTCTTAATTATTATTTTAGGTTTCTCCCTAGACCTCCATCAGGCTTTAGGTTTCTCCCTAGACCTCCATCAGGCTTTAAATAATATCCGCAAGACCCCCTTCGAAATTAGTTTGTGCATTTTTCGGTAGAAAATGCCCCGACCGAAGGCCGGTTTCTCAACTAAATTGCAGGCTCGCTTTCGCTCGCCAGGAAAGAATCGACACCTACAGTAAATGCTTCGAAAGGTCCTTAAATCACCAAACTAAAGAAGCGAACGTCTTAAAATCTCAATACTAATGGGACTAAACATGAGGGAGGAGGGGTCCAGGGAAAACAAAAAACTCCAGCGTATAAAACATTTCCGTCGCCATTTCCGTCATCCATATACCTTGATTGCTGTCTGATCTCCGGTGACGCCCTTAATAACCGGGGCTGTGTCGGATTAACGGAACCAATCAAACATCCAAATATATATAGTGGTATGTACATTTGTCATACGGTAAAAGCTTCAGTTCTCGATGATTGCGTTTGGTAACATCCCTACCAATACTAACTCACATATACTGTACATTCAATATATATATATATATATATATATATATATATATATATATATATATATATATATATATTAGATAGATAGATAGATATACGTGTGTTTGTACAAAGTTAATTTGATTTATATACACTCTTCCAAAGATGGGAATATCGAATGTTACTAGCTAGAATTTAGATAATAAACATTAGTTGATTAATAATCTTGATTAAGATATGGCTAACACTAGAAAATCTTATCAGTTTCGAGAAGGTCCTAGTATTAAATAGTGTATTTTTATTTATTTGCACCACTTTCCCTGCCTCAATATTATATTTTATAAATATCGTATTGCACAAAGATTGCAATAGCGAGTGCAACTGCAGCATCCAGTGAGGCCAGGGAAGATTGATATGACTCACGGAACATGTACAAGTTTGTTCTTAAATATTGTTGTAACTTTACCAAATACATATCCAGCATACATACTGAATACATGTACAGTATTTACAGTCTCTCTCTCTCTCTCTCTCTCTCTCTCTCTCTCTCTCTCTCTCTCTCTCTCTCTCTCTCTCTCTCTCTCTCTCTCTCTCTCTCTCAATTAGTTTTTAATTATTTGTCTTCATAGTACAGTCCTTGATATTGCATTTATCACGTGTAATTTATAGGTTTGGCCAACACTTGTCTATCCCTTTCTTAATTCTATATTGAAATTGATATTGGTGTTTAGTCCAAGCATCGACACACTAGTCGGTAGGTTGTGAAATATTTGTTGTTGTTGTTCTTGTAGTTATTTGTTGTTGTTGTTCTTGTAGTTATTTGTTGTTGTTGTTCTTGTAGTTATTTGTTGTTGTTGTTCTTGTAGTTATTTGTTGTTGTTCTTGTAGTTATTTGTTGTTGTTGTTCTTGCCGTTATTTGTTGTTGTTGTTCTTGTAGTTATTTGTTGTTGTTGTTCTTGTAGTTATTTGTTGTTGTAGTTATTTGTTGTTGTTGTTCTTGTAGTTTTTTGTTGTTGTTGTTCTTGCCGTTATTTCGATGTCCTCTTCTTGTTTTTTGAAAAGGATATATATTTTGAGTTGTTAATTAATTTGCTAAAATACCAACCAATGTTGATATTTTGGATCACGCATAAAATAAGTATGCGGAATCTATTTACGTATATTTGTGATATATTAACCCCTTCACTACCGGTGTCGTACTTTTAACTTTATTCTGGCTACTATTAGACGATATTATTCAGTTTAATAATGGCGTCCAGCTATTTAAAAGGCTTCGAACTATCTCGCTTGACCATTTTTACTACCACAAATTCTTCTTAAGCTGCACAAAATCGTCTAAATATAGCAAGAATAAAACTAAAAGGACGTCGCTGGTACAGAAGGGGTTAAAGATTATAGAAATGGGTGTTACTGTATATAATTACTATTCATGGATACTTGGTTGCATCTTTGTTGATTTGTGTTCTCGCCAATCACGATTCCATTCCACATTCAGTAGTGTAAACAATCCGTGAAAGCGGGAATTCACGCTGACACATGTTTTAGATATGATGTACACTCGACCAAAACAACAATCTTAACACTAACGCTCTAAACATTCTGGAAGTGGGTCGAAATCTTATGATAATACTTCACAGACCCAATTCATTCCGTTCACACTAGATTATTTACAGTTCACCAGTGTAAAGATTGTTTTTTGGTCGAGTGTACATTTTTTTGTATAATGCAATTACAATTTTGATTAAGCAAGTGAGGTGTTTTTGCATTTTTTCCTCCTTTAATTTTCCGTGCTTCCATGCGAGGAGGAGAGTGCATTAACCCCAAATCCATTAACATACTCAGGCGGTGCTGGTGGCGGTCAGGGATTTTTTTTTATAAGGAGAATAAACCAACTTGCTTACAGTGTTTTTTATGCTGTATACCTCCTGTATAGACCCTCCTGTAAATTCACTGATATCGTAATTTAATCTATCCTAGTCTAAACTGCATTTACCCCTTCTGTACCGGCGATGATTTTTTATTATATTCTAGTTATAATTAGACGAAGTTGTGCAGTTAAGAAGGATCTGTGCTAATAGTAAGGGTCAAGTGATATAGTTCGAAGCCTGGTATTTGTTGGAGGCCCTTTTTAAACTGAATAAAATCATCTTATAGTAGCCAGAATACATTTAAAAAGATGTCTCTTGTACAGAACGGATTAATCAAACGCACGCCTAACCTATTCTAACCTAAGCAAATAAAGAATTCTGGTATGATTCTGCAGCTATTATGTTGCACCTTAATTTATAAATATGTGACAAGAGTAATTTATACTTCTATAACTAATCTCTAATCATAACTCTCACCCAATCAATCTTTCCCTCCATCCTACGACTTAAATTTCTTCAAGCTCCGTGTGTCCAGATTTTTTTTAGTCTAACGTACCCTGAATTTGGCCGTCTGTCACTCTTTCAATTTGGTGGGACACTTGTTATTGGCAGCTTTGGCCTTTGTCTCCTTCTTACACATAGAATAAAAAATTCCTTTGTTATATTTAGCTTAACCCTATCAAACTCTGATTACATATATTTGTTTCTGTTTTCTGGCTGTTATTAGACGATTTTATTCAGATTAGGAAGGATGTGTAGAAGTCAGAGGGTTAATTGAGATAGTCTTTACCCTTATAATTCCCACAAATCATTCCTAATCTGAATAAAAAAGTCTAAAAGTAGCCAAAGTACACTGCCAAAACGCGTCAATAGACCCCCCAACAAAAATCCAGTGTCCCCTTCAGTGACTCACAGCAAGCACTAGTTGGCCATAATTCATCGTGCGGGTCCTGTAATCTGTCGCCTTGGGTCACTTATGCAGCAGGAGGTCAGTGCTGCCTCAAGTGCATCGATATATAGACAAATGGAAAGAGTTAGCCGACAACCTTAAGAAAACACACACACACACACACACACACAAACAAACTATATAAAACCACTTCAATATGATAATCCTCAAAATAACGCTTCACCCCCAAGCATGTGTCGATTTTTTTGTGGGCGATCGTTAGCGAGCCTGTAACTTGGAAGAAACCGGCCGGTCGAGACATATTCTATCGAAAAATGTACACATGTAGCCTCAAAAAGGGTCTGGGTAAGGTTTTCAGTTTAAAGAAAGTTTGAGCAGGCATTTCTGTTAGCCTACGGGACAAGCTAAAAATACATTGCTCAATAATGGCTTGCTTTTGCCATTATTGAGCAATGTATTTTAATAATAATAAGTAAACAATAATAAGTAAACAAAAGCAAGCACAATCCTCAATAATAAGTAAACAATAATAAGTAAACAATAATAAGTAAACAATAATAAGTAAACAAAAGCAAGCCCAATCCTCAATAATAAGTAAACAATAATAAGTAAACAAAAACAAACACAATCCTCAATAATAAGTAAACAATAATAAGTAAACAAAAACAAGCACAATCCTCAACAATAAGTAAACAATAATAAGTAAACAATAATAAGTAAACAAAAGCAAGCACAATCCTCAATAATAAGTAAACAAAATATCCTAATAACCCCCAAAACGTCGGACCGGATAGCGTTAACAGCAAGTGCTATAGTCTATTCATTACAATTAGGCCCACAATCTTGATTTACGAACCTCTATAACTCAAACACGAATACAGTAATCAAGCTAACATTTCTACCATTTTGGAAGAGTCGGCCGGCTGGGGAATAGGTGTGAAAAGTTACAGCCCATTTGCTCCAGCCATCTTTGAGTTATTATGTTCCTTCCAACAACCAACTATACTCCTAAAATCGATTAATGAAATTTACAAACACTTGTGGCAGTCCGTTGATTCGAACCCAGGATGCTCACACCGAAAATCAACACCTTATGCAGATGTTGGGGTTCACGATTTCTGGCCTACCTATTTGTCCGTAATGCCTCGCTTGTGCCTACCAGCTCTTGCATTTGGTAAATTATACAGTAGGAGAAGTAAGAGCTGCCGTTAGGTCATCGACATAATAGACAAATTACAATAGTTAGCCCATAACGCTTCAACAGAAATTGTGTATAGCCACCTAAAAATATCTGATCCTTTTTTTCTTTGTTTTTCTTTGTTTTCGGGATTTGTGTGTGTGTGTGTGTGTGTGTGTGTGTGTGTGTGTGTGTGTGTATTGTTGTTGTTGTCGGGATTTTTTTTTTCTGTGTTCTTTGTGTTTAGGTTTTATTACAATATTTACCTATTTAGTTTTTTGAGAGATGATTTTATTTATCTGCTCCCTAGACCTTTTTCAAGCTACAAGAACGCCTCCCCAAGTTAATTTTCCCCCATGTCCCTTTATGAGTAAAATGCAAGATATATCATATTGAACATACCGGCAATTCCTGGAACACCTAGTCAATGTGTGGCTCTCATTAGCGGCCATTTGTTGTCAATCAACACCATTGTTCAGTAGGAATTATTCTTATATATATTCAAACATAATCTGTATTCATTATTTACTCGCATTTAAGAAGTGTTGATGAAATCAAAAAAATATAATGTATACCTCTCTCTCTCTCTATATATATATATATATATATATATATATATATATATATATATATATATATATATATATTAAAACACACGGTCGAGGGAACTCAAAGTTTGGTGGTGGGAGTAATGTTTTTATTTGTGTTGATGCTGGTGGTGGTGGTGGTGGTGGAGTACTAGGTGGAAGTGGACGAGGAGACGGAGGTGGAAGTGGTGGTGGTGGTAGTGGTGATAATGTTGGTTTAGGTAGTGGTGGTGGAAGTGTACGACGTGATGGTGGTGGTGGTGGTGGATGTGGTGATAATGAAGGTAGTTTGGGTGGTGACGGTGATGGTGGTAAAATAATAGGTGGAAGTGGACTGTAGGGGTGGAAGTGATGGAGGTGGTAGTGGTGATAATGTTGGTTTAGGTAGTGGTGGTGGAAGTGTACGACGTGATGGTGGTGGTGGTGGATGTGGTGATAATGAAGGTAGTTTGGGTGGTGACGGTGATGGTGGTAAAATAATAGGGTGGACTGTAGGGGTGGAAGTGATGGAGGTGGTAGTGGTGATAATGTTGGTTTAGGTAGTGGTGGTGGAAGTGTACGACGTGATGGTGGTGGTGGTGGATGTGGTGATAATGAAGGTAGTTTGGGTGGTGACGGTGATGGTGGTAAAATAATAGGTGGAAGTGGACTGTAGGGGTGGAAGTGATGGAGGTGGAAGTAGTGGTGGTGGTGGTAGGGTAGGGAGGACTGATCGATCACCTCTCCCCCCTCCCCCCCCCCCTGGCACACACTCTTACCAAGATTAAGGAGGCATGGGCCGGTTTTCTGGACCACTTTCTCCTTCATGTTTAACCCCATTAGTTTTCAGATGTTAAGATGTTTGCCCCATTAGTTAGTCGATTTTAAGACCTTTCGCCCCATTTCTTCGTCAATATTTAGACCTTTCGTGCTATTTAGGTGTCAATTTTTTCCCTGGCGAACGATAGTGAGCCTGTAATGTTGGAAGAACCGGCCTTCGGCCGGTACATTGTTCTACCGAAAAATGTACAAATTAATCTAGAAGGGGGATCTAATGGATGATTTTTGTTTTAATTTGATGGAGGTCTAGGGAGGAAACTAGAAAAATAACGAATACATGCAAAACTCGCCCAGAAAGTGAACCATCTCCCCTTAACTCCGATTTACACTTTACTTTAGCCACAGTTCCGTGTTTCCATGACCGTGATATTTTGACCAGGCGGCAGTTAACCCTTCCACACTGCCAGGATCTCAATTAACTTTGTTTTAAATTACTTGGTACGTATGTATGTATATACCCAGGCACAAAACCCCATAGCTGGGGGTGGTCAACTCGAGACAGAGCCCGAACCGAAGCAACATTTAATGTTTTTTACTTGGTAAGTGATGATGATAATAATAATAATAATAATAATAATAATAATACCTTGTAATATTAAATAGCTTCTGCACTGGAAATGTTAATTAGACTAACGATTAGCTACTTGCACTGCCAATTAAGGGAACTGTGATGATTTGCTAATATATATTAAATATATAAATAATAATTAATAAATGATATATATATAACACAATCAATATATTATGTGTACTCGTTAGACATGTAAATACAAGTTACTAAATATTCTTCAACAAAATGCCAATGTTATAAATCGTTTCCAATGATTCAAATACTCCGCAAGTTAATCTTTAAGCTGTGATCACCAAGGGGTTATTAATTATTATAATTATAATTGTATTATCTGTTTGTGAGGATTCATTTAGGTGTTCACTATATTCACTATAAACCATTTCGTTGCCATGTTTAAGGAGGGTAGTGCTTGTTTTTTGGCCTATGCATTTATTTATTGATATATTTTTTGAGTTTCCCCGCTAGGCCTCCATCAAGCTTAGAAAAACATCCCTTAGACGCCCTTTCAAAATAAATGTTTACATTTTTCGAACCAGTTCCTTCTAAAATTACTGGCTCGCTATCGCTCGCCAGGAAAACTCGACTCCTAAATAGCATGAAAGGTCTTAATATTGACAAAAGAAATGGGGCGAAAGGTCTCAAAATCACTAAACTAACGGAACGATCGTCTTAAAATTTCAAAGCTAATATGAGGAAGAAGGGGGTCCTGAAAAAGCGACTACCTCCCCCTTAATCCGTTATATATTGTTATTATTCAATAATTACTGACCGCGCATAATCTCTAAAAGGCCGCAAATATTTTAAATTTATGTTGAGTTACGGGGAGATGGGTCGTTTAAGGGGAGATGGGTCGTTTATGTTGAGTTACGGGGAGATGGGTCGTTTATGTTGAGTTACGGGGAGATGGGTCGTTTAAGGGGAGATGGGTCGTTTATGTTGAGTTACGGGGAGATGGGTCGTTTAAGGGGAGATGGGTCGTTTATGTTGAGTTACGGGGAGATGGGTCGTTTATGTTGAGTTACGGGGAGATGGGTCGTTTAAGGGGAGATGGGTCGTTTATGTTGAGTTACGGGGAGATGGGTCGTTTATGTTGAGTTACGGGGAGATGGGTCGTTAAGGGGAGATGGGTCGTTTATGTTGAGTTACGGGGAGATGGGTCGTTTAAGGGGAGATGGGTCGTTTATGTTGAGTTACGGGGAGATGGGTCGTTTAAGGGGAGATGGGTCGTTTATGTTGAGTTACGGGGAGATGGGTCGTTTAAGGGGAGATGGGTCGTTTATGTTGAGTTACGGGGAGATGGGTCGTTTAAGGGGAGATGGGTCGTTTATGTTGAGTTACGGGGAGATGGGTCGTTTAAGGGGAGATGGGTCGTTTATGTTGAGTTAAGGGGAGATGGGTCGTTTAAGGGGAGATGGGTCGTTTTTCTGATCCCCTTAATCATCATGTTTAGCTCCATTAGGTTTCAGATTTTAAGACGTTCGTCCCATTAGTTTGGTGATTTTAAGACCTTTTGCCCCCATTTCTTTGTCAATATTCAGACTGTTCGTGTCATTTTGGTATCGACTTTTTCCTGGCGAGCGATAGCGAGCCAGGAAATTAAGAGGAACCGGCCGGGACATTATCCTATCGAAAAACTTAGAAATTTATCTTTGAAGGAGGGTCTTGGAAGGTGTTAATTAAAAGCTTGATGGAGGTCCAGCGAGGAAAATAAAAAGATACATAAGTAATGAAATATATACGCCCCCCCCCCCCCCCTCTTAAGGGGGGGGGTTGATCTGTTTTTGTTCTGTCCTTTTCTATCTTGCTCTGGCTTTTATCCATTTGGCCCCATTCAGCCTACTGTTTTAAGACGTTTATCCCCATCCAGGTGTCAATTTTTTACTGGTGAGCGGTAGCGAGCCAGCATATTTTTTATTTTTGTTTGACAGCAGGCTAAATTTGTACATTTTTCGATAGAAAAATTTCTCCGGCGAAGCCGGATTTCTTCATATAATGCTGACTCGCTATCGGTCGCCAGGAAGAAATCGACACCTACTGTAGATGGGGATAAACGTCTTAAAATAGTTGGCTGAATGGGGCCGAATAGATACAAGCCAGAGAAAGAGAGAAAAGGACAGAAATAACAAAAAGCAGGTCATCCTCCTTAAGGGTGCCTCCAAGCTCATATTAACCTTTGCATTAGGTCATGATGAGAACGAGCATAATTTAACCCTTTGCAGATCCGATTAAGCCTTTCTGTTCTGTTTTCCGGCTATTATCAGACGACTTTATTCAGATTAGGAAGGGTATTATGGAAGTCACAGGGTTAATTAAGACGGCCTGTACCCTTATAATTCCCACTCAGATCCTTCCTAAGCTGTATAAAGTTGTCCAATGATAGCCAGACTAAACGGTCAGAGTGCGTCATAATCTTCAAAGGGTTAAGGTGGAAGGGTTTATTTTTGTTGGTCGATTATTTCATGTATTTTTAATTTCTTTAGTTTCCTCCCTAGACCTCCATCAAACGTTTAAAAACAATCATTAGATCCCGCCTCTAGATTAATTTGTACATTTTTCGGTAGAGAAATGTCCCGGCCGAAGGCTGGTTCTTCCAAAATTACAGGCTCACTATCGTTCGCCGGGATAAAAATCGACACCTAAAATAGCAAGAACGGTCTTAATATTGACAAAGAAATGGGTCGAAAGGTCTTAAAATCGACAAACTAGTGGGGCAAACATCGTAAAATCTGAAAACTAATGGGGCTAAACATGAGGGAGAAGGGGGTATAGACAAACGACCCATCTTAAGGGGAGGTATTTAGTTTTTTCCCTAGGCCTCCATCAAACTTAAAATTACACCCCCTTGAGTCCCTTTCAAGATAAATTTGTACATTTTTCGGTAGAAAAATGTCCCGGCCAAAGGCTGGTTCCTCTTAAATTACAGGCTCGCTATCGCTCGCCAGGATAAAATCGACACCTGAATTGCACGAAAGGTCTTAATATGGGGTGAAAGTTCTTAAAATCGCTAAACTAATGGGGCAAACGTTTTATAATATCAAAAGCAATGGGGCTAAACATGAGGGAGAAAGGGGTCAAGCAAAAAATCCCTCAAGTGGAGACCTCCCCTTAATGCCGGACCTCTACATATAGTCAATACCAGGGCCCTATTCCCACTCCCCTACCCCAATATTTACCCCACCCTACCCCAATATTTACCCCACGCTACCCCAATATTTACCCCACCCTACCCCAATATTTACCCAACGCTACCCCAATATTTACCCCACGCTACCCCAATATTTACCCCACCCTACCCCAATATTTACCCCACGCTACCCCAATATTTACCCCACCCTACCCCAATATTTACCCCACGCTACCCCAATATTTACCCCACGCTACCCCAATATTTACCCACCCTACCCCAATATTTACCCCACGCTACCCCAATATTTACCCCACGCTACCCAAATATTTACCCCACGCTACCCCAATATTTACCCCACCCTACCCCAATATTTACCCCACACTACCCCAATATTTACCCCACCCTACCCCAATATTTACCCCACCCTACCCCAATATTTACCCCACCCTACCCCAATATTTACCCCACGCTACCCCAATATTTACCCCACCCTACCCCAATATTTACCCCACGCTACCCCAATATTTACCCCACCCTACCCCAATATTTACCCCACCCTACCCCAACATAAACGAAGTAGTAATTGCCGACTTGCGAGTTTCGTTCTATAAGGAAGTTGGAGCTGTAGACATCGATATTTAACAGAATTGCGAGCTAAAATACGGTCGTAGTACATTCATAAATACATAAAACCCAATTTAAAATACCCTTTTAGCCATCAGAAACGTACATTATTATTGTATTTCTGTTTAATATCGATGTTTACGGCTCCAACTTCCTTATAGAATGAAACTCGCAAGTGGTTAATTGAAGAGCCTATTGAATACTTCCCGTGTTTGACTAATATTAAAAACGAGGTCTAGGCTAATAATGGACTACCTTCTATTACGACCAATGTATTGTCTATCTATCTATCTATCGCGTGACGCCGCGACCTTCGAAGGTGTGGCCACGAACGAACCGCCCCCATGCACTTCTGTCCTCAGTCAGTCGACGCCCCTCCTCCCAACCAGCACCACCTTCATCCATTTTTTTTTTTTTTTTTTTTTTTTTTTTTTTTAAGAGACAATGAACGGAGGAAGGAAAAACACAGATAAAACAAAAAGGTCCATGTGCCTAAAGGCATCCTCCATTCATAAAATGTTTGTAACAACTGGATTTAAACATTTGTTGATTGTAAGTTTGTGGAAAGCAATTCGAGGGAAGTGAATTCCAAAGAGTAGTAGCTCTGGGGATAAATGAATTCTGATAAGCAGAAGTTCTGCATTGTGGAGGAGAAAGTGTAAATTCATGGGCGCTCTCAGCTGCCCTAGTTCTACGGGGAAAGATGTGGAGAGGCGGCACAATTGAAGCAAGTTCCTCGGAACAATTGCTGTGAAAATATCTGTAGAATAATGCAAGGGATGCAACGTTTCTTCGTATGGCTAATGTAGGAAGGTCCTGTGTGATTGCAGGGTTATTGATTAATCTAATAGCTTTATTTTGAATTTTGTCCAACTGCCTCAATGCAACCACTCCACTTCCACCCCACAGAGGTGAACAGTAATCCATCTGAGAGCGCACATGACTTTTATATATTACGGCCAACTGCTCGTCAGTGAAGAATTCTCGAACTCTGTACAGGAGTCCCCAGACTTCCCCCTCTATTTCGGTTTACCCTCTCTGTCCTTCCACCTCGCTCTCGTACACCCTCTTAGTCATTCTCTCGCTTCCCATACGTTCCATATGGCCGAACCATCTCAAGGTGTTCCTTTTCACACTTTCCAGCACATCTACCTCCACACCATACCTCCTTCTTACTTCCTCATTCGTCTGTCTATCCCTCCATGTATCCATTATATTGTACTAGTTATAAATATTTAACCCCTTCTTGACCGGCGACTTCATATTAATTTTATTCTGGCTACTGTTAGACGATAATATTCTGTTTAAAAGGGGGCCTCCACCAATTAACAAGCTTCGAAATATCTCACATAACCCTTTTTACTACCACCGATCCTTCTTAAACTCTACAAAATCATCTAAATATAGCTAGAATAAAATATTAAAGACCGTACAGAAGGGGTTAAGTGGTCAAGAGTTATATATATATAGAGAGGGTAGTCAGTTAATTTAGCTGATGGCCGGGCAAATAATTATCTAAATATGTTCTGAGCTAATAGAACAATATAACTTGACTATTATAATATGTTCCATGAATATGTTGGAGTATTACTTAAAATTTAATTAAAGATATAACCGTTGTTGTTGTTGTTGTTGTTTTAGGAGTATTGTTGGAGCGTCTTGGGGGAAATAGCTGCTATTTCGGGATCCCCTTCTCCCTCATGTTTAGCATATTAGTTTTGAAATTTTAAGACGTTTGTTCCATTTGTTTGGCGATTGTGAGACCTTTCACCCCATGTCTTAGTCAATATTAAGACTGTTCATGTCATTTAGGTGTCGGTTTATTCTTTACGAGCGATTACAAGCCTGTAATTTAAGAGGAACCGGCATTCGGCCGGGAAATATTTCTACCGACAAATTTACAAATATATCTTAAGTTTTTTTTTTTGGTATGGAGTTCTAGTGAGGAAACTAAACAAATATAATGACAAGATAAATTAAGCAACAACCAGTTCTTAACATTAATCCTCCATTACAAACCCCAATGCACTAGAATAAATAAATAAATAAACATAAATAATATAACTTAAATAAATAAATTAACAAATAAATACGCCCTTTCTCCCTTAAGCCAGGTTACCGAAGGCGTATAAGTCTCTCTCTCTCTCTCTCTCTCTCTCTCTCTCTCTCTCTCTCTCTCTCTCTCTCTCTCTCTCTCTCTCTCTCTCTCTCTCTCTCCAGTATTGTGTTCCTGTCACGACCTTAATGGAGTTTTACCAATACCGGTCTGGGAGGCACACAAATAGTTTTTGTTCGGAGCATTTGTATTTCTTTGACAACATGGGTAGCTCTTCAGACAACATGGGTAGCTCTTCAGACAATATGGGTAGCTCTTCAGACGATTATAGTATAGCTGATTTATGAAGTAGTATTTAATTTCATGGGTATTATTATTATTATTATTATTATTATTATTATTATTATAACCATTTATCTACGACATTATTTCTTAACTGAGAAGAAGAGTTACACGTTAAGTATAATTGAAAAGAAAAAATGTAATCAAAATATGTATGTACGTATGAATGTATGTATGTATGTATGTATGTATGTATGTATGTATGTATATACTCAGACACATACCTTATTGCTGGGGGTGGCCGACTCAAGACAGAGCCCAAACAGAAACAACATTTATAGTTCCAATTCTTAGGGTCCGGGAACACTGTCGGGTTCCCTCGCCCATTTCTCTGTCTCGTCGAGTAGGAGAATTGTACAATAGAAATATTAAAACACTGAATATTCTCAATTGTATTTAGCGCCACATGTTGAGTTTCCATCAACAAGGTAACACTTTACAAAGGATCATCATCAAAGGATTCGCAACCGCACATTTAATTTATGGCAGGTTATTACTTAAGGGGGTCACCTGCCTTTTTTCTCTCTTGCTCTGGCTTTTACCCATTCGGCCCCATTCAGCCTACTGTTTTAAGATATTTACCCCCATGCAGGTGTCAATTTTTTCCTGGCGACCGGTAACGAGCCAGCATATGTGTTTTAAATGTTTTTGACAGCAGGCTAAATTTGTAAATTTTTCGATAGAAACATTTCTTCGGCGAAACCGGATTTCTCTATACGATGATGGCTCGCTATCGCTCGCCAGGAACAAACCGACACCTAGATGGGTATAAACGTCTTAAAACAGTAGGCTGAATGGGGCCGAATGAATGCAAGCCAGAGAAAGAGAGAAAAGAAGAGAAAGATCAAAGAAAAAGCCTGTGACCCCTCTTAAGCGAAATGACAATGGGGCCGAATTAATACAAGCCAGGGAAAGAGAGGGAAGAAGAGAAATATAAAACCAAAACTGTGACCCCTCTTAAGCGAAATTACAGTTTTGGGGTACTTGTATTTCTATATGCATGCAAGGATATTACAAGCAGTCGAGCAAACAACACACTATGTGTAAGATCCATACTTGGTGTTAATTAATGTGTGTGTGTGTGTGTGTGTGTGTGTGTGTGTGTTTGTGTTTGTAATGTTCGCTTCCACCCGACATTACAGCAAAAATCAAAGGAAACCCAAATATAAACAAGAAATTGTATAGTTAAATAAGGTAATGGTGCTTTGACGTGCGTGGTGATGGTGGTGGTGGTGGGGGTGGAGTTACATGATGCGGCCCAATAAACATCACCACCAGAGCCAAGGTCAATGTGTATGGGGGTGGGGGGGGGGGAGCTGTCATTGACCTTAAATACTTCATAGAGAGAGAGAGAGAGAGAGAGAGAGAGAGAGAGAGAGAGAGAGATTAGTAGATAGATAGATTGGTTGGTAGATAGTTAGATTGGTAGATAGATAGATAGCGTGAGTGAGTCAGTGAGTGAGAGAGCGAGATAGATTAGTACTGTAGATAGATAGATTGATTGGTAAATAGATAGATTGATTGGTAGATAGTTAGATTGGTAAATAGATAGATAGAGTGAGTGACTGAGTGAGTGAGAGAGGGAGAGAGAATGTGGGTTAGTTAAAGAGACAGACAGATAGCCAATGAAAAACAAAAAGAACATACACACACACACACAGACACAGACACACACACACCACACACACACACACACACACACACACACACACACAGACACACACACACACACACACACACACACACACACACACACACACACACACACACACACACACACACACACACTCCCATTATTAGCCTCACCTGACCCTACCAGAACAGTTTTTGTATGTATGTATGTTTGTTTGCATACGTGAGCGTTTATGTATACGGGCATGTGCACACTTACTGCATGTTCTTATGTTCTTATAATATTATATGTATGTATATATATATATATGCGTATTTATGTGTGTACGTATGCGTATATATGTATGTTCTGTATATATATATGAGTAAAATAAATGTGTACTGTATATGCACTGTAAATCACTTACTCTCATGGTTAATTTATGATAATTTGTATTTTGCACTAGCATAATTATTGTATTAATTTCTTGTTTTAATGTAAAGTATATTATACTCACCCATTGTAAACTGAGCTAACCATTTTCATATCTGTACATCTCATGTTCATCCACTAATTGTAAAATGTGTATTTTCAGCTCATGAGGCTGCCATTCTTTAATAAAGCGTTTATTATTATTATTATTATTATTATTATTATTATTACACACACATGTAAGCGACGGCGTGTATCTGCACAAACGGAAATTATGTAAGCTTATATACAGGCATATTTTGTAAGCTTATATACAGGCATATTATGTAAGCTTATATACAGGCATATTATGTAAGCTTATATACAGGCATATTATGTAAGCTTATATACAGGCATATTATGTAAGCTTATATACAGGCATATTTTGTAAGCTTATATGCAGGCATATTTTGTAAGCTTATATACAGGCATATTATGTAAGCTTATATACAGGCATATTATGTAAGCTTATATACAGGCATATTATGTAAGTTTATATACAGGCATATTATGTAAGCTTATATACAGGCATATTTTGTAAGCTTATATACAGGCATATTATGTAAGCTTATATACAGGCATATTATGTAAGCTTATATACAGGCATATTTTGTAAGCTTATATACAGGCATATTATGTAAGCTTATATACAGGCATATTATGTAAGCTTATATACAGGCATATTATGTAAGCTTATATACAGGCATATTTTGTAAGCTTATATACAGGCATATTTTGTAAGCTTATATACAGGCATATTATGTAAGCTTATATACAGGCATATTTTTCGTGATTTAAGCTCAAATAAAACTATCAAGATCCAACCTAGCATAACCTACCTTCCCTATCCTATATAACCTGACCCAAGCTAAGTATTTTAAAGATGTGTAAATACTTTAACTGTGAGCTGAATCTACTTTTACATATAAACCTACAAACATAATGACATTTGCACATATTTTCTCTCATTTTCTCACATTCTTCTCTTGAGCAAGTATGTGAAATGAGTAAGGTACATCAGGCATTTTTCATTTTATTCACTTCTCACATGAAAAAGTAAATTAAATGAATAAGGCACAGCAAGTATTTGACATTATATCTGTTCTTACATTTCTCCCCTGAATAAATAAGTGAAATAAGTACGGCATAGCAAGTACTTTAAATGTTATGCTTTCTTACAATGCTCCCCTGAAAAAGTAATTGAAATAAATAAAGCACATAAAGTATTTTACATAATATTTGTTCATACATTCCTCCGCTGATAAAGTAAGTAAATTAAGTAAGGCACATCAAGTACTTTACATGATACACTTTCTGACATTCCCCCCCCCCCCCTGAAAAAGTAAAGCACATCAAGTATTTTACATTTTATACTTTTCCTATAGTCCTCCCCTGAAAACTAAAGTGAAATGAATACGGTACATTATATATTTTACATTTTATACTTTTCCTATAGTCCTCCCCTGAAAACTAAAGTGAAATAAATATGGCACATTATATACTTTACATTTTATACTTGCTTACATTCCTCCCCTGAAAAGGTAGAGAAATAAGTAAGGCACATCAAGTATTTTACAATTTAATGTTTTCTTCCATTCCTCCCCTGCAATGATCCAGCTCGTTAGGACTGTTTGTCTGCTGGTGTCCACATTCCTATGACTAATGAGTGACCTTGTGTGTGTGTGTGTGTGTGTGTGTGTGTGTGACCTTGGTGGCGGTGTGTGTGATTAATGACTGGCCAATACACTCTGACCTTGTGTGTGTGTGTGTGTGTGTGTGTGTGTGTGTGTGTGTGTGACCTTGGTGGCGGTGTGTGTGATTAATGACTGGCCAATACACTCTGACCTTGTGTGTGTGTGTGTGTGTGTGTGTAATGAGTGACCTTGGTGGCGGTGTGTGTGATTAATGACTGGCCAATACACTCTGACCTTGTGTGTGTGTATGTGTGGGTGTGTCTGGGGGGGGGGGGGGTGCGTGTGTGTGTGTGTGTGTGTGTGTGCTTTCATTGTTCAGTCAGGACAATGAAAACCACTGACCCTACTGTTACAATACACCACCAAAGCGATATATTGTTATTATTTCAATTTTGAAAGAGAGAGAGAGATGTGTGTGTGTGTGTGTTTGTATGTGAAGGACCAATACTGCCTTGTAACCTTGACCCTTACACACTACCACCTATGTCACCCACACACCTACAACCACCAATACTGTCACCGTTATCAGAGGGGCTTCATGTCAATACAGCCGCGCTTATAGTCGGCCGTATCCTAAATAGCCACATACAAATCATGAGTACAATTGCCTAGCCTTATCCAATGAGCACTCCAGCAGTATCATCCTTGAACAGTCGAATATTGCCAAATGGTCGAACATAGCCATATAAATAGATATTACTGAGTAGCCGATTATCAACTCTTTCGGGAGAATATCACTTTGCTGTCTTGATATATATATATATATATATATATATATATATATACTGTATATATACAGTATATATATTGTTCTTCAACTCCGTCCTCTCTATCACATCTGCTTTACCTAATCCACACACACACACAGACTCACACACACACATACACATACACACATACACACTGCCAGACACACACACACACACACACACACACACACACACACACGCGCGCGCGCGCGCGCGCGCACACACACACACACACACACCACACACACACACACACACACACACACACACACACAGCCCGTAGCCTAGTAGGTAGAGCTCTCGTCTCACACACGAGGGGTCGGGGGTTCAATCCCCGGCCGGGCGGAGACAAATTGGGCTTGTCTCCTTTCAGGTGTTAGCCTCAGTTCACCTAGCTGTAAATAGGTACCTGGAATAAGTGGACGACGTTGTGACGTCCCATCTGGGGTTGGCAAAAATGGTACAAGGCGAGATGGGTATCATATGGTTCACCTAAGCTGATGGCTACCTAAGCCTTCGGGCGAGACGGCACCGTCTATAGTGAGAATGGTACCATACAGATCCACCCTAAGCCTTCGTTTCCGATGTCGCCAATTGGCTAAAATACATACTACACACACATCCACAGCCATTCCAACAGTACATAAAACACTTAACATGCATTTCACGCAATACATTCCCAGTTAAGGAGGCGCGATAATAATGAGCTTAGCTCGCATTGCGTGGATTCCCCTTGACGAACAAGTAACTGAGTGAGTGAGTAACACTAAACAAAAACTAGGCTACCCCGTTTATGCGATGGAGGCAAACACGTTAAAACTCGAGGGAAATGCCTGCCAAGTCCTTGTTTTTCACGGTCAGCGGGTGTTTGGTGAGGGACAAGCTGGGTCTGGGGGGAATATTCAGTCCGTTACCCGGCGCTCTCCATGTAGACGTCAACAAGGGGAACACACACACACACACACACACACACACACAGAGGAGAGAGAGAGAGAGAGAGAGAGAGAGAGAGAGAGAGAGAGAGAGAGAGAGAGAGAGAGAGAGAGAGAGAGAGAGAGAGAGAGAACAATAGATGAACAATGAATGAATAATAGACAATGGATAAATAATAGACAATAGATAGATAATATATGAGATATGCAATAGATAGATAGATTGATAGACAATAGATGGATAATAGGCAATATGCAAAGGAAAGGCAATATATATATGATAAACAGTAGATCGACGATAACAATAGATAGATAGGAGACACTAGATAGATAATAAACAATAGACAGATACTAAACACTAGATTGACAATAAACAATAAATAGACGATAGATAATATACAATAGATAGAAAATAGATGGATATTAGATATTAGATAGGCAATAAACAATAGCTAGACAATAAGCAATAGATATAAAATAAATAATAGATAGATAATAGACAATACATAGATAATAGATAGATAATAAACAACAGACAGATACTAAAAATAGATAGACATTAAACAAATATAGACAAAATACAAGATAGACAATAAACAATAGATAGTCAATAAACAATATATAGACAATAAACAATAGATAGTCAATAAACAATAGATAGGCAATAAACAATATATAGACAATATACAATAGATAGACAATAAACACTAGATAGACAATAAACAATAGATAGTCAATAAACAATAGATAGACAATAAACAATAGGTAGTCAATAAACAATAGATAGACAATAAACAATAGATAGACAATAAACAATAGATAGACAATAAACAATAGATAGACAATAAACAATAGATAGTCAATAAACAATAGGTAGACAATAAACAATAGATAGTCAATAAACAATAGATAGACAATAAACAATAGGTAGTCAATAAACAATAGATAGACAATAAACAATAGGTAGACAATAAACAATAGGTAGACAATAAACAATAGATAGTCAATAAACAATAGGTAGACAATAAACAATAGGTAGACAATAAACAATAGGTAGACAATAAACAATAGGTAGACAATAAACAATAGGTAGACAATAAACAATAGGTAGACAATAGACAATAAACTAGATAGACAATAAACAATAGATAGTCAATAAACAATAGAGTGAAACGTTACTCTCAAACTTTCTTCTACTCAACATCTGAGCTCTGGAACTCTCTCCCAGAATCAGTCTTTCCCTCTTCCTATGACTTAAATTGCTTCAAACTCCGTGTGTCCAGGCATTTTGGCTCGAACGTCCCTTGATTTTGGCCCTGTCACTCTTTCAACTATGGGGGAGGCACTCGCTATAGGCAGTTATGCCTTTTGCCTCCCTCAATCACATAGAAAAAAAAAAAAAAAAAAAAAAATAGACAATAAACAATAGATAGTCAATAAACAATAGATAAACAATAGACAATAGATAAACAATAGACAATAAAGAGACAAGAGATAGACTTATTAAATAACAAACAATAGAGATAAAACAATAGATAGACATTAAATAATAGAGGAGTTGCACCTGGCGTTAAGGGGAGGGTTTTAGTTTGTTCCCTCGATCTCCATCAAGCTTAAAACGACACCCTCTAGACCCCGTTTCAAGATACATTCGTACATTTTTCGATAGAAAAATGTCCCCGTCGAAGGCCGGTTCCTCTTAAATTACAGGATCGCTATCGCTCGCCAGGAAATAATCGACACCTAAATGGCACGAAAGGTCTTAAAATTGACAGAAATGGGTCAAAAGTTCTTAAAATCGCCAAACTAATGGGGCGAACGTCTTAAAATCTCCCCTAAACAATGGGGCTAAACATGAGGGAGAAAGGGGTCCAGAAAAAAATCCCTGAAGTAGATATCTCCCCTTAAGTAGGTCGCTAGGAAAGGTCAACCAATGGACCTCAGCTGCCGGATGCATTTGTGTTAAGGGGACAGTGGTTATTTTCTTAAGTCTATTTATATTTATATATTCATTAATATTGTTTTGTTTCCTCGCTAGACCTCCATCAAGATTTTAAAAACACTTCCTAGACCCCCTTTCATGATAAATGTGTACATTTTTCTATAGCAAAATGTCCCGGCCGAAGTTCCTACTAAAAATTAAGGCTCGCTAGAAAAAATCGACATTTAAATGGTCCAAAAAGCCTTAAAATCGCCAAACTGAGTGAATGTCTAAAAAATTCAAAACTAGCGGAGTTAAACATGAGGGAGAAAGGGGTCCCGAATAACCCTGAACAACCCCCCCCCCCCCTTTTACAAAACATCTGGTTATAATCTAACCTTTAGCATTTGAGATTATATTTCCTATGCAGAATGATAATGGCTGGCAGAATTAGACATAGAACAAGTACACAAGTGGTCGAGTGGGTTAGAGAGCCTGTTGACCTGAGCTGTGTGTTAAAGGGGGCACTGGCACCAGAGGCACTACACTAACTAATGACACAAGTTCGCAACCAACACTAAAATATCCGAAATTGGTAACCAAAGTAATGTATGTGTGTGCGTATGTGTATGTATGTATGTGCTGTATACGCTCTGGCACTTAGCCCATTGTTTATTATTTTATTTTATTTTATTTTATTGTATTTACTTGTATATATTTTTTTAATAACCCTCAATTATTTAAGAAAAGCACCACAGTAACTTAAAAGGGTGGATGGGACTCGTTAGCCTTAGTCGGCAATCTATCTAGTATAGGGGAGACAACCTTATAAAATTCCGGGTGGATGGGACTCGTCAGCCTTGGTCGGCAACCTGTCTAGGGGAGTAAACCTTACAAATCCGTACTGCTTGCCTAAGGGTCAAGCAGGTTAGTGGATGGACTAGCCGCACACCACTGTAGAACAATTGTGCTAATATGATACATAGAAGGCCTCGGAGTCGGACAGACCGTAAATTGAGTAGTCAATCCTGTAAGTCCTTCATTAAACTGCCATGGGTTGTTCCTCTTACAGGGGATAGGTCCGCTTGGGGGCATTTTGTGTATGGCCACCCTCATGAAGGGGATTAAGGCGTCCGGCAATAGATAGATAGATAGACCACAGTAAACCCCAAAAACGTCAGATGGGCATATATTAAATAGTGTATAAGCGCTTGTGAATCCTCGAAGGAGGAGATACGGGCGCTATATAAATAACCAGAAGATTATTATTATTATTATTACCAAATTATTCTTTGTAATATTATTGACTTTTTGTTACTTATATATTTAATTATTATATTATTTATTGATTATATTTTATTTTTATATAGACCTCCGTTTACGTATTGCGAGAATTCTGTTGTTGTTTAGGCAAATTTATAAATATTAGTACATAGTTTTACAAATATTTAGATGTTATGAAGACTACATGCTTTAAAACATTAACATTGTTCATTATTTTGTATTATTATTATTATTATTATTTGTAAGTCTTCCTTCTACATATCGTGAAAGTCCAGTTATTCTTTAGGCAAATACAAAACATTACACAAGTTATACAAATCATTAGATCATATGAAGACTACATGCTTTAAAAGATTGGCGTTGTATATTAGCCATAATGTGTATCCTTCCGACATGCAAATTTATTCATGAAACTGTGCATGGCATTTTTTTACCTTTCTCTTTCTCTCTATCTTATTTTGTCTTTTTTTGGTCTTTCTTTCTCTCTGACGTTAGGGCTTCTTTTTGTTTAACTCTTTCTCTTGTTATTTCTTGGTCTCTCCATCTATCATCTATGTATCTCTCTATCTAGCGATATAGCTATCTATTTATCTTATCATTCTATCTATCTATCTAGCTATCTACCAAATTATTCGTTGTAGTATGTATCGCCAACATAAATACTAAAGCATTGACATTGTTTACACACACACAACTCACTGCCCCCCCCCCCCTCTCTCTCTCTCTCTCTCTCTCTCTCTCTCTCTCTCTCTCTCTCTCTCTCTCTCTCTCTCTCTCTCTCTCTCTCTCTCTCTCTCTCTCTCTCTCTCTCTCTCTCTCTCTCTCTCTCTCTCTCTCTCTCTCTCTCTCTCTCTCTCTCTCTCTCTCTCTCTCTCTCGCTCTCTCTCTCTCTCTCTCTCTCTCTCTCTCTCTCGTGCCGCCGCGTCCCCAAACTTCCCTCAGTAATATCAAACTTATTCACAAGTTACGGCACAATCTTTACCTCTTAGTAGTACATGATTTCCTTAGACGGCCATAGTTGTGTAAAGGCGGTATCACACGAGTGCTTTTTCCCTCGACATATATCCTCAACACTAGTCTGGCAGCTTAGGAGGTCAACATTTAAGCCGGTATCACACGAGCGATTTTTCCCTCGACATATATCCTCAACACTGGTCTGGCAGCTTAGGGGTCAACATTTAGAATATTTCGGTCACTTAAATTCATCTAGCAACAGACTAGTTTCCGATACCGGTGCAAAATATTCCAGAAACGTTGCTAGAAAAATGTTGATTATCGAATGTTGACTATAAAACCTCTCGTGTGATACCAACTTAAGGGGGATGGTTCACTTTTTGGGAAAACATTTCATTTATTCTACCCCACTCCTAAGAATTCGTGGACCTTCCGTGTTTTTCTGTATAACTATTTGGATTTGAGTTTTGGATATAATTTGCTTTTCAATAAATAGTATCGGTATATATAGTTTTGCGATTGATGTATATAAGATTATATTAATAAATTCGTTTCCAGATATTTACTTCCATGATAAGAAATAAGTGAAGTCCTCCAAATATTCCGAGCGGGCTAGAAACTTGCCCCCTTAATACATGATTCCCGCAGCCGACCACAGTTGTGTAATACTTGGGCGGGAGGAGGGTTGCCTTTCCTGGCTGTGATTGTGGGTTTCTCGGTGTTGGTAGAGGATATTTGACAGTGGTGGAAGTGTTAGATGGCTCATATATTGCAAAGTTACAGTTGTGCATTCACTTAAGGGGGTACTACTCGCTTTTTTCTGGACCCCCTTCTCCCTCATGTTTAGCATATTAGTTTTGAGGTTTTAAGACGTTCGTTCCGTTAGCTTGGCGATTTTCAGACCTTTCGCCTAATTTTTATGTCAATATTAAAACCTATCGTGCCCATTAGGTGTCGATTTTTTCCTGGCAAGCGATAGCGAGCCTCTAATTTTAGAAGGAACCGGCCTTCGGCCGGGAAATTTTTCTACCGAGAAAAGGGGGTCGAGGGGGTGTTTGTCTAAGTTTGATGGAAGTCTAGCGAGGAAACTCACAAATAAATAAATAAATAAGTATAATTATACAGTATACCAAAAACCAAGCACTACCCGGTTAACAACACACACACACACACAGTCGCCAAACGGTCTGAGTCACCGTACTCCAGTCGCTAGGCTCTAGTAATGTGGGTTCCAATCCAGCTACCTGCGGGTGAGGTTTGTATATTAACCTTTCCTGGCTGTGGATGTTATGTGTGCATGTGCCACCAAGTTCCCTACCCACACTCTACCCCGTCTAGGGGTTTGGAGGCATAATTGTGGCAGCCAAAGTCAACCTGTTGACTACTTAGGATAAGTTAAGTTAAGGAATCGTGTCTTTTCCACAACATTAGCTGCAGGCTCGAAATATTCCGCTTACTACACACACACACACACACACACACACACACACACACACACACACACACACACACACACACACACACACACACACACAAACGAACAAACAACTAAACACACACACAAACGAACAAACAACTACACACACACACACACACACACACACACACACACACACACACACACACACACACACACACACACACATTGTATTTGCAGTCAGTATATTTAGCTTGGTAATCAAATAGCAGAATTTAATAACAGTTACCTTTTGGCGAATTATTCAAATTAATTAAACGAAGCCGGAATGCATGTGTTCATTCGTACATAAAAACTGCACGTTTATTGTTAGCGCAACTTCCATTTACAACATTTATAATTATCGCTCTCGTTGTTTACCTCTACCATATATATATATATATATATATATATATATATATATATTTTTTCTTTAATACATACGAGGTTGAAAGAAATGGCAATTTCTGCGTTGGAAATTTTATTATTCAAAGTTTCCAGGTCTCTGATGAGTTTTCGCTGGGTGGCAGGAAGTAGATGAAGGAGATGAGCAAAATTCATGGTGGTACAGGGTTACATAAATGTACATGATGATACAGGATATACGACGCGTTTCACTGGACAACCAGCATTATCAAGTAAGGAAGGAATGAAATAAAAGGTAAACAGGAAGGGTATATATAGAGGGTGGAGGATCAGAGGAGGAGGAAAACAGGGCGCAAAGTCTGCTATTGGTGGAAGCGTAAACTAGGAGAGAGAAGGGGTTAACCGCTCCACGCATGCGCACTGGATGCGGGATGGTGGTCAGTAGGTGGGGTCGAAGCTGATTGGCTGCGTGTCGAGGGGCGTGGCCTAAGTTGTGTGGCGCCTGCAGAAGACGAAGCTGAAGGAGGTAGCGCGGGGGGCTGCGTCAAGGGCACCGGGGGGCGAGGAGGGGTGTTAGGTCCTGTAGGGTAGTGCCTTTTGGCAGAAGGAAGGATCTGAAGGTCCAGAGTTTGGTTGTTGATGTTGGGATGTAAGCCTTACATCCCAACATCAACAACCAAACTCTGGACCTTCAGATCCTTCCTTCTGCCAAAAGGCACTACCCTACAGGACCTAACACCCCTCCTCGCCCCCCGGTGCCCTTGACGCAGCCCCCCGCGCTACCTCCTTCAGCTTCGTCTTCTGCAGGCGCCACACAACTTAGGCCACGCCCCTCGACACGCAGCCAATCAGCTTCGACCCCACCTACTGACCACCATCCCGCATCCAGTGCGCATGCGTGGAGCGGTTAACCCCTTCTCTCTCCTAGTTTACGCTTCCACCAATAGCAGACTTTTGCCCCCTGTTTTCCTCCTCCTCTGATCCTCCACCCTCTATATATACCCTTTCTGTTTACCTTTTATTTCATTCCTTCCTTACTTGATAATGCTGGTTGTCCAGTGAAACGCGTCGTATATCCTGTATCATCATGTACATTTATGTAACCCTGTACCACCATGAATTTTGCTCATCTCCTTCATCTACTTCCTGCCACCCAGCGAAAACTCATCAGAGACCTGGAAACTTTGAATAATAAAATTTCCAACGCAGAAATTGCCATTTCTTTCAACCTCGTATGTATTAAAGAAAATTTATTACCTGGCTTTACTAACATATATATATATATATATATATATATATATATATATATATAATGCTGCTTGATTCCTGTAGTTCCCTTTCAAACTATATATCCATCCTAAGGTTCATAAAAGCGTTCGAATGCAACTGAAATAAAAACAAAAAGACGTCGCCGGTACAGTGATAAGGAAAATACAGCTATTTTTCTATGGAACTATAAATTTAGAAGCATTGATGAATAATATATTTATAACACAGATTATTTTGTTTAAATTCCAACGTGTGTAGCTGCGTTTGATGAGTTACCGTTCGTCAAAGTAAACAAAGGACAAGCCATATTTTGTGTTCCTGTATATTCACTTTTATTTCCCGTGTGTATGACGTCTCTCTGTCAAAGGTTACACAAGACAGACCATGACTTGTATGCAAAGCTCTGTCTCTGTAGGGTTCACTCTATCCACATTCCTAAACAAAGTATATATACAGTATATATTTATATATATACTAAAATTTGTTATCGAAAGAAATTTGCCACGGAAATCTTTATGCTTAACCCTCTTTGGTCCGAGGGGTGTGTTTTTGTAACTCCCCTGTTTCGCTTTATTAGTTTTGGAGAATTTTAAGATCTTTCACCTCATTGAGTTAGCAATATAAGACACTTCATCCCATTCAGGTGTCGATTTTTGTTATGGCAGCGATGGAGAGCCTGTAACTTAGGAGAAATCGGCTTTTGGCCTGGAAATTTTTCTATCAAAATATGAACAAAATTAGCTTGAAGAGGGACTGGGTGAGATTATTTTTATTTTTAAGGACATTTGGAAGAGCGTTTTTGTTAGCCTTGGGAAATGCTCGAAAATGGCAAGAGCAAGCATAATCCTTAATAATAATAATTAAACAAAATATCATTATGACACACAGGAGGTCGGTTAGATAGTGTTAAGTGATCATCGAATCTTCAATATTTACCAAAGAAACTTGATGAAATACGGCCACAACTCTCCTATAGTACAGATATAGGGTAAGTTATAGATCAGATGCCGTTATTACCGCTACTCTCAAACCCTCCCCCCCCCCCACACACACACACACACACACACACACACACACTTATAGGTCAACAGCACCCCTAATGTCCGTCACAGAAACGCCAAATTGTATATAATGTTGAAAAGACACGATGATGCGAAAATCACCATGTGAGGATGAGCCTTCATTAAGGGGAGGTTCTTAGTTTCCTCCCTAGACCTCTATCAGGCTTTAAAAAAACACACACACAAAAAAAAAAAAAAAAAAAACACACACACACACACACACACACAGACACACAGATACACACACACACACCCAAGACTCCCCTTCGAGATAATTGTGTTCATTTGTTCGGCAGAATATGTCCCGGACGACCGAAGGCTGGTTCCTCCTATATTACAGGCTCGCCGGGCAAACATCAAAACCTAAATGGCACGAACGGTGTTAAAATTGATATCAATGGGGCGAAAGATCTTAAAATAACCAAACTAATGGGCGAACGTCTTAAAATCTCAAAATATATGGGGTTAAACATGAGAGAGAAGGGGCGAGAAATATATAACCTGAAGTTAAAATCTATCCTTAAAACTACCTTATTGCTGTAAATACCTTAAGGGGAGATCTCCACTTGAGGGATTTTTTCTTGACCCCTTTCTCCCTCATGTTTAGCCCCATTGCTTTTGATATTATAAAACGTTTGCCCCATTAGTTTAGCGATTTTAAGAACTTTCACCCCATATTAAGACCTTTCGTGCAATTCAGGTGTCGATTTTATCCTGGCGAGCGATAGCGAGCCTGTAATTTAAGAGGAACCGGCCTTCGGCCGGGACATTTTTCTACTGAAAAATTTACAAATTTATCTTGAAAGGGACTCAAGGGGGTGTAATTTTAAGCTTGATGGAGGTCTAGGGAACAAACTAAATACCTCCCCTTAAGAAGCAATATAACAGAGTATGGTATCTTCCACATAATGGCCCATCGTCACATGAATCTATCTAGTCTTACCAGTACACTGTATACGCCAGCTATAGTCTATTCGCTGTATGTAGGCGAGAAATCATGATCTCTATCCTCTGTAACTCGAAAAGGGCTAGAGCAAATTGGCTGTAAGGTTCCACATATATTGCCTGATTGACTCTTCCCAAATGGTAGAAATATTAGCTCGATTACTCTAGTCGTTTTTGAGTTACAGAGATTAGAAGTCGTGGTTTCTCGCCTACTTACAGTGAATAGACTATAGTGGGACTATCGATCACCAGCCCTCTCTCAACCGACAATGTCACTTTAGCCTTTAGGTTGTGGATACTTTAAAATACCAATAATTATCCATAATGACGATAAGGTTAACCCATTCTGTACCAGCGACGTACAGGTATTTGTTATTTGATTCTGGCTACTACCAATCGATTTTATTCTGTTTAGGAAGGATCTCTTAGCATTTATAAGGCTTCAAACTATCTCAATCAACCATTTTAACGACCCCAGATCCTGCCTAAGTTGTATAAAATCGTCCAAATATAGCGAGAATAAAATATAATAGACGTCGCTGGTACATAAAGGGTTAATAATATGCAAATCCAACTGTCTATAAACGGTATAAGATAATGTCTGGGTATATTATATTAGATGTGTTTACGTAATTACTAAAACTATAAACCAAATTATAATAATGGCATAGTAAACAATACATTAACATCCATTGTTTTTTTTGTTTTTTTCTTATGTAATGGGATTAACGAGCAATGTTGCGTCTACCCCATTTGAAGCCTGGATGTAAGTGAAAAACGTTCGGTTAATTAAGAGTTGAGGACTTCCCACTCACCTGCATCTTCCTTAAGGGGCCCCACCTCGCTTTCTTTATCTTTCTCACCCTCTCTCTTTGGCTTGTATCCATTCAGCCCCATTCAGCCTACTGTCTTAGGACGTTTACCCCCATCCAGGTGTCAATATTTTCCTGGTGAGCGGTAGCGAGCCAGCATATATATATATTTGTTTTGACAGCAAGCTAAATTTGTAAATTTTTCGATAGAATATGTCAACGGCGAAGCCGGATTTCTCCATACAATGCTGGCTCTCTATCGCTCGCCAGAAAGAAATCGACACCTGGATGGGGATAAACGTCTTAAAACAGTTGGCTGAATGGGGCCGAATGGGTACAAGCCAAAGAGAGAGGGAGAGAAAGAGAAACAAACGAGGGTGGCTCCCTTAATGAACCTGGCCGTAATTAGCAGGACATTTGGGACAGTTTTAAGCAGACTTTTTTTTTTTCAGGAATGATGATGACGTTATACCCGGCGTAGGTCTAGGGAGGAAACTAATACAGACATAAATAAATAAATAAATAAATAAATAGATAGATAGATAAATATATAAATATATAAATAAATCAATCAATCAATAAATAAATAGATAGATAGATAGATAGATAAATAGATAGTTAGAAAATAAATAAATAGATAGATAGATAGATAGATAGATAGATAGATAGATAAATAAATAGATAGATAAATATATAAATAAATAATTAAATAATTAAATAAATAAATAAATAGATAGATAAATATATAAATAAATAATTAAATAAGTAAATAAAGATATAAATAAATAAATACATTAATTAATAAATAATCTGCCCTTAATGCCACCCAATCCTCAAATACCAATCAATGAGGGCCCTTAAACAGCTCTATATAAGAGGGTGTTTTTGTGGACCCCCGTTTCCCTCATGTAAAGCCCCATTGGTTATCAAATCTGAAGACGTTTCCCATTAGTTTGGCGATTTTAAGACCAGTTGCCCCATTTCTCTGACCATTTATAACCTTTTGTTCCATTTAGGTGTCGATGTTTTGTTTTACTCGCGAGCGATAGCAAGCCTGCAATTTAGGAGGAACCGGCCTTTGGCCGGTACATATTTCTACCGAAAAATGTACATATTTGTCTCAAAGCTTGATGGTGGTTTTGGAGGTTGTTTTGATGGAGGTCTAGAGAGGAAACTTAAAAACAAATAATAATAATAAAATAAAAATAAAAATAAATTAATAAATAAATTAAAAATAATTTAAAATAAAAACTCGTCATAATAATATGGTTGTAAATATATTATCCCATGATAATAATGCCACCCAATCCCCCCCCCCCCCCCTCCAATCTATGAGGTTCCCGGTAAACAGCTCTATAAACAGGACCCGTCATTAATCAAGGCCTATCCATAATTCATCTGGCTGGATAATTTTAGCGAGTCAGTCGCCAATTTAGGAGTGGGTGTTTTGAATAATTTCCTCTGGTAGGCCAAATGGTATAGTTGAAAGCGTTGAATTTTGACGTGTTGGCTTTATTATTATTATTATTATTATTATTTTTATTATTTTGTCTTACTATTATTATTATTATTATTATTATTGCTGTTATTAGTATTATCGTTGTTATTATTTTGTTGATTAGTGTTGTAATTATTTTATATTATTGTTATTAGTATTTTTTATTGTATTATATATATTAATTTATTATTATTGTTATTATTAATATTATTGTTATCATCATTATTATTGTTAATAAATATTTATCTATCTATCTATCTTTTCTTACTATTTTCTGATTTTTGTATTATTTTTAGTTTAATAAATGCATTAATTATTTGTTTGTCCTTTCTGTTCTTGTTTTATTTTGTATTTATTGTTTTCATAATTTATTGACAGTTATCCTATTCTTTCATAATAAGTAACACCCCGTTCTTTAACATTAATATCAAATACAAACCCCAATGTACTTGAATAAACTAAGGAAAGCCTATGGCCCTCCCGGGATTCGAACGCGGGACTGAATTTGAACCATGCTGACCATTCATGTGAAGTAAGGATATATATACGCACTTCTGGGTTAACAATGACTTATAGATTGACTAGTTTTTGTCTTTGTACTATATCGTTCATGCTTAAGGGGAGATGTCCACTTGAGGGATTTTTTTCTTGACTCCTTTCTCCCTCATGTTTAGCCCCATTGTTGTTCTAATTTTAAGACGTTTCCCCATTATTTTGACTATTTTAAGAACTTTCGACCCATTTCTGTCAATTTTAAAACCTATCGTGCCTTTTAGGTGTCGATTTTATCCTGGCTAGCGATAGCGAGCCTGTAATTTAAGAGGAACCGGCTTTCAGCCGGTACATTTTTCTACCGCAAAATTTACACATTTATCTTGAAAGGGGCTCAAGGGGGTGTAATCTTAAGCTTGAAGGATATCTAGGGACCAAACTAAAATCCTCCCCTTAACATATTCAGCTTCAGAATACTGTAACTCTTATTTGTGACAGAAATTAGATTAGATAAACTGAGACGAAATAACGAAAATAGTGTTTATTATAAGGAGGGTAGGGAGTATTTATTTTTTATTTGTATTTTATTTTTTTCTTTATATATGCTTTTTGAATATCTCGCTAGACCTCCATTGCACTTTTAAAAACACCCTCAAGACCCCCCTTTCGAGATAAATGTGTACATTTTTCGGTAGAAAAATATGCCTGTCCAAGGCCGGTCCTCCCAAAATTACAGGCTTGCTATCGCTCGCCAGGAAAAATCGACACCTAAATGGCACTAAAGGTCTTTAAAACACCAAACTAATGGGGGCAAATGTCTTAAAATCTCAGTTATATTGAGGCTAAGCATGAGAGAGAAGGGAGCCCCTCCTTCCCCCTTATATTCACTTTTTGGTCCATTTTTGCATGTATTCGTTATTTTTGCATGTATTCGTTATTTTTGCATGTATTCTTTATTTTTCTAGTTTCCTCCCTAGACCTCCATCAAATTTATAAAAATACATCCATTAGATCCCCTTCTACATTAATTTGTACATTTTTCGGTAGAAAAAATTCCCGGCCGAAGGCCGATTCTTCCAAAATTGCAGGCTCACTATCGTTCGCCAGGGAAAAAATCGACACCTAAATAGAATGAAAGGTCTAAATATTGACGAAGAAATGGGGCGAAAGATCTTAGAATCGACTAATTAATGGGGCAAACATCTTAACATCTGAAAACTAGTGGGGCTAAACAAGAGGGAGAAAGTGGTCCAGAAAACCGGGCCATCCCCCCTTAAATATTCACCCGTATTATGTATATACCGTATATACATCATGCTTATACAGTATACAGTAGGTATAGTGTATGTATATGTATATAAATATAGCATTTGTGTTGTCATGAAAATTTCTTTGAGATTATATGGACAAATTTAACCCCTTGAGGATTATGACTCGTTTTAGCAGCTTCATTTTGCAATCATTGGACGATTATATACAGCTTAGGAAGGATCTGTGGGAATTCAAAGGGTAAGTGTTATCTTGATTAACCCTCTGACTTCCACATACCCTTCCTAATCTGAGTAATATCGTCTAATACTAGCCAGAAAACAGAGAAGGAATGCGTCATCGTATCTTGCAATGCTTAATATAATGTGTTTATTTTGTCCCTAGCGAGTTGTAGTAAATATACTAATGACAATCCATTCAGTTATAATATCCATCAATTATACCATGCAAGTACAATGGTAATGTCTAACTGATTCAAAGCTGTTACCTGTGCCTAATTAAAGGTTATTATATAAACTGGATTATCGTAACGCTCTATACTTACGCTGCGTATTAAGCGTATCATTGGCTTCGTTTTCTTCGGAGTTTCTATGAATTAGGGTAAACTATTGAATTTATGCATGCCTTTTGATGCGTTCATTGTCCTTGGCACTCGGTTCTTTCAAGTCCGTACCATTGTATATTGGTTAGGTGTGCTACAGTGTATCAAAGTTTTCATGCCTTCACATTTTGCATAATTCGTGGCTGATGAGCATATATTTGTTTAGCTTATGAATTATTCGTGAACGTGAAATAGACAGCCGCACGCCAGCTTGATCAAATAATTTAGTCTGGGATAGCTCCGAGCAAGTTTATCACGCCACACGGGAGGGTCGGAGCGAGAAACACCGACGTCCTACCTCCCCCGCCGCTGTCTCACTACTGACGGTCCCAACTACTCCCATGCCCTAGCGGTGCCTGCCTCACTCGGTCAGTCTTCAGCCCTGACTGCCTAGCAAGTCATTTAGCCCAACATCACTTAATGGGGAATGGGCTTATATATTTCCTCAGCTATACAGTATATCTGTTTATCCTAATGTTTAATTTCCCCTCTGTAGACCTCCATCAAGCTTACAAAAAATACCCCCAAGACCCTCCTTCAGGATAAATTTGTAAATTTTTGCGATAGAAAAATGTCTGGGCCAAAGGCCGGTTCCTCTTATATTAGATGCTCGTTTTCGCTCGCCAGGTAAAAATCGACACCTAAATGACACGAAGAGTCTTAATAATGACAGAGAAGTGGGGCGAAAGGTTATATAATCGCTATGCTAATCGGGCGAACGTAAACAAATCTTAAAACTAATGAGGCTAAACACGAAGGAGAAAGGGGGCCAGAAAAAAACCCCATCTCCCCTTAACGCTATTTGCTCCAACGTCTTGGGGGGCTATTATGATATATTGTTTATTATTGAGGATTTTCCTGGATTTTACCATTTTCGAGCCATGTATTTTAACGTGTCCCCTAGGCTAATAAACGCCTCCCAGACTAAATTTGTGCATTATTCGATAGAGTTTTGGCCGAAGACTAATTTATTTTAAGTTAGTGACTCGCTCTCGCTCGCCAAGAAAGAAAACGACACCTGAATGGGAATATTATCGCTAAATTGATGGAAGGATCTGTGGTTGGCTCAAATGGATAAATGAGATATTCTGTAGCCATTTAATTGTTAGAGGTCCTTCCCAAGCTGAATAAGGTAATCTAATAGTTGCCAGAATACAATGAAAGGGACGTCACGGGTATATAACGGGTTGAATACGTGTGCAACAAATACTGGGAACCATCGTGTATGTCAAACCAGGGATATATGTCCGGCCTTCCTCTGGCCCGTGGTCTGCCATGTGTGTGTGTGGCGAATTATTAGGCCACAGGGAACGTGTGTGTGTGTGTGTTTGTTTGTGTGAAAATTATGCCACACGGAACGTAAAAACAAACACTGGGAGATGGCTGTGTGTGTGTGTGTGTGTGTGTGTGAGTGTTGAATTATTAGGCCACAGGGAACGTAAAGACAAATACGGGGAGGTAGCTGTGTGTGTGTGTGTGTGTGTGTGTGTGTGTTTGTTTGTGTGATGAATTATTAGGCCACAGTAAACGTAAAGACAAACACGGAGAGAGGTTGCTGTGTGTGTGTGTGTGTATGTGTGTGTGTGTGTGTGTGTGTGTGTGTGTGTATGTGTGTGTGTACTACAGGATCTCTATTGGTTCGGAATCTCCTGACTATGAATCAGATGGCCCACGTTTGATCCCCAACTTGGACAGGTTGCTTTACCTGGCTTCAACTGTCAGATCTACAGTATCTAGTACGTGTTGGTTTGTGATGAGGAACTTTGGTTAGGGGGGGATGGGCGTAAAGCGAGTTCCCTATTAACATTATTTTTTATCTCACGCCTTTCCTTCTTTCCTCCTTCCATTTTTCCTTCTGCCCTCTTCTACTTCCTTCTTTTTTATTATTCTAAGGCTAAGACTAAAGCTGGTGTCACACCAGGAAGTTTATCGACTACATGTACCCGAGTCTTGAATCCGCTACAAGTTATCATTGTTCGGGCTCTGCCTCGAATCGTCGTTGCGATTCCAACAGTATATTTGTTTATTTATTTAGACTATATTAGGCCCAAAAGACCGATTTTTTATTTTGAATTGTTTGTGTTTTCAAGGGTATATATGGACTCCACTCGTCGTTGCCATTCCAACGCTATATTTGTTTATTTATTTTATTTATTCACCCCCTTAACTACATTTTAACTCTGATATTGTGACCTGATACCTTCACCACTAAAGTGCTCGTGTGACTCTGGTTGAATGATGACGTAACTCTCAAATATAACGGGAGAGTCGTAACGGATACCAAACTCCAATACCAAGACTCCGTTAGAATTGCTCGTGTGAAAGAGGCTAAAAGGTGGTTCACGCTTGTATTCTTAAACATGTCTTTCTCCCTTCGCAGCGCCTGACACAATTCAAATTCAATTACATTAAAATTTAATTCGAAAAGGTTCATTGTTACAAATAAGTTGTTTACAAAGAGATGTCAACAAAACACAGGCATATTTATAACAGAGGATTTGATGTCATGCAGCATATACTGTTTGTCCTCATAATCTGTACAATTTACAATTCAATTGATAATAGAAAAAGGAGAATGTGCCGTTGTGCAAAGAAAAATACAACAGGGAGGTGAATTTTCATGGAAGTATTTGTATAACAGGATCTAGGATATCCCAGATAAAGACATACACCGAGTCCGCACACCCATGCCCGCACCCGCATACCACACATGTGCCACACCATACGTACACACACACGCAGCGATCGGCGCACCCATACACTCGAAGCAATTGCCTATGAACACTGAACTAATATTGTGGGAATGAGTGTTGTTTACAGAAAGTACACGGATTAGCACTCCTATTTCTAAAGGTAGCGTCATTTGTTCAAGTTAGTTCGTCCATGAACAAGGCTGCGAAGGGGAAGGAATGTTTAAGAGTCCTCACAAACCACCTTCCCCTCATTCTCAGTTACCCTACATGGATGGTTTGACCCTCTATGTGTGTGTGTGTGTGTGTGTGTGTGTGTGTGTGTGTGTGTGTGTGTGTGTGTGTGTGCCCCCTTCTTCCTCACCATACCGCTTACAAATTATTCTTTGACACTTCCAGCCCCTATGTATATGTATGTGTGTAGGGGTAGTATGTGTGTAGTATGTATGTGAATGTGTATATATGTATGTGTGTGTCCCCTTCTTCCCATGCACCCTACCTCTTAAGCCACTATCTTCAACATCTCCGGCCCCTCTCTCTCCGTGTGTATGTAGGTGTGTATGTACTGGCTATGTGTGTATGTGTATGTATGTATGTATGTATAAATATGTCCCCTTCTTCCCATGCACCCTATCTCTTAAACCCCTATCTTCAACACTTCCTGCCCCTATCTCTTTGAAGCGAGTCCCCTTTTAACATCATTTTGTAGCTCACGCCTTTCCCCTCATCCTTCCTTTCTTCCTTCTTTACCTCTTCTACTTTCTTCTTTCCTTCCTTCTTTCCTCTTCTCCTTCCTTCTTTCCTCTTCTCCTTCCTTCTTTCCTCCCTTCCTCTCTCCTTTACTTCATTCCTTCTTTCCTTCCTTTCCTCCTTCTGTTTTCTTCTCCTTCCTCCTTTCGTTCCTTTCTTCTTTCTTTCCTCTTTTCCTACCTTCTTCTCTTCCTATCTTCTCCTCTTCCTCCCTTTCGTCCTTTTTTCCTACTTTCCTCCCTTCCTCTCTTCTTTCGCCTTCTCCTTCCTCCATTCCTCGTCTACTTCATTATTTCCACCTTTCCTTTCTTTATCTCTTCCTTTGTGTTATTCACGTTCCTGTTTGCTTTAGCCTCCTTCTCGTTTCATCCTGTTCCTCATGTTCCTTCATTTCTTTCCATTTGCTTTCTTCTTGTATATTTCCTGTTTATTTTTATCTTCTTCCTCTCTGCATTCTGTCCTTTCTCTTCTTTCTTCGCATCTCTTTCTTTCCGCCTTCTTTGTTTGTTGTATATATTCCCTGTTTTTCTTATCTTCCTCTCTTCATTCTCTTCTGTCCTGCCATCTCATTCTCCCTCCTTTCTTTCTTTCTTTCTTTCTTTATTTCTGTTTATGTATTAATATGTATATTTTGTTGTGTTTGTATATTTCCGGTTTTCGTAATCATCTTCTGTTCATTGTGTTCATTCTCTGTTGCCCTCGCTTTTGTTTTCCTTCGTTTCTTCCTTGTTCTTGTATACTACCTGTTTGTTTTAAATCCCTCTCTTCTTTCTCTTCTGATCCTCTTCCTCTCTTTATTCTGTTTTTTTTTTTGTTTTTTTTTTTTTGTTTTTTTTTTGCGTCTCATTCTTCCTTCCTTTTTATTCGTCCAGCCGGCTCCATCTCATCCCACTGTGTGTACTGTGTAGGTTCGCTGTCTGTCAAAACTGCACCCCATCTCATTTCACTGCGACCCCTCACTTCCTACCCCCCACTCTCTCTCTCTCTCTCTCTCTCTCTCTCTCTCTCTCTCTCTCTCTCTCTCTCTCTCTCTCTCTCTCTCTCTCTCTCTCTCTCTCTCTCTTCTGTCCTATTCTTCTGCTATAAACTGTCCCTGTCTAGTAGTATTAAGGCCGGACCACCTAGTAGGGACCTAAAGGTCTGTGTGGCCTGAGTATCTGTGTAACTCTCTCTCTCTCACACTCACACACACACACACACACACACACACACACACACACACACACACACACACACACACACACACACACATTTTTCAGCTCATGAGGCTGCCATTCTTTAATAAACCGTTTATTATTATTATTATTATTATTATTACACACACACACACACTCGTCACCCCAGCACCGCCAACAAACGGAAACATGCCGCCACAGACAAATCGCATTAGTGTTATGATCGCAATAACCCAAGTTGACCAGGGTAAGTGGAGGGGGTAATGAGAAAAGAAGGCCAGAAAGTTTACCAAACCAGCGAAGGGCGGGCTTTTGGGGATATTTTTTTTATTTTTTGTTGAGAAATTTGCTTGCTCTTGCCATTTTCGAGCAATGTAGTTTAGTTTGTCTCCTCGGCAACAATAACGTCTCCTAGGCAACAATAACGTCTTCCTAGGCAACAATAACGTCTCCTAGGCAACAATAACGTCTCCTAGGCAACAATAACGTCTTCCTAGGCAACAATAACGTCTCCTAGGCAACAATAACGTCTCCTAGGCAACAATAACGTCTCCTAGGCAACAATAACGTCTCCTAGGCAACAATAACGTCTCCTAGGCACCAATAACGTCTCCTAGGCAACAATAACGTCTCCTAGGCAACAATAACGTCTCCTAGGCAACAATAACGTCTCCTAGGCAACAATAACGTCTTCCTAGGCAACAATAACGTCTCCTAGGCAACAATAACGTCTCCTAGGCAACAATAACGTCTCCTAGGCAACAATAACGTCTCCTAGGCAACAATAACGTCTCCTAGGCAACAATAACGTCTCCTAGGCAACAATAACGTCTCCTAGGCAACAATAACGTCTCCTAGGCAACAATAACGTCTCCTAGGCAACAATAACGTCTTCCCAGACTTCGTTCAAACTGAAAAACAAATGACTACCTACCCCACCTTCAAGCTAAATTTGTATATTTTTCGATAACAAAAAATATCCCGGCCGAAGGGCAATTTCTATTAAGTTGCAGGCTCGTTTCCGCTCGCCCAGAAAATAAACGACAACTGAATGGGGTGCAGTGTCATTTTATCGCCAAACTAATGGGGTGAATCACATTAGTATTATGATCGCAATACCCCAACTAGACCAGGGTGGCTGGGGGGATAATGAGTACATGAGGGTCAGAAAGTTTCCCGAGCCGCGATGGTTGCTTCCGCGTCAAAGGGACCCTCCATTTCTTTTATTGCTCGCTTGGCCCGCTGATTATCACAGGGGCGTCAAAATGTTATGATGGTAGGGGGTCAAAATTGTATGATGGTAGGGGGTCAAAATGTTATGATGGTAGGGGGTCAAAATGTTATGATGGTAGGGGGTCAAAATGTTATGATGGTAGGGGGTCAAAATGTTATGATGGTAGGGGGTCAAAATGTTACGATGGTAGAGGGTCAAAATGTTATGATGGTAGGGGGTCAAAATGTTATGATGGTAGGGGGTCAAAATGTTATGATGGTAAGGGGTCAAAATGTTATGATGGTAGGGGGTCAAAATGTTATGATGGTAGGGGGTCAAAATGTTATGATGGTAGGGGGTCAAAATGTTATGATGGTAGAGGGTCAAAATGTTATGATGGTAGGGGGTCAAAATGTTATGATGGTAGGGGGTCAAAATGTTATGATGGTAGGGGGTCAAAATGTTATGATGGTAGGGGGTCAAAATGTTATGATGGTAGGGGATCAAAATGTTATGATGGTAGGGGGTCAAAATGTTATGATGGTAAGGGGTCAAAATGTTATGATGGTAAGGGGTCAAAATGTTATGATGGTAGGGGGTCAAAATGTTATGATGGTAGGGGGTCAAAATGTTATGATGGTAAGGGGTCAAAATGTTATGATGGTAGAGGCTGTTTGGTAGAGGCGGTGGTGGGTGCGGGTGATGGGAGAATTTGGAGGTAGGGCGGTGGTTTTGGTTTCTGTTGATGGATAAGCTTGGGTTGTGATGGTGTGGATGTGTCCCCTCTGTTTTTTGTTTTTTAATAATGTTTAATTTTGGGCGAGTGGCTGGTTGAAAATGGAATCTAGCGAGGTGGGCTCCATTAATAAAGGCAGAGAGGTATTTATTATATTACCAGTGGCTGTTGGTGAGGGATTATTGAGTGGACAGGTGAGGGCATTTATTATGGCTTGGTTGGGGCAGAGACAAGTGCTGAAAATATGCCAGAGGGGTCAGAGATTTGTTGTTGTTGATGTTGGTGGTGGTGGTGGTGGTGGTGGTGATGTTGATGGCGGTGTGGTGGTGGTGGTGGTGTGGTGATGTTGCTGTTGGTGGGGGTGGTGTTGCGGTTGCTGGTGATGGTGAGCGATGTGATGAAATATGGTTAAGATTTATATATGTTACTGATTGGGACATAGCCAAGTGTTGAACATATGCGAGAGGGGTCAGAGCTGTGTTGTTTTTGGTGTTGGTGGGGTGGTGGTCGTGGTGAGCGATGAGATGAATGATGGATGAAATTTTGATATTTCAATGGTGACGAAGGGGTTTAGGCATATTGGAGTGTGTGAGCGATTTGAGAGAGTTATTGGTGGTGGTGGTGAGGCTTTGATGATCAGCTATGTGATGAAATATGGTTGAAATTTAGATAATATATTGCTTGGGGCATAGACAAGTGTTGAAAATATGAGAGCGGGGTCAGAGGGGTGTTGTTATTGGTGGTGATGGTGGTCAGCGATGTGATGAATAATGGCTGAGATTGATAGAGATTGCATTGTGATGAAAGGGTTGGGAATATTGAAGTGAGTGTGTGAGCGATTTGAGAGGGTTAATTATTGGCGTTGAAAATATGAGAGGAGTCAGAGAGGGGGTGTTATTGTCGTTCTTGTTGATGTGGTGTTCGTGGTGAGTGATGTGATGAAATGTGGCTGAGATTTATAGATATTGTAATAGAGACGAAAGGGTTTTAAGGAATATTGGAGTGAGTGAGCGATTTAGTAGCATTATTGGTGGTGAAAATATTCGAAAGGGGTCAGAGGTATGTCGATATTGTTGTTGTGGTGGTGTTGTGGTGGTGGTGGTGTTGTGGTGGTGGTGGTGACTGGTGTGATTCATAATGACCAAGATTTGGATATTGTATTGGCGATGAAGGGATTTTAGGAATATTGGAGTGAGTGGGCGATTTGAGAGCGTTATTGGAGATGAAAATATACGAAAGGGGTGTCAGAGGTATGTTGTTAGTGGTAGTGGTGGCGGTGTGGTGGTGGTGATGATCGATGTGACGAAATATGGCTTAGATTAACATACTGCATTAGTTGGGGCAGAGACAAGTGAATAAATACGGCGATGTGGCTGGATGCACTGATACTTTATGGAGTTACAAATGCGTTGAGTGAAGGCGGTATAATTAAGTAACACCCCGTTCTTAACATTAATCATCAATTACAAACCCCAATGCACTTGAATAAACTAATGAAAGCATATGGTCCTCCCGGGATTCGAACTCGGGACACTACACCCAGAACATAAGCATCTAAACCATAATGTCAGGCAGACTTCCGTGTATATAAGTGACTCGGCTGCATGACAACACCTGACGCCTCGTGACAGCTGAGGTAATTGAGGTGTCATGCAGTAAAGGATGAGTGACCACGGGTGACAATAAAGGGACGGAACATTTTAATAGTTGGTGGTGAAATGGATGACAGGAGGTGTGAATGGTGATGATGTTGATGAGAATGATGATGATGATGATGATAATGATGATGATGAGAATGATGATGATGCGGATGATATGATAATGATGATGATTATGATGATAAGGATGAAGATAGATTAGAGCTGAAAAGAAAACGAGATGAGACAAATTAGGACAAACAAATATGTGTGACTTCTGATGTGTGTTTGTGAGTTGAAAGAATTAAATGATGAAACGTAATAAAGGGCATCAAACAGGTGTGAATGATTATGACGCTTACCTGTGAGATGAAAACAAATATATACAATATTTAACCACTTCTGTACCGGCGACGTCTTACGTATTTTATTCTAGCTATATTTAGATGATTGTGTGCAGTTTAAGAAGGATATGTGGTACTAAAAAGGGTTAAGTGAGATAGTTCAAAGCCTTTTAATTGCTGGAGGCCTTTATTAAACTGAATATAATCGTCTACTAGTAGCCAGAATGAAGTTAAAGGGACGGCATCAGTACAGAAGGGGTTAATTGATAAGAAACGGCAAATTGATGTGACTGATAATGTTTGTTACCAGTAAACAGTATCAGAATGGGATGTGAACGTTCCCTGTGATGTTTATAATGTTTCAGGGAGGATAATAACGTTCCCTGTGATGTTTATAATGCTTGAGGGAGAACCATATGTTGCATGGATTTAGAGGTGTCTTTTGATGATGATAAAATGTGTAACTGTTTTTGTGGTGGTGGTGTTAACGGATAAAAAATATGAGGTAGGAATTTGAAGCGGCCTGTGATGTGTGTGTGTGTGTGTGTGTGTGTGTGTGTGTGTGTGTGTGTGTGTGTGTGTGTGTGTGTGTGTGTGTGTGTATGTGTGTGTGTGTGTAACCGCCAACCCTAGCGGTTACACTCTACCAATCGTCTCCAAACTTCAATCACTTCTTACTTGGAACATATCCTATCTGCCCACCAAATTTCGTAAACATCAGTTCATAGACTTTTGGGTAATACTTGTTTACAAACAGGCAGACAAACAAACAAACCAAAAGAGGCAAACACATAACCAACGTCCAACTTCTTTGGCGGAGGTAATAACAAGGAACGAAAATACTAGACAGGGAATTGGGAAATAAGGAAATAGAAGGCAAATAATAAACACGAAGTAGGAAATAAAGGAGAAATAAAGGAGAAATAAAGGTAACAGAGATTGGGTAGTGAGTGGTGCAGAGAGAAAGGAAGGGGGTAGAAAAGGAACGAAAGTAATAACAGGAAATAGGATATAAGGAAAGAGAAGGAAAATAATAGACTGAAAGAAAGAAATAAGGGAGAAATAACAGTGACAGGCAAAGAATAGAAGGACAATTATAGACAGGAAGTAGGAAATAAGGGATAAATAAAGGTGACAGACAAGGAATAGACGATAAATAGACAGGAAGCTGGAAATAAGGAAAGAGAAGGAAAATAATTGACAGGTAGTAGGAAATAAAGGAGAATAAAGGTGACAGCCATGGGGGTAGTGAGTGGTGCAGACAGGGAGTGGTGAGGTCCAATGGCGCCTGGTGACAGCTGGAGTAATTGGAGTTGTGGTGCTGGAGGTGGTGAAAGAGGAGGAAGAGTGTGGTGGTGGTGATAGAGAAGGCTGATATCTGGTGTGGTAACGATGGTGGTGTGGTGATAGGGGAGGCTTAGATGTGGTGTGGTGGTGACAGCTGGAGTAATTGACGTTGTGGTGGTGTTGTGATGACTGGTGGTGGTGATAGAGGAGAGTGACGGGTGTGGTGGTGGCGATATGGAATGTGGGGTGTGGTGTGGTGATAAAGGAGGGTGTAGTGAAAGTAGGAGTAATTGGAGTTGTGGTGGTGTGATGGGTGGTGATGGTGTGGTGTGGTGTGTGGTGATTAGTGGTGGTGGTGGTGGTGTGGTGACTAGTGGTGGTGGTGGTGATAGAGGAGGATGAAGTGTGGTGTAGTGGTGAAAGCTGTAATAAGTGAGGTGGTGGTGGTGTGTAATGATGGAGGTGGGGTGTGGTGGTGATGGATGGTGATGTGGGGACGGATGGTAATGGTTGATGGTGGTGACATGGGCGGCGAGGTGAGGTGTGTTGATGTATTGGCAGATGGTAATGATGATGGCGATATGGGAGGCAGAGTGGTGATGGTGGTATAGTGATAGATGATAATAATGGTGGTGATAGTGGTGGTTGTGGTGATAGATGATAATAATGGTGGTGATAGTGGTGGTTGTGGTGATAGATGATAATAATGGTGGTGGTTGTGGTGATAGATGATAATAATGGTGGTGATAGTGGTGGTTGTGGTGATAGATGATAATAATGGTGGTGATAGTGGTGATAGATGATAATAATGGTGGTGATATGAGAGGCATAGTGGTGGTTGTGGTGAGGTGATAGATGATAACAATGATGATGATAGGGGAGGTAGGGTAAGGTGTGATGCTGACGGAGTAATTGAAGTTGTGGTGATGGTTGGTGACTTTAATAGTGACTGACGGTGATAAGGGAGCTGTGGGTATGGTACTGTTGCGACTGGTGGTAGACGATGGTAGTAATGGTGGAAAGCAAACTATTGCTAATTAGTGGTTTTGATGCAGTGAGGGATGGTGACTCTCATGGTGATAAAAGAGACAGTAGTGTGGTAGTATCTGGTAGCAAATGACTGCGGTGGTGGTGGTTTAGTGAAGAATGGTGACTTTGATGGTGGATGACTGCAGAGGTGGTGGAGTGAGTAATGGTGACTGTGATGATGATTTTTTTGTTTGTAGAGTAACTGGTAGCAAATTACTCAGATCAGATCAGATGAAGTATTAAGAGGGATAAGCCTTTACAACGGCACCTCTTATTTACATTCTACTGCGGTGGTGGTGGTGGTGGCGCGATGAATGGTGACTGGGACGGTGATACAAGAGACGTAGTGTGATAGTAAGAGCTAGCAAATGAATGTGGTGGTGGTGGGGGTGGTGGTGGTGGTAGTGGTAGTGAGGGATGGAGACTGTGATGGTGATAAGAGGAGGCAGAAACGTGATCTTGGTGACAAATGACTGCGGCGGCGTTGGGCGAGGTGATCAGGCCTGGTGCGACAAAAGGCAGGGATACGGTGACACACGTATAATATGTCACGGGGAATCTGTGCTGCCGGGGATTTTAATTAGTTAGTTAACCCCTTCAGCACGAGGACGTACTTTCCATCAAATTCTGGTTAACATTAGACGATTTTCTTCAGCTTATAATCTACTTCTAGGACTCAAAGGGGTAAATAGAGTATCTCAATGAACCATCTGAATAACATAGGTCCTTCTGAAACTGCATACAATCGTGTAACTTTAGCCAGAATGAAAGGTGAAAAGACGTCATTGTTCTGAAGGGGTTAACAATGGACTTCAGAGGCTATCAACTCTTCTGGATTATTAAGCCAGCACACTGTAAGTCAAGAATAGCATCAGAACTGGAGCTCCTTTTAGAGAACCCCAGTCCCTTGTAAATTCGTGTAAAATAATCTGCAATACTATTAAATTGACTACTTGCTAGTTTCAGGCTATAAGGAAGTTGGAGCTGTAGACATCGATATTTAGTAGGATTACCAGCTAATATACGGTTATATAATTTGAAATATATATAACATAATTCAACATACTTTTTATCCATCAGAAACATACATTTGTATTGCATTTCTGTTTAATAGCGACGCTTGCGGCTCCAACTTCCTCACAACATGAAACTTGCAATTGGTTAATTCAAATTACTTCAAATAAATACAGATAAAATGGTAAGTATATAGTTATATTAATAGATAATATAGACAGATAGAAGAAACAGATATCTACTTAAAATAAATATAAATATATATTGGTAAGTACATATTTATATTAATAAATAATATAGACAGATAGATATATAGATAGGTAGCCCGCACGGTCATAACTGTACTAGATATACTGCGGCAGAACGCATAGTTATTGCATAGCTGCACAAGGTATGTACTGAAGCATAGAGAACTGTTATAGCTCTACCAGATAGATAGAACATATATATAATATATATATATATATATATATATATATATATATATATATATATATATATATATATATATATATATATATATATACAGTAGGGATTAGCCATATTAAAAGATAGGTCGAATATACTGTAGATAAATTTGTTGGTAGGGAACGAAACATTTGAAACATTTATGGATAGGGAGGTAGAGTGATAGAAGTAGGGATATATATATATATATATATATATATATATATATATATTGTAAAAACCATTACGAGTTCCCACAAATATGAATCTAGTATTGTGACAGAACAATAGATGGCGTATTAGGGGGTCACATTATTTAGTGTGTGGTTAGGGGTTACTTTCATGTAGCTCTCTAAAAGTCTCTGCATTAAGGGGAGATTGATAGTTTCGTCCCTAGACCTCCATCAAGATTAGAAAATTACCCCCAAGATACCCTTTCGAGATAATGGTGTACATTTGTCGGTAGAAAAATTTCCCGGCCAAAGGCCGGTTCCTTCTAAATTACAGTCTCGCTGGCGCTCGCCAGGAAACCATCGATACCTGAATTATTGAACGAAAGGTCTTAAAATTAACATAGATGGGGCGAAAGGTCTTACAATCGTCAAACAAATGGGGCGAACGTCTTAACGTCTCCATACAAATAGGGATAAACGTGAGGGAGAAGGGGGTCCAGAAAAAACCCTCTTAAGTGAAAATCTCCCCTTAATATGTTTGATGGAGGTCTAGCGAGGAAACTAAAATATATATGAATAAATGAATTTATAGACAAAAAAAAAAAAAAAAAAAAAAACAGCCCTAGCCCCTTTATTTCGCAACGTATAATGCATTAGTATGTACATTATGTGTCTGCATGTTTGGTTGTTTGTGTTTTTCATATAGTTAACTCCTGCTTTCTATAGTGTGAAAGACAAAAACAATATATTTTAGGCGTTATAACCCCTGCAGGCTAATATTCGATGTGTCCTTATGTCTATGATGTTGTTTCTGGTTTTAGTATGTTCATTACAAGGGACAGTTGTGGAGAGAGTGATAGAGAGAGAGAGAGAGAGAGAGAGAGAGTGATAGAGAGAGAGAGAGAGAGCGAACTCGAGAGTGAGAGAGCTAGATAGAAAGATAACTAGAGAGAGAGAGAGTGAGAGAGCTAACTAGAGAGTGAGAGAGCGAACGAGAGAGAGAGAGAGAGAGAGAGAGAGGGAGAGGCCAGATGAACACCATTAAGTCTTCAGTAGCCACAAAACACTAGAGCAATTAAGGGTGTAGTGTTTAGTTTTTGGTCTATGTATATAATTATGTATTCATATATTTTTTAGTTTTCTCGCTAGACCACCATCAAGCTTAAGAAAAACACCCCCCAAGACCCCCTTTCAAGATAAATTTGTAAATTTTTCTGTAGAAATATGTACCGACCGTAGGCCGATTCCTTCTCAAATTAGAGGCTCGCTAGGAAAAAATCGACACCTAAATGGCACGAAAGATCTTAATATTGACAAATAAATGGGGCGAAAGATCTCATAATCGCCAAACTAATAGAACGAACGTCATAAAATGTCATAACAAATATGCTAAACATGAGGGAGAAGGGGGTCCAGAAAAAGTGTGACTACCTCCCCCTTAAGTGAGCACCGAGGACTACAATAAATCAACTGCTTGATAAATAACCCTGGTGTCGTAGGAATTTAGGACACTATACTCTATTTAGGACACTATACTCTATTTAGGACACTATACTCTATTTAGGACACTATACTCTATTTAGGACACTATACTCAATTTAGGACACTATACTCTATTTAGGACACTATACTCTATTTAGGACACTATACTCTATTTAGGACACTATACTCAATTTAGGACACTATACTCTATTTAGGACACTATACTCTATTTAGGACACTATACTCTATTTAGGACACTATACTCAATTTAGGACACTATACTCTATTTAGGACACTATACTCTATTTAGGACACTATACTCTATTTAGGACACTATACTCTGTTTCTTTTCATCTGACGATAAATTGAATCCCTTAGTAGCTAACTTCTCGATACTTGATGGACAAATATGAAATTACTACGTCTCTGCTTCATATTAAGACCCAAGTTCATAACATTAGCACCATATTTCACTACAAAATCTTCAAAATAACTGAGAAATCTTGATGGGAAGTTTGCAATTTACCGCCAGTTGAAAAGAAGCCGAGTATAGTTACGTTCTGAAATTATAGTAAAGTGTAAACTTTTTAAAGTAACAATAGGTCATATTTGCAAAGGTTACTAAATTCGTCTTGCTATTGCATTGCGATACTTGGCAAGAATCACAGAGAGGTATACAAGATGGCGGCCGGTGTAGAGGGAATAATAGAGATGACCATGGTAGGGGGCGGCGATCACGGAGAGGTATACAAGATGGCGGCTGGTGTAGAGGGAATGGTAGAGATGACCATGGCGTCTTGCTGTGATGGAGCGAAGGCCAGACTGCAGAACGTAATTTAATTTGGTGGTCGAGCTATATTACAAGAACGGTGTGGGTGGGGAGAATTACACGATATTGTACTATTTTGCATACTGTTCTTCTTGTTTTATTTTTTATTTTAATTATCTTTTTATCTTTTATCCTTTCTTCGTTTAATTTTTTCTCTGTATTATTGTTTTTATATTTTGCTGATTTTATATGTTTCGTTATTTGACTATCCATTGTTCTATTTTCATTTTCTTTTCGTGAAAGGTGTTCATATTGACAAAGAAATGGTACGAAAGGTCTTAATATTGACACCTAAAAGGCACGAAAGATCTAAATGTTGACAAAGAAATGGTGGAACCGGCAGCTTCTTTCAGTGATGAAGAGAAGGTCAGACTACTGAAAATAATTTAATTTGGTGGCCTAGCTATATTTACAAGAGTGATGTGGGTGGCAAGAATGATGTGGGTGGCAAGAATGATGTGGGTGGCAAGAATGATGTGGGTGGCAAGAAAGATGTGGGTGGCAAGAAAGATGTGGGTGGCAAGAATGATGTGGGTGGCAAGAATGATGTGGGTGGCAAGAAAGATGTGGGTGGCAAGCAAGAATGATGTGGGTGGCAAGAAAGATGTGGGTGGCAAGAATGATGTGGGTGGCAAGAATGATGTGGGTGGCAAGAAAGATGTGGGTGGCAAGAATGATGTGGGTGGCAAGAATGATGTGGGTGGCAAGAATGATGTGGGTGGCAAGAATGATGTGGGTGGCAAGAATGATGTGGGTGGCAAGAATGATGTGGGTGGCAAGAAAGATGTGGGTGGCAAGAATGATGTGGGTGGCAAGAATGATGTGGGTGGCAAGAATGATGTGGGTGGCAAGAAAGATGTGGGTGGCAAGAATGATGTGGGTGGCAAGAATGATGTGGGTGACAAGAATGATGTGGGTGGCAAGAATGATGTGGGTGGCAAGAATGATGTGGGTGGCAAGAATGATGTGGGTGGCAAGAATGATGTGGGTGGCAAGAATGATGTGGGTGGCAAGAATGATGTGGGTGGCAAGAATGATGTGGGTGGCAAGAAAGGTATTATACTTTTTAGCATACCGGTTTGTGTTTATTTTCCTTGTTTTTCGTCTTTCTTTTGTTTTTGCTTGTTTTTCGTCTTTCTTTTTATTTTCCTTGTTTTTCGTCTTTCTATTGTTTTTCTTTTACTCTTTATTTTGTATATTTCGTTCGTATTATGTATTCCTGTTTGTTTCTGTTTTTGTTTTAGCTCCTTATATTTGTTTATACTTCGTTTTTATTTGTATTCCTGTGTTTTGTATTTCCTTTGTTGTTCATCCATCTGCGTTTTACATGTTAGGTTTGCCTTTTCTTTTTGTTCTTTAATTTTCACTCTTCTTTTCTTTCTTATCCTTTTCGTTAATTTGTTTATGTATTCCTTTCTTTTATTTTATTTTCCCCTGCAGTTTTTTCATCCTTTTTTTGGTATCTTCTTTTTGTGTATCTTCTTTTCTTCTGTCAAAGCGCGTCATAATCCTCAAGGAGTTAATAAGGTTTTTGGTGGTGATGATTTACGAACGTCTATTGTCATTTTTACGGATATTGGTTTGAGAGAGCGCAGAGGCCTTGAATCCTTTTTTTTTTTTATGAAAGGATCGAGCAATAATTTGTATATAATGTCCTTTAAGGGGAGATCTCCACTTGAGGGATTTTTTTCTTGACCCCTTTCTCCCTCATGTTTAGCCCCATTGCTTTTGATATTATAAAACGTTTGCCCCATTAGTTTAGCGATTTTAAGAACTTTCACCCCATATTAAGACCTTTCGTGCCATTCAGGTGTCGATTTTATCCTGGCGAGCGATAGCGAGCCTGTAATTTAAGAAGAACCGGCCTTTGGCCGGGACAGTTTTCTACCGAAAAATGTACAAATTTATCTTGAAAGGGGGTCAAGGGGGTGACATTTTTAGATTGCTGGAGGAGTAGGAAACAAACTAAAAACTTCCCTTTATATTAAGGGGATGTACGGCATGTCGTTTTTCTGGACCCCCTTCTCCCTCATGTTTATCCCCATTAGTCTTTACATTTTAAGCCCTTTTGTCCCATTTCTATATAGATATCAAGACCTTTCGTGCAATTTAGACGTCGATTTTTTCCTGGCGGGCGATAGCGATCCTGTAATTTAAGAGGAATCGGCCTCCAGCCGGGATATTTTTCTACCGAAAAATGTACAAGTTTATCTTTGGGGTCTTTGGGGTGTTTTTTAAGCTTGATGGAGGTCTAGGGAGCAGACTAAAATCCTATCTTAAGATGGAGATGAGTTAATTTCTTGCTACCTTTAAAAATAAAGGTCCCTAAACATTTACAAGGATTTTTTTACCAACGACTCGAAAAAATGTCGGTTTATCATCTGAAGGATTTTGACGCATTATAACAGTTTCTTCTGGCTGTTACGAGACGATTTTATCAAGTGAAGGAGGGATCTGTGTCAGTCAAAAGGTTAATTCACATCGACTTCACCCTGTGATATCTAGAGGTCTTTCTTAAGCTGCATAACATCGTCTAATGATAGCCAGAAGACACTGCTATAAGGCGTCATGATCCTCGAAGGGTTATACTATTTTGCATTGTATTTAAGGGGATTTTTTCATTAACCCCTTTCTCCCTCATGTTTAGTCCCATTGATTTTGAGATTTTAAGACGTTCGCCCCATTAGTTTGTCGATTATAAAACCTTTCGCCACATTTCTGTCAATATTAATATTTTTCGTGCCATTTAGGTGTTTTTTTTCCTGGCGAGCGTTAGCGAGCATGTAATTAAAGAGGTACTGGCCTTCGGCCGGGACATTTTTCCACTGAAAAATTACAAATTTATCTTGAAAAGGGGTCTAGGGGGTGTAATTTTAAGATTGATGGAGGTCTAGGGAACGAACCTAAAACCTCCCCTTAAAGAAGGGATATTTTGGCCCAGAGGACGAAGTATGGAGACTCGATTTACCTCGCATTATATTATTTGAAGGAGGCATATTTTCAGCAGCAGCAAGACGAACAATGGCGCTCGAATTTCTCTCCGCATGTTTTGGAAGAGGGTCTGTTTTCCTAGCTTTATTCACGTACCTCGAAGCATGGTGTGGGCCATTTTCTGTGCAAGTATTATTTTTAGTTTAGGTTAATATAATAATGTGCCTCCGACCGGCATTTCGTCTTGCTTTGGCCACTTAAATGAGAACACACAACAAAAACAAATAGTTAAACAAATACAATAGGTTCAAGTGTCGGGATCTGTTAAAAAAAAACAAAAAAACAAAAAACATACACCCATACTAATGCAATGCAAAATATTCGTTTGTGGTACCAGAAGTAGTTTTGTGGAATTTCCCGAAAATATTGATTGAACAAAAGCATGTCAATATAATATGTTTTTTAAATGTATTTAAAAATTACCCTTTATTTCATCCTTATCAATATTGTCAACAATATGATGGCTTTCTTCGGAGGCAGATTAAAATGACCATATCAGCAAAATCAATTATATAATTTGATTCTAAATACCACCAATCGATTCTCTTCCACTTAAGAACGGATCTCGATAATAAAATATTTGAAATGTTCTTTTAACTCTTTTTAACTCTGATGATACCATGCTTGTTTTCCAATTGTATTTTATTCCAGCTCAAGAACTGTCTTTTGCATATATTTTGTTTACCGAACAATATTAAATATAATCTTTTCAAACTAACAACGACCTTAAAACTATACCTAACACCAGACGACATTTTTCAGGAATTCGATGGGTGGAGCGACTCGGTCATCAGCGCCAGTAGAGGAGATGGAAACGACAAAAAGTAAGTAAATAACAAAATTTCGTTATTATTCACTTTATTCTATATAATAGAAACCTGAGAGAAAATCAGTAACACCGAAGAGGGTTTATAATTGTTAAATTAATTTACAAGGCAGTGTTCGTATATTATGTGGAGATAATTTCGAGTTGACAACCTTTGTTAATGTGTGTGTGTGTGTGTGTGTGTATGTGTGGGTGTGTGTATGTGTGTGTGGGTGTTTTTTTGTTTTTGTTTTTTTTCCTGTAAAGTAACCTGACAAATATTTCAAGCTTCCTTGATTCTGATCAGCTGATACATAATGCCTGACTAACACAGTCTTGTTGTATTTAGCCAGTGTTCAGTGTTATAAATCATCTATTACAAAATCTAAGGTTAATAGGCAATATAAAAGTAGATACTGATTTATTTATTTTTTTTTTTTTTTTTCATGTTTTATTTTTTTTTTTTTTAAAAGAAAAATCTTTAATAATAAAGTGGCACGACACAACGTTGTGGTAATCAAAGCTCTCCTCCCTAAGCCCCATCGAGTCTCAACCAGCCATATCACGGTTCACAATAGCTGTTGAGAGTGGGGTCCAGTTTTTTGTTCTCTCTCTCTCTCTCTCTCTCTCTCTCTCTCTCTCTCTCTCTCTCTCTCTCTCTCTCTCTCTCTCTCTCTCTCTCTCTCTCTACCGCCACTTCACACCTCCCTCTCAAACCCTTAACCCCTTCACTATCGGGGATGTCTTTCTCTCTTATTTCAGTTATATTTAGACGATTTTAGGCAACTGAGGAATGACGTTTGTTAATTAAAATAATTAATTGTGATACTTGGAAGCCTTTTAACTAGTGCATACCCTTCCTAAGCTAAATATAATCGTCCAAGAATTGCCAGAAAATGATGAAAAGACGGCCTCGGTAATGAAGGGGTTAAGCCTAAGTCATTATACGGGAAACCTATGTGTCACTATTTGGCCCGGAAGTGAAGAGAAGTTCATCATAACTTTGATATATACTGTATGTATGTGTGTGTGATCCCGGGTAAAGAAGAATCCGGGGAGGTGGGAAGTTATAATGACACTAGTCTACGGGGAAGAAGGCCACGTTTTGGGAGACTTTTAGAGGGAAGATTATGCCAGCCTGTTTTTTGTTTTATGTTGGGTTGAATACTTGTGATCCTGTCCACTCTTAAGGCATACATCGTGGTCTTAAGAGGAGATTATTGTATATGTATTATTGTATATGTATTATGTTCTTTCCACCAACCAACTTCACTCCCAAACTCGATTAATGAAATTAACAAACACATGTGGCAGGCCGGGGATTCGAACCCAGGACGCTCACACCGAAAATCAACACACTTATGCATTGCGCCACGAAGACAGTTAAAGAATGCTGCACAAGCCTACGATTTATTATGCAGTTTCGAATCCTGCATAACAATATATTATTATTATTATCCTTATTATTATTATTAATAGGGTTATTATTAGTATTAGTATTTTCTCTCTCTCTCTCGCTCTCTCTCTCTCTCGCTCTCTCTCTCTCTCTCGCTCTCTCTCTCTCTCTCTCTCTCTCTCTCTCTAACTCTCTCTCTCTCTCTCTCTCTCTCTCTCTCTCTCTCTCTCTCTCTCTCTTTATATATTATATATATATATATATATATACCAATATATATATAGATATATATATATATATATATATATATGTATATATATATATATATATATATACAGTATGCATACACTCACACACACACTAAACCAAAAATCTACAATATCCCGACAGACCTATTCACGGCAGATGCATTTATCATCAAGGCTTGAATTAAGGGGGGAGGTTTAATTTTTGGTCAATTTTTACATTTTTATTTGTTATCACTGTCTTAGTTTCCTCCCTAGACCTCCATCAAACTTTAAAAAACAAAAAATCCAGGATCCCCCTTCAAGATTATATTTGTACATTTTTCGGTAGAAAAATTTCCCGGCCGAAAGCCGATTCCTCCTAAATTTCAGGCTCGCTATCGCTCGCCAGGAAACAATCAACACCTAGAGGGGCGAAAGGTCTTAAAATCGCCAAACTAATGGGCCAAATGTCTTAAAATCTAAACATTAAAGGGGCTAAGCATGAAGGAGAAGGGTGTCCAGAAATATCGCCCATATCCCCTTAAACCCATAAACCGATGCACCACCACTGTAAGCAATTCGTCCCCTCTCTCCCAATAGACGGCCCCACCCCCCAAACTTTACTTCATAACCCCACCTTTATCTCCGACTGTGAGGAAATATCTGCACCTTCTGGGAGCCTGCGGGGCCTGGGGTACAGTGGCCCTCATAAGTTCCGTTCCCAGCCAGGATATTGTGTGTGAAAATAGAGTAGTATGAATGAATTGCGAGTTTGTGTGTGTGTGTGTGTGTGTGTGTGTGTGTGTGTGTGTGTGTGTGTGTGTGTGTGTGTGTGTGTGTGTGAAATGGGGCCTAAGTTCTTAAAATCGCCAAACTAATGGGGCGAACGTCTTAAAATATCAAAAGCAATGGAACTAGACATGAGGGAGAAAGGGGTCAAGAATATAATCCCTCACATGGAATTAAATCTCCCCTTAACTTGACTTATGGACGCCATATTGTTTCTACCTCTCGTTTTCCCCCCATAGCAGACCATTATTATTCCACTTAATTTGTCAGTTTTATATGCCTTATGTTATTTACTTTATATGTGTGTTTTAATTCGCTATCCATCAAAATATATCTATAAGGGTATTATAGTCCCCGGGCGCCATATTGTTTCTGACTCCCGAAATCCCCTGTGTCGTCATTTTCTATATAAAGGTACTCTAATCCCCGGGTGCCATATTGTTTCTGAATCCTGGAGCCCTCCACTCTCTATATAAAGGCACTCTACCACGTAAGTTCCAGGGCGCCATATTGTTTCTTACTCCAGGGACCCACTATATCGCTACCTTGTAAATAAAGGCACTCTACCCCTTAAGTCCCCGGTCGCCATATTGTTTTTTACTCCCGTCACCCACTATGTCGCTACCCTGTAAATAAAGGCACTCTACCCCTTAAGTTCCCGGGCCCCATATTGTTTCTGACTCCCGGAACTCGTTATGTCCCCACTCTCTTCATAAAGGCACACTGGCAAGGCCTGGCCGGCATCTTGGAGTTGCTTAAAAGGACTCTCAAAAAAAGTTTTGCATATTTGCCGCAGAAGTTCACGCCAAACTTAATAATAAACTTGCCATCCGGAAAGTCGAGCGGGTTATTAATTCCCAAACTTAAGGGGAGGTTTTTTACTTTGCTCCCTAACCATAGAACCCCATCAAGCTTAAACAAAATACCCCAAGACCCCCTTTCGAGATAGATTTGTAAATTTTCGGTAAAAGAAATGTCCCGGCTACAGGCCGGTTATTTCTAAATTAGCTCGCCAGGAATAAATAGACACCTAAATGGCACGAAAGGTCTTAATATTGAAAAATAAATGAGGCGAAAGGTCTCAAAATCGCCAAACTAACGGAACGAACGTCTTAAAATCTCAAAACTAATATGCTAAACATGAGAGAGAAGGGACCCGAAAGGGGGTCCAGGAAAACGCGACTACCTCCCCCTTAAAGGTCATAAATCGTCTAGAGTTAGTAGAAATAGCCTAAAACACGTCATTATATTTCAAGGTTGTGAGAAAAATATGTATGATTCCGGTTCAGCAAAGGAATGCATGAACATGTTTTACCATATATAGCATATATACCATATATAGCATATATACCATATATAGCATATATACCATATATACCATATATAGCATATATACCATATATAGCATATATACCATATATACCATATATACCATATATAGCATATATACCATATATACCATATATACCATATATAGCATATATACCATATATACCATATATACCATATATACCATATATACCATATATACCATATATAGCATATACCATATATATCATATATAGCATATATACCATATATAGCATATATACCATATAATACCATATATAATATAATACCATATATAATATAATACCATATATAATATAATACCATATATAATATAATACCATATATAATACCATATATACCATATACCATATATACCATATATACCATATACCATATACCATATATACCATATATACCATATACCATATATACCATATACCATATATACCATATACCATATATACCATATACCATATATACCATATACCATATACCATATATACCATATATACCATATACCATATATAGCATATATACCATATATACCATATATACCATATATAGCATATATACCATATATACCATATATACCATATATAGCATATATACCATATATAGCATATATACCATATATACCATATATAGCATATATAGCATATATAGCATATATAGCATATATACCATATATACCATCTATAGCATATATACCATATATACCATATATAGCATATATACCATATATACCATATATAGCATATATACCATATATACCATATATAGCATATATACCATATATAGCATATATACCATATATACCATATATACCATATATACCATATATAGCATATATACCATATATACCATATATAGCATATATACCATATATAGCATATATACCATATATAGCATATATACCATATATACCATATATAGCATATATACCATATATAGCATATATACCATATATACCATATACTCTATACCGTATATACCATATATACCATATACTCTATACCGTATATACCATATATACCATATATACCATATATACCATATATAGCATATATACCATATATAGCATATATACCATATATACCATATATACCATATATAGCATATATACCATATATACCATATATAGCATATATACCATATATAGCATATATAGCATATATACCATATATACCATATATAGCATATAGGGAAAAAGATGTGGATAAAACTAATGTATTTTTGCGTTGTTCTGATTACATTTGGTGACGTTCCAACCTCCATATATAAAAAATATATATTCTCCACAAACATTATTATACATACAAATTAGTACCACGCAAATATTGTGACCTTGTATTTGTTTTTGTCTATGTGAGTGAGGGAGGCAACATTCAGAACTGCCTGTATCGAGTGCCTCCCCCAAAGTTGAAAGAGTGACATGGCCAAAATCAAGGGACGTTCGAGCCAAAATGCCTGGACACACGGAGTTTGAAGCAATTTAAGTCATAGGAAGAGAGAAAGACTGATTCTGGAAGAGAGTTCCAGAGCTTAGCATTTGAATAGAAGAAAGACTGAGAATAACGTTTCACTCTTGGGTTGGAGAGTTGCACAGACTAGGGGTAGGATTGTATTGCAAGACGGGTACTACGTACTCTACGTAGAGGAGGTGGTATACACTGGGAAAGCTCTGAGGAACACTGATTATTGTAGTAGCGCGAGAGATGCAACATATTTATATATATATATATATATATATATATATATATGTGTGTGTGTGTGTGTGTGTTTGTGTGTGTGTATCAGATCGGGTGACGAGTGATGATTACGTGAAATGAATGTGGAGAGAGCGAGATTGAGGGTGATACAGAGAGTGAGAATGATAGAGGGGAGGTGAGATAGAGAGTAAGTGAATGAGAGAGAGTGTGTGTATGTGTGTGTGTGTGTGTGTGTGTGTGTGTGTGTGTGTGTGTGTGTGTGAGTGAGTGAGTGAGTGTTTGTCCCCAGGGGTGTAAGAAGAGTCTCATTAACACAGAAACATCTGACGTAATTATAAACTTGTTCCGGTAGCTCTCTCTCTCTCTCTCTATCTATCTTATCTATCTATCTATCTATCTATCTATCTATCTATCTATCTATCTCTCTCTCTCTCTCTCTCTCTCTCTCTCTCTCTCTCTCTCTCTCTCTCTCTCTCTCTCTCTCTCTCTCTTTCCAGATTAGGAAGGGTATATGGAAGTTAACCGAGATAGTCTTTGACCTTATAAAATCCTACAGATCCTTCCTAACCTGCATAATATCGTCTTATGATAGGCATAATAAACTGTCAAACGTGGTATAATCCTCAAGGGGTTAAGCCTTTTAGTAGAAAATGAGGCATTGTATGTAATTGAGGCATTGTATGTAATTGAGGCATTGTATGTAATTGAGGCATTGTATGTAATTGAGGCATTGTATGTAATTGAGGCATTGTATGTAATTGAGGCATTGTATGTAATTGAGGCATTGTATGTAATTGAGGCATTGTATGTAATTGAGGCATTGTATGTAATTGTATACTGTTTTGTATACGATATAATTCAGCTTAGTAGGAATCTGTAGGACTCAATGATACGTTAAAGATTGTTTTGCATTCTTGATTCAAAGATATCCTTCTGAAACTGAATATAATCGTTCAAATGATTGTCAGACCAGGATACAAAGTTTAACTTTAACTAAGTTTAACTAGGTTAACTTAACCTAGTACTGAACTAAAGGGGTTACGAATATTAGTTAAAGTTTTGCCTTGATGTACTGAACCGAGTAGAGCTTAAGGCTGGCCGTTTGTTTGGTCTATTAATTAATTTATTCATATATTTTTTTAATTTCCTCCCTAGATCTCCATCAAGCTTAGAAAAACACCCCCTAGACCCCCCTTTAAGATAGATTTGTACATTTTTCGGTAGAAAAATGTACCGGCCAAAGGCCGATTCCTCCTATAATTACAGGCTCGCTATCGCTCGCCAGGAAAAAATCGACACTTAAATGGCACGAAAGGTCTTAAAATTGACAAAGAATTGGGGCGAAAGGTGTTAAAATCGCCAAACTAATGGGCCGAACGTCTTATAATCTCAAAACTAGTGGGGCTAAACATTAAGGAGAAGGGGGTCCAGAAAAACGGTCTGTCTCCCCTTAATCTCTGCCAACAATGTAATCAAGCTAGAGGTAATCTCTTGACCCTAAGGGGAGGGGGGCGGGGAGGGAGGGGGGGGGTAATCGACCGCCATCAGCAGGAGGATCTCTGACGCAGCCATACCCTTCCATTAGGTAATTGTGTGGTGGAGTACGGGTGGATCGTGGTGGAGTACGGGTGGATCAAGGCTTTCAGTGGGATGACCTCTACTGTATGGTTAGTTTCCTTTCAAGATGATTAATCGATTTGATTCAACCTTGATATTGCCCCTCAAAGTTAAGGATACAAAAGGAGTGTTACACGAGGTTATTTTCCAGTAATGATTTTGTTAAGCCTCAAATGTACGAGATTAACAGTTTTCAATATCCAAGCTCCACAGAACTGTTTGAACAGACGGGAATTCTTATCGTACCATTAGCGTTAGAAGCGGGAAACCAAGCGATAGTAAATGACCTGGCAATCTCACCACTGCCAAAACAAAACCCTTCAAAAGGAACAAAAGGAATCTGTGACCCAGCACTGATTATAAATTGTAGGCAACCACCCCCTAAGCTGTGTGCTACAACTTGCAAGCAACCCTAAGCTGAACTATAGCACATTCAATAATTGACTGGCTATACACAAGCGGTGTTCCGGCATGTTCCGCTGTGTCTTGCTATACACCTCAAGCAGTGTACTATACTATATAGCAGGTTTTACAATCTACACTCATCAACGAAGCTATTAAGGGGGGATATGGGCCGGTTTTCGGGACCATTTTCTCCCTCATGTTTAGCCCCATTAGTTTTGAGATTTTATGACATTTGCCCCATTAGTTTGTCGAATTTAAGACATTTCGCTCCATTTCTTCGTCAATATTTAGAGCTTTCGTGCTATTTAGGTGTCGATTTTTTCCCTGGCGAACGATAGTGAGCCTGCAATATTGGAAGAACCGGCCTTCGGCCTGGAAAATTTTCTACCGAAAAATGTACAAATTTATCTTGAAAGGGGGTCTAGGGGGTGTTTTTCTTAGCTTGATGGAGGTGTAGCGAGGAAACTAAGAAATAACGGAATACATGAATTAATAGGCCAAAAAACGGCCCATGTCCCCTTAAACTTATTGTAGGTATCTCCATAGCTGCACCTACACCTACGCCTGCACTGACACTGGAACCTACCCTCACACCTTCACCTGTCATCACAATTATTGAATACGTCCTGTGGGGTAGCGACACTTAGAGGGACTACAAGGGTGAGTGGTTGGTAGATGAGGTAGACCAATCCCACAAACCCTCCAATCACCTCCAATCACCCCCAAAATATCTTCAACCCCATTGCTCCCCAACTCCTCCCAAAAATATTTGTAATAGTTGCTTATATCTTTACTCCACCCATCGGTCGGTCGGTCGAGGCACCCAGCGATCAACCCTCTATAACGGCGGCGGCCCCAGTCAGACCTATCCTATCTGTTGGTCTTCACCGCCTTCGCCACCTACCCCAATGCGGTTCCCTTATGGGGGTAGGGTTTATGGGGGTAGGGTTTATGGGGGTAGGGTTTATGGGGGTAGGGTTTATTTCTTAGTTTATTGATTTACTAATTTATTATTGTTCTGGTTTCCTCCGTAGAATCCACCAAGCTTCATTAATTATTCTCAAGATAACCCTTCAAGGTAAATTGGTACATGGACCGGTTCCTCCACAATTACAGGTTCACTATCGCTCGCCATTAAGAAATTGTCACCTAAATGTTACGAAAGGTCTTATTATTGATAAAGAAATGGGATGAAAGGTCATAAAATCGACAAACTAATCGGGCTAACGTCTTAAAATCTCAAAACCAATGGAGCTAAGCATGAGGGAGAAGGGGAAAATGAAAAGCAAGTATTATACCTCATCCTTAACTCCATAAGTTACTCACATAAGGAGGAATCATTATTTCGTTATTTATGCATAGTTAGCAATCTCAATAATGGACCGTTTATGATTGTCCTAATGGAATTGCCTTCATTGATAGATATGTCTGTTTTGTGATATGTTGTATATTGATACAACATCAGATATACTATTTGATGTATGTACCGAGTATATACGTACCTCTATATATTAATCCTTACCCCTATATTTACTTGTTCAAATACATTAGAGGAACACATTGAACGAGGAAAAACGTTGACTTAGGCATGTGTTTAAAGTGAACGTTTCAATACATTTCGTCAACGTTTCAGAATTGATCAATAACATTTGTACCACCTTTCACTTTAGGCAACTGTACACTACCAACAATCACCTACATTGGTTCACAGGTTCTGCTTTTAGGGAGACATTTTTGTTTTCTTTTAGTTTCCTTCCTAGATGTCCAACCGTCTTAAAAAATACTCCCAAGACCCCCCTTCGATGTGTGTGTGTGTGTGTGTGTGTGTGTGTGTGTGTGTTACTCAGTTACTTGTTCGTCAAGGGGAATCCACGCAATGCGAGCTAAGCTCATTATTATCGCGCCTCCTTAACTGGGAATGTATTGCGTGAAATGCATGTTAAGTGTTTTATGTACTGTTGGAATGGCTGTGGATGTGTGTGTAGTCTGTATTTAGCCAATTGGCGACATCGGAAACAAAGGCTTAGGGTGGATCTGTATGATACCATTCTCACTATAGATGATACCGTCTCGCCCGAAGGCTTAGGTAGCCATCAGCTTAGGTGAACCATATGATACCCATCTCGCCTTGTACCATTTTTGCCAACCCCAGAAGGGACGTCACAACGTCGTCCCCTTATTCCAGGTACCTATTTACAGCTAGGTGAACTGAGGCTAACACATGAAAGGAGACAAGCCCAATTTGTCTCCGCCCGGCCGGGAATTGAACCCCCGACCCCTCGTGTGTGAGACGAGAGCTCTACCTACTAGGCTACGGGCTGTGTGTGTGTGTGTGTGTGTGTGTGTGTGTGTGTGTGTTTTTTTTTTTGTTTTTGTTTTTTTTTTTTTTTTTGTGTAGACAAATTTCTCGGCCGAAGGTCGATTTTTTATAAACTTACAGGCTCGCTTTTGATCGCCAGGGGAAAAAATCGACACTTTAATAGAACGAAATTTCTTAAAAGTGACAAAAAATGGGGTATAGGGTCTTATAACCCTTTCACGTACATATGACGCAGAGGTTGCCAGATTAGCAATAAGAAATAGAGTTCTCTCACTCTTATAATTACCTCTCCAAAATTAGTTTTCTGCCCACAGCTAACTCAAAGACAACTGCAGAGGTTGAAGTAACTAAACTAAAGGTTTCTAAATACCCCTGATGGTAACAAAGGCTTTAAAGTATCCCCAATAGGCTTAAAATCGCGTCATATGTCGGAGAGGGTTAATAGCCAAACTAAGCGGGTGAACTTTTTTAAATTTCATAATTAATGGGGCTAAACATGAGGGAGAAGGGCGTCCAGAAAAATACATCCCCTTTAAGAACTCCACACCCAATCTTATAAAGGCACACAATATCGCCTTACCTTGGCTTATATAATTCACAGATTTGCTTTCCTGTTTTCAAACCTTAGAAGTGATCAGTGAAAATTGAAGAGGATTATATATCCATTATTTATCCTTCTGGTTAGTAGTGTGTGTGTGTGTGTGTGTGTGTGTGTGTGTGTGTGTGTGTGTGTGTGTGTGTGTGTGTGTGTGTGTGTGGGAGGCTGGGGTGAAGATCTCTATTGGGAAATATGTGCGTGTGGGTGTTTGTGGCTAGGCTTGTCAGGGTGTATATGTGTGTGTGGGTAGACTTGTGTGGGTGTATATGTGTGTTTGTGTGGGTGTATGTATGTGTGTAAGTGTAGGCTTATGTGGGTGTGGGTGTATATGTGTGCGTTAGTGTAGGCTTGCGTGGGTAGACTTGTGTGTGTTAGTGTAAGCTTGTGTGGGTGTATGTGCATGTGGGTAGGCTGTGTGGTTTTATATGTACGAGTGAGTGTAGGTTTGTGTGGGTGTATGTACATGTGGGTAGGCTCGTGTGTGTGAAAGGTCTGTGTGTGGGTGTCCGTGTGTGAGTGTATAATATGTGTGTGGGTGTGTTCGTGTGTGTGTGTCTGGATGTTAACTACCATAGTAAGTGTGTGTTTGTGAATAGGTTATACATGTGGAGTAACTTTTGCAATGTGAGTGTATGTATGCATTTGTGTACTAACCTCCTTTGCCAAATGTGTATTAATGTATATACTGTATGCGTTATTCCATAAATCTGTGCAACCTTCATTTAAGAATTATATTGTAAACACACAATTCTCAAATGTGTGTGTGTTAGTTTGTAAGTGTGCATATGTGTGTCTTCGTTAGTATGTGTGCGTATGTGTTTGTTTTAAGTGTACGTACAGTATGTGAGTGTTTGTAAGTCTGTGTATGTGTGTTTTAAGTGTGTGTATGTGTGTTTTAAGTGTGCGTATGTGTGTGTTTGTAAGTTTGCGTATGTGTGCGTGTGTTTGTAAGTGTGCGTATGTGTGTGTTTTACGTGTGCGTACAGTATATGTGTGCTTTAAGTGTGCTTATGTGTGCATTTGTTTGTAGGTGTGTATATGTTTCTGCATGTGCGTGTGAATGATTTGTTCGTGTAAATCTATGTATGTGTGTCTATCACCATCATTTCTCCCTCTGGCTGTGTGGGCCTGCATGCTAATGTGCTTGTATGCATCAGTGAAATGTGTGTGTGTGTGTGTGTTAAAAAAGTGACTGAGGGTGTGAATTGTACCTTTGATTGTCTCATCACTATTTTACATAATATAATAAGTCTAGTTATTTTGTACTAATACTACAACTCTCTCTCTCTCTCTCTCTCTCTCTCTCTCTCTCTCTCTCTCTCTCTCTCTCTCTCTCTCTCTCTCTCTCTCTCTCTCTCTCTCTCCCCACCAATCAGACTATATGGCCAACCCGGGTGATTTACTGCCTATATGATTAAAATCCCTGTGTAAGCGGCTCTGGCTTCCCCCCATCCCCCCCCCCCTCCAAATCCATACCTCCCCCCCCCCCCCCCCCCCCCCCCTCACCCCCCCATAAATCCACCGAGCGTAGGATAGAATGGAGAGGATTGTATAGGATCGGTTTGGATGGATAGATAGATGGATGGATGGATGGATGGGTGGATGGATAGATGAATGGATGGGTGGATAGATGGATGGATAGGTGGATAGATGAATGGGTGGGTGGATAGATGAATGGATGGGTGGATAGATGGATGGATATATGGATGGATAGGTGGATAGATGAATGGGTGGGTGGATAGATGGATGGATATATGGATAGATGGATGGATAGGTGGATAGATGAATGGATGGGTGGATAGATGGATGGATATATGGATAGATGGATGGATAGGTGGATAGATGAATGGGTGGGTGGATAGATGGATAGATGGATGGATGGGTGGATAGATGGATGGATATATGGATAGATGAATGGATAGGTGGATAGATGAATGGATGGATGGATGAATGGATGGATAGGTATAGACGTTGTAAACATTTGAATACTTAACCCTTTCAGTACCGTTGACGTCTTTATTATTTGTTTTCAGCTACATTTCGACGATTTTATAAACCTTGAGAAAGATATATGGTAGCTAAAAGATATATGGTAGCTAAAAGATATATGGTAGCTAAAAGATATATGGTAGCTAAAAGATATATGGTAGCTAAAAGATATATGGTAGCTAAAAGATATATGGTAGCTAAAAGATATATGGTAGCTAAAAGATATATGGTAGCTAAAAGGGTGATTTAAGTTAGCGTTTAACCATTGAATGAGTAGACGGCTTTCCTAACCTGAATAAAAATCGTCTGCCATTTGCCAGAATATTATGAAAAGATCATCACCGCTACTGAATTGGTTAAATGTGACCAAAACGGGTACACCTAGACGGGTACACCAAAACGGGTACACCTAGACGGGTACACCTAAACGGGTACACCTAGACGGGTACACCAAAACGGGTACACCTAGACGGGTACACCTAGACGGGTACACCAAAACGGGTACACCTAGACGGGTACACCTAAACGGGTACACCTAAACGGGTACACCTAGACGGGTACACCAAAACGGGTACACCCAGACGGGTACACCAAAACGGGTACACCTAAACGGGTACACCTAAACGGGTACACCTAGACGGGTACACCTAAACGGGTACACCTAAACGGTATGCTTTTGTTTATCTATTCAAATTGTAACACAAACGCTTAAGGGGGGTCACCGGCTTTTTTTTTTATCTGTCTCTCCTTTTCTCTCTTTCTCTGGCTTCTATCCATTCGACCCCATTCAGCCAACTGTTTTAAGACGTTTATCCCCATCCAGGTATCGATTTCTTCCTGGCGAGCGATAGCGAGCCAGCATTGTATGGAGAAATCCGGCTTCGCCGGAGAAATTTTTCTATCGAAAAATGTACAAATCTAGCTTGCTGTCAAAAAAAAATATATATATATATGCTGGCTCGCCAGGAAAATATTGACACCTGGATGGGGGTAAACATCTTAAAACAGTAGGCTGAATGGGGCCGAATGGATACAAGCCAAAGAGAGGGAGAGAAAGAGAAAAAAAAAGCGAGGTTAACCCCTTCAGGATTATGACGCGTTTTGACAGTTTATTCTGGCTGTTATTAGACGACTTAATTCAGCTTAGGAAGAACTTGTGGGAGCTAATTGAGAGCTAATTGAGATAGTGTTTACCCTATTGATTCCTAGAGAGTCTTCCTGTATTGTATAAAATCGTCTAATGATAGCCAGAATGAACGGCCAAAGCGCGTCATAATCCTCAAGGGGTTAAAACACTCTGTGAGTATTTACTCCCAGCAGGACTCGAACCTCCGACAGTCAGGACGAGAGTCAATGCTTTAACCCACTACACCACGGCGTGATATGCCATGGTGTCGTGGATCAAAGCATCGTCTCTCGTCCTAACTTTCGTTGGTTCGAGTCCGGCTGGGAGTATATAAACATTTAGTAGCTCACGTGTATTTGTGAGATTGACTTGCCTCTTAATGTGTTCCAGTTTTGTTAGATTTAAGTGTTCATATATACAGTACAGTGTGGATAGATGGAGGGATGGGTGGATGGATGTTGGTAGAGGGATGAAAAGGTGGGTGAAGGATTTTGAAGATGGGTGGATGGCTTGATGGATAGATAAATAGTCAGGTGGATGGCATTGTAGGTATGGAAGGTTGATTGATGGATGGGAGAATAGATTGGTGGATGGATGGGAGAATAGATTGGTGGATGGATGGATGAGTATGCGTTGGTAAATGGATGTATCGATTAATGGATGGATAGGTGAGTAGATGGGTGCGTAGGTGTTGGTAGGTGGACGGATGGATGGATGGATGAGTAGGTGTTGATAGATTGATGAATGGATGAAGAGAATGATGGGTGGATGGATGAGCAGCCGTTGATATGCGGATGGATGAACGGATTAGTGAGTGGATGGGTGAATAGGTGTTGGTAGGTGGATGAATAAGAGAGAGAGAGAGAGAATATTATGTGATCTAGTTCAAGAGCCTCGTGAATACTTGCGCGAGGAAGATGAATTATGAAACACACAATGAAAATTTGCGATATGGTTTAAGGGAGCCCACCTCGTTTTTTCTCTTTCTCTCCCTCTCTCTTTGGCTTTTATCCATTCGGCACCATTCAGCCTACTGTTTTAAGACGTTTACCCCCATCCAAGTGTTAATATTTTCCTGGCGAGCGGTAGCGAGCCAGTATATATATATTTTTGTTTTGACAGCAAGCAGAATTTGTACTTTTTTTTCGATAGAAAAATTTCTCCGGCGAAGCCGGATTTCTCCATACAATGATGGTTCGCTATCGCTCGCCAGGAAGAAATCGACACCTGTATGGGGATAAACGTCTTAAAACAGTTGGCTGAATGGGGCCGAATGGATACAAGCCGGGGAAAGAGAGAAACGGAGATCAAAATAAAAAAAAGCCGGTGACCCCCTTAAAGCTCAAGATATACGGGCATGACCACACGAATTTTGCAGAGTTCGGTTGCCATAATTTATCTATTGCCAGTTTGTTTTCCGATACCAATGTAATAGAGTTCAGACATGTTGACCAAATCGACTTTTTGATCGAATATTGCAGGGAAATGTGGTTCGAGTGACTTTGCCTTTACTATAAACATTGGCTTTATTAAGGGGAGATTTCCACTTGAGGGATGTTTTTTCTTGACACCTTTCTTCCTCATGTCTAGCCCCATTGTTTTTGAGATTTTAAGACCTTCGCCCTAGTAGTTTGGATATTTTAAGACATTTTGCCCCATTTCTGTCAATTTTAAGACCTTTCGTGCCGTTAAGGTGTCGATTTTTTCCTGGCGAGCGATAGCGACCCTGTAATTTAAGAGCAACCGGCCTCCGGCCGGGAAATTTTTCTACCGAAAAATGTACAAATTTATCTTGAAAGGGGGTCTGGGGGGTGTAATTTTAAGCTTGATGAAAAAGTAGGGAACAAACTAAATACCTCCCCTTAAGGGGTTTATATTATGGTCGTTTTATATATTTACATATTATTTAATTGTTTTCTCGCTCGCCCTCCATCAAGCTTAGCCCTTTCACGAACAGGACGCGATTTGAGCCCATGCTGGGATACTTAAAAGCCTTTGTGACCATCAGGGGTGTTTATAAGCCTTTAGTTTAGCTTACTTCAACCTCTGCAGTTGTTTTTGAGTTAGCTGTGGGCAGAAAACTAATTTTGGAGAGGTAATTATAAGATTGATTGCTAATCGGCAACCGAAGGTTAAGGAGGAGGTACTCGCTTTTTCTGGACCCCCTTCTCCCTCATGTTTAGACACATTAGTTTTGCGATTTTAAGACCTTTCCCCCCATTACTTTGTCAATATTAAGAGCTTTCATGCTGTTTAGGTGTCGATTTTTTCCTGGCGAGCGATATCAAGTCAGTAATTTTTTAAGGAACCGGCATTTGGCCGGGACATTTTTCTACCGAAAAATGTACACATTTACCTTGAAAGGGGGTCTAGGGGGTGTTTTTCTAAGCTTGATGGAGGTCTAGCGAGGAAACTCAAAAATATATCAATGAATAAATATATAGACCAAAGACCAAGCACTACCCCCTTAAGGGGGGTGACCTGTTTTTGTTCTGTCCTTTTCTATCTTTCTCTGCCTTGTACCCATTTGGCCCCATTCAGCCTACTGTTTTAAGACGTTTATCCCCATCCAGGTGTCAATTGTTTACTGGTGAGCGGTAGCGAGCCAGCATATTTTTTTATTTTTGTTTGACAGCAGGCTAAATTCGTACATTTTTCGATAGAAAAATTTCTCCGGCGAAGCCGGATTTCTTCATATAATGCTGGCTCGCTATCGCTCGCCAGGAAGAAATCGACACCTAGATGGGGATAAACGTCTTAAGATAGTTGGCGGAATGGGGTCGAATGGATAAAAGCCAGAGAAAGAGAGAAAAGGAGAGAAATAACAAAAAGCAGGTCACCCCCCTTAAACAAGGTAAGGGGTAGCCAGCACCATACAGACTAAAAAGGTAGGGGAAGAACAGGAAATAGTATGTCACTCTTATCTGAAGCAATCAATAGTATGTCACTCTTATCTGAAGCAATCAATAGTGTGTCACTCTTATCTGAAGCAATCAATAATATGTCACTTTTATCTGAAGCAATCAATAGTATGTCACTCTTATCTGAAGCAATCAATAGTATGTCACTCTTATCTGAAGCAATCAATAGTGTGTCACTCTTATCTGAAGCAATCAATAATATGTCACTTTTATCTGAAGCAATCAATAGTATGTCACTTTTATCTGAAGCAATCAATAGTATGTCACTTTTATCTGAAGCAATCAATAGTATGCCACTCTTATCTGAAGCAATCAATAGTATGTCACTTTTATCTGAAGCAATCAATAGTATGTCACTTTTATCTGAAGCAATCAATAGTATGTCACTTTTATCTGAAGCAATCAATAGTAGGTCACTCTTATCTGAAGCAATCAATAGTATGCCACTCTTATCTGAAGCAATCAATAGTAGGTCACTTTTATCTGAAGCAATCAATAGTATGTCACTCTTATCTGAAGCAATCAATAGTATGTCACTCTTATCTGAAGCAATCAATAGTATGCCACTCTTATCTGAAGCAATCACCCCTAACAATGAAAACAATAGTATGTCACTCTTATCTGAAGCAATCAATAGTATGTCACTCTTATCTGAAGCAATCACCCCTAACAATGAAAACAATAGTATGTCACTCTTATCTGAAGCAATCAATAGTATGTCACTCTTATCTGAAGCAATCAATAGTATGTCACTCTTATCTGAAGCAATCACCCCTAACAATGAAAACAATAGTATGTCACTCTTATCTGAAGCAATCAATAGTATGTCACTCTTATCTGAAGCAATCAATAGTATGTCACTCTTATCTGAAGCAATCAATAGTATGTCACTCTTATCTGAAGCAATCAATAGTATGTCACTCTTATCTGAAGTAATCAATAGTATGTCACTCTTATCTGAAGCAATCAATAGTATGTCACTCTTATCTGAAGCAATCAATAGTATGTCACTCTTATCTGAAGCAATCAATAGTATGGCACTCTTATCTGAAACAATCAATAGTATGTCACTCTTATCTGAAGCAATCAATAGTATGTCACTCTTATATGAAGCAATCAATAGTATGTCACTCTTATCTGAAGCAATCAATAGTATGTCACTCTTATCTGAAGCAATCAATAGTATGCCACTCTTATCTGAAGCAATCAATAGTATGTCACTCTTATCTGAAGCAATCAATAGTATGTCACACTTATCTGAAGCAATCAATAGTATGTCACTCTTATCTGAAGCAATCAATAGTATGGCACTCTTATCTGAAACAATCAATAGTATGTCACTCTTATCTGAAGCAATCAATAGTATGTCACTCTTATCTGAAGCAATCAATAGTATGTCACTCTTATCTGAAGCAATCAATAGTATGTCACTCTTATCTGAAGCAATCAATAGTATGCCACTCTTATCTGAAGCAATCAATAGTATGTCACTCTTATCTGAAGCAATCAATAGTATGTCACTCTTATCTGAAGCAATCAATAGTATGTCACTCTTATCTGAAGCAATCAATAGTATGTCACTCTTATCTGAAGCAATCAATAGTATGCCACTCTTATCTGAAGCAATCAATAGTATGTCACTCTTATCTGAAGCAATCAATAGTATGTCACTCTTATCTGAAGCAATCAATAGTATGTAACTCTTATCTGAAGCAATCAATAGTATGTCACTCTTATCTGAAGCAATCACCCCTAACAATGAAAACAATAAATAAATAAATAACAATGCTTCATAATCAAATAATTCGATACCACAACTTAAAATGCAGAATGCTAAACCACAAGATGACTTTTCCAGGAATGAAAACCATAGCAACTCAATTGTTCTAATAATCTTATGAATGACATACTCTGATTTATACTCTTAATACAGCCCATGCCACTCTTTCTACTTCAACTAACCCAGAATACATAATAATAATAATAATAATAATAATAATAATAATCATAATAATAATAGATAATAGATACTACTGCTACTACTACTACTACTACTACTAATAATAATAATAAAAGTTGTAAGGGCTGGAACGAATAGGCAACTCCCTCCAAGGCAGTAAATGTTGGGACGGTCTCGATAGCTGGTGTTGAAAAATGCATAAGGGCGGATCCCAGGTCGCATGAACTTAGAATTATAAAATGGGGGAAGGCTAAAAGTGTTGGGGAAGGTGGAGAGGGCAGTTCTGAAGGAGGGGGGAAGAAATATTGGAGGTAGATGGATGGATTGAAAGATAAACAGACATATTGGTAGATATAGTTAGATAGAGATAGATAGATAGATAGATAGGTAGATAGGTAGATAGAGATAGATAGATAGATAGGTAGGTAGATATATACAGACACACAAACAAGTATATAGCTTAATCGGTAGTTAGGTAGATAGATAGATAAATAAATTGACAGCTATTTATCTACAGGGACCTAGAGAGAGAGAGAGAGAGAGAGAGAGAGAGAGAGAGAGAGAGAGAGAGACATAGAGAAAAAATGGACAGACAAATATGATAAAATTATATAAAACAAACAAAGCAGGATAACAAAAGAAAGGACCAATTAAGGAGAGGGGGGGGGGGGGGAAGAAAGATGTAGTAATTCAGCGGATATATACTTGACTAGTTCCCAGAAGTTAGGATAGAAAAATGTAAAGGGCGTTGGTTTCGTGGAGACCATAGAAAGAACTGTGTGTGAGAGCGAGAGAGGGAGAGTGAGAGAGAAAGAGAGAGAGTGTGTGAGAGAGAGAGAATGTGTGAGAGAGAGAGAATGTGAGAGAGAGAGGGAGAGGGAGAGGCTGGGAGGGTTTCTGGCAAGTTCAGGAAGAAGTGAGAAGAAAAGCAGCTTAGATGGGTGACCTGAAAACTCAACCCCGGTCCATCATTTCAACCAGTAGATCTAAAAATACTTCACCTTTACGACCGTTAGATCTAAAAACAATGAACTATTTCAACCATAAGATCTAATACTCGTAGATCAACTTAACCCCAGTTCACCATTTCAACCAGTAAATCTAAAAAATAGCACACCATTTCTACCAGTAGATCTGAAAACAGTACACCATTACTAATAGACTTGAAAATAGTAGACCATTTCTACCAGCAGATATCAGTTGATTTAAATATAGTTAACTATTTCATCCAGTTGATCTAAGAATAGTGCACAATTTCTACCAGTAAATCTAAATACAGTAGACCATTTCAACCATTACATATCTTTGGCTAGTTGATCTTAAACACCTGTAGGCCATTTAAAACCAGATTTAAACCAGAAGAACATAATTATAAACCAGTAGATCATTTAAGGGGGGTTGCCTGCTTTGTTTCTCTTTCTCTCATTTTCTCTCTTTCTCTGGCTAGTATCTATTTGGCCCCATTCATCCAACTGTTTTAAGAAGTTTATCCCCATCCAGGTGTCGATTTCTACCTGGCGAGCGATGGCGAGCCAGCATTGTATGGAGAAATCCAGCTTCGCCGGATACATTTTTCCATCGAAAAATGTACAAAGTTAGCTTTCTGTCAAAACAAAAATATACATATGCTGGCTCGCTACCGCTCGCCAGGAAAATATTGACACCTGGATGGGGGTAAACGTCTTCAAACAGTAGGCTGAATGGGGCCGAATGGTTACAAGCCAAACAGAGGGAGAGAAAGAGAAAAAAAGCGAGGTGGGCTCCTTTAAACCAATATTTCTTAAACCAGTACACAACTTCAACCAGTATATCTGGTCAGGGGCAACTCAACCAATATTTTTAGGTTAAGTGAGGGGAAACTAATCCAAACTAAGTTAGGACTATTATTTGGCAAAAAGGTGATTCATTCGCGGCCACTCCATTGGGGATCATGACATCTGGCAAAATATATATAGATAGGATGAATTAGGTGGAAGGGAAACACGGGAAAGAGCTTGAATTCCATATTTATCTTACGTTTCGGGCTACGCAGAACCCATCTTCAGAGAGACCATAATGGATAGATTTGGTACTGGTTGAGATCTACTGGTTTGCTTAGTTCCCTGGTTAAGTTGACGTGCACCAGCTTAGATTAAGTCATATGGGCCAAGGGATGTTAATAATTGACTATATAATAAGAACATAAGAACAAAAGAACATAATCTTCTTCATATCTTTATTTAATTGGTAGAACAGAATCATGCTAATATGGAAGCACAGATTCTTTAACCTTACCGCATTAATATAAATATTAAAAAATCGTTTCAACTCTCTCGCAGCTTACAATCACATATTTTAAAATTGGGAGCTAGGAGCGACTTATTGAACAGTGTCACGACACACACGCACACACACACACACACACACACACACACACACACACACACACACACGAACACAAAGGTGATGGTCTGCACGGGTACGTCTGTAATAGTTCATCATTTTAGTGTGTATGACAGCCTGCAAATGGGGTCTGATAATTATATACACACAATGTATTACTTACACCACTCCTTACACACATACACACTCACACACACACAGACAGACAGGGAATATGTCTGTAGGTGAGGACCGCAGGGTGAGGACCGCAGGGTGTTTCAAGCTTAAACTACGGGTTGTTGTTTTTTTTTTAGTTTGAATGGACCTAAAAGCCAAAAATAATCTGTTTACCCTAAAATTGCAAACAAATATATATAAATAAATAAATATATATTACATACAATGAATAAATATTAATACAAATATAACTATAAAACCCATAAAACCTGGACTTTGTGAGTTCAATAGCCTCCTGTGCTAAATGGCTCCTCTGCCGCCCCCTCAGGACTCCTTGAGACGGACTGCCGCCTCCACAACCCAGCGACCATCTTTTATACAACCCAGATAGGCAGTTCGTGCACTCGGATTATTATGTTTTTCCACCAACCAACTTCACCTCTAAACTTAATTAATGAAATCAACAAATACATGTGGCACTCCAAGGACTCGAACCTAGGATACTCACATCAAAATTCCGCGCACTTATGCATTACGCTATCAAGACAGTTCACCAAGGCTTCATAGTTATGCCTCCAAATAATGTCCAGAACTTCCTGACCACACCTGTACACTCGGATGTCATAGTCTCTAGCCCACTTATAAATAATTGTGGATTTCACCTATATTTAATTGTGGGGCAGGGGGCTACGAATCCTCCTCCCCTTGTAAAATGTACCTTATTGACGAGACAGAGTAAGGGGCGAGGGAACGCAAAAGTGGATCCGGAGCCTAAAGACTGGAACTTAAATTTGTTTTCTGTTCGGTCTGTCTCGAGTCGGCCACCCCCAGCTATGGGGGTGTGTGCCTGAGTATATACATACAATATATACATCTCTGGAAACGATTTAATTATGTATAATTTTCTATATATCAGCTACAAAACTAATTAGATAATTAAACTAAAGTTTTCTAAACACTCCTGAGAGTCACAAGGTTTCCAAGTATCCCAGAAAGGGAGCAAATCTCGTCCTTGTGCGCGAAGTGGCTAAGCAAACTAACCATATCAATTGTACTCAAAACCGTTCCATTATATGTATAAATGTAGCAAGCCAAAGCAAAGCAAGATAGAGCGGTATTGTACATATTGACGAACAAACCGAACTGGGTTGCATATCATTAATCCCCACCGCCCCCGCCTCCTCTCCTCCCAGCCCCCCCCCCCCCCCCCCCCCCCCCATGAAAAACTAAACAACTCCCCATGGAACTCGTCAAGGGCGGCCGACTGATCTTCTTAGTGAGTCAGGGGGGGAGAGGGGGCGCGGCGCTCCCCTCATTCAGAGAAAAATTACGAGCGAAGTTCCGTGAGCGGCGAGGAAGAGGGGACGTCAACTTTGGCTTCCGGGCTCAATTTCTTATCGGGGGGGGGGAGGGGGGGGCAGGGTTATTCTCCGCGGGAAATTCTCAGATCAGGGTGTGGGTTTTTTTTTATCTTGGGATCATTCACTGAAGGGGGGTAGTACTCGTCTTTTCTGGACCCCCTTCTCCCTCATGTTTAGCATATTAGTTTTTGAGGTTATAAGACGTTCGTTCCGTTAGTTTGGCGATTTTGAGACCTTTCGCCTCATTTTATTGTCAACATCAAGACCTTTCGTGTATTATAGGTGTTGATTTTTTCCTGGCGAGCGATAGCGAGCCATTTTCTTATGTTATTATGTTCTTATATTGATGTACTTGAAATGAAGATACGTGTATGTGTATGTGTATGTTGTAGCATTATTTTGTTGATTATATTTTGAGATGTGAGAGAAAAATGTATGTCAACTCCGTATTCTAACATCTCAAAGGTTTGTATGTAGGTTTGTATGTAGGTATGTATGTAGGTTTCTCGCAGTTTTAAATTTGAGGTTGGAAGTTTTCTCATTTTATGACATCCCGGTACACACGCATGCAAACACACACCCACACACACTCTCTCTCTCTCTCTCTCTCTCTCTCTCTCTCTCTCTCTCTCTCTCTCTCTCTCTCTCTCTCTCTCTCTCTCTCTCTCTCTCTCTCTCTCTCTCTCTCTCTCTCTCTCTCTCTCTCTCTCTCTCTTTCTCTCTCTCTCTCTGTCTCTCTCTCTCTCTCTCTCTCTCTCTCTCTCTCTCACCTAGCCTACCTATCCAAACTTAACCTGAACAATGGTGATTATACTTATTATAATGATGTGTTCATTTAAGGGGGTCACAGGATTTTTTTCTCTCCCTTTCTCTCTTTCTCTGGCTTGTATCTATTCGGCCCCATTCAGCCTACTGTTTTAAGACATTTACTCCCCTCTAGGTGTCGATTTTTTCCTGGCGAGCCAGCATATTTTTTTAAAGTTTTTGACAGCAGGCTAAATTTGTAAATTTTTCGATAGAAAAATGTCTCTGGCGAAGCCGGATTTCTCCATAAAATGCTGGTTCGCTATCGCTCACCAGGAATAAATTGACACCTGGATGGGGATAAACGTCTTACAACAGTAGGCTGAATGGGGCCAAATAGATACACGCCAAAGAAAGAGAGAAAAAGAGAGAACAAAAAGCCTGTCACCCCCCTTAAACTATGGGCTCCATCTACTGTTACACGTAAATCAACAAATACTGCGAAATTGTTACCCATTAACTCGCCAATGATTGACACACACACACACACACACACACACACACACACACACACACACACACACACACACACACACACACACACACACACACACAGTCTTAAAATTGACAAAGAAATGGGGTCAAAGCTCTTAATTTCGCCAAACTAATGAGTCGAACGTCATAAAATCTGAAATTTAATGTGGCTAAACATGAGGAAGAGGAGGGGGGCCCTGCCAAACAACCCATAGCCCCTTATTAATCAGTATAATTATAACCAGAAATAAGTTAAGGGGGATCACCGGCTTATTTTATCTTTCTCTCTTTCCCTGGCTTGTATCCATTCGGCCCCATTCAGCCAACTGTTTTAAGACGTTTATCCCCATCCAGGTGTCGATTTATTCCTGGCGAACGATAGCGAGCCAGCATTATATGGAGAAATCTGGCTTCGCCGGAGAATTTTTTTCTATCGAAAAATGTACAAATCTAGCTGTCAAAACAAACATTTATATATGCTGGCTCGCTGCGCTCGCCAGGAAAATCTTGACACCTGGATGGGGGTAAACGTCTTAAAATAGTAGGTTGAATGGGACCGAATGGATACAAGCCAAAGAGAGGGGGAGAGAAAGAGAAAAAAAAAAGCGAAGTGGGCTCCCGTAAATGAGTCTCTTTTACCCTTGATGTGTTTTTAATCCCTGCCCATCACCTCCACCTGCATCCCTCGCTTCGGAAAGCTTTATATATATATTTCCGATCATTAACCCTCTCAGTATTCTAGGACGCATTACTTTTTATATTTTCTGTCTCTTTTCGACGATTTTATTCAGAATAGGAATGGTATATGGAAGTTAGAGGGTTGCTTGAGACTGGCTTTACCCTTGCAGCACCAACATATCATTCCTAAGCTGTATAAAGTCGTCTAATGATAGCAACAACAACCAATAAATGCTGAAATGCGTCATAATCCTGAAGGGGTTGACTCTTTCTGTACCGGCGACGTCTATTTAATGCTTTTCTTGCTATTTAGACGATGTTTTGCAGCTTAAGGGGGGATGACCTGCTTTTTGTTATTTCTGTCCTTTTCTCTCTTTCTCTGGCTTGTATCCATTCGGCTCCATTCAGCCAACTATTTTAAGACGTTTATCCCCATCTAGGTGTCGATTTCTTCCTGGCGAGCAATAGCGAGCCAGCATTGTATGAAGAAATCCGGCTTCGCCGGAGACATTTTTCTATCGAAAAATGTACAAATTTAGCCTGCTGTCAAACAAAAATAAAAAATATGCTGGCTCGCTACCGCTCACCAGTAAAAAATGTACACCTGTATGGGGATAAACGTCTTAAAACAGTAGGCTGAGTGGGGCCAAATGGATACAAGCCAGAGAAAGATAGAAAAGGACAGAACAAAAACAGGTCACCCCCCTTAAGAAGCATATGTGGTATTAAAAAAGGTTTAGTGAGATTGTTAGAAGCTTGTTAATTGTTGGAGGCCTTTTTTAAACTGAATACAATCGTCCAGGAGCAGGCCAGGATAAAGTTAAATGGACGGCACCGGTACTGAAATGGTTAATCCTCCCCCCATCATCACCACCACCTGCGTCTCTCGCTTCGGATATCGTTATATTTTCCGGTCATCAACTCTTTATATGGTCGTAGATTCCATGTTCAACAGGCCAGGATTTCGTTTTTATTTGACCTCCAGAAACATTAGAAATTCTTCTATGGCCCAAACTAAGAGTCCAAATTAATTCGATTTCTCTCGCCCAAACAGCTTCCATACATGGTCGTGGATTCCATTTTCTACCAGCCATTCGGCCAGAATCAAACAATATATTTTTTTTAAACTTGAGTTTAGTCCAGGCGAAACCGAGAAGGCAAAGTAAAAATCGAAATCCTAAACTAATGGTCCGATTTTAATTCTGTTTGCGCCATTCGATTCAGCTTGCCAAAGTGTACTTATGGTATCAATTTAAACAAAATTCGTACATAAATAACTCGTCTATGGAGTTTTTAAACTTTAAAATAGGCCTATTGGGCCTAAAACAAAATGGTCAAAATTAAAAAATAATTATACCATTGAAACCGCAACGGCGAGACGAATCCAAATATGTAATAATATTGACAAGTCAAAATTCGACCAAAATCACCGAATCGAATGGCGCAAATAGAATTGAAATCGGACCATTAGTTTAGGATTTCGATTTTGACTTGGCTTTCCTGGAGGGCCAAGGGGACCGTTTTTTGGACTTTAAAAGTCCTCTGTAGCCCAAACTATAAGTCTTAGATAATTCTAACTGGTGCCATTCGTTTTTTCTCGCCGAGCTGCTTCTAGACATGGTGGTAGATTTCATTTTCGCCCAGCCATTCGCCCAGAATCAAAAATATTTGTTTCCAAAAACCTTGGGTTTAAGCCCAGGCAACTCGGTGATTTTGGTCGAATTTTGACTTGTCAATATTGTTACATGGTGACCGGTCAACTCAACCAGTAGACCATTTCAACCAGTAGCTCTCAACCAGTACCAAATCAACCAATATGGTTAGGTTAGGTTAGGATAGTACTATATTTTGGCACTGGTTTGGTTGGTCTGGGTTAATTTGGCACTGGTTGAGACCGACTGGTTGAAATGGTCTACTGGTTGAGATGACATGGAACCTTATTACATATTTGGATTCGTCTCGCCGTTGCGGTTCAACGGTATCATTATTGTTTAATGTTGACAATTTTTTAGGCCCAATAGGCCTATTTTAAAGTTTAAAAACTCCATAGACGAGTTATTTATTTACGGATTTTGTTTAAATGTATACCATAAGTACACTTTGGCAAGTTGAATCGAATGGCGCAAACAGAATTAAAATCGGACCATTAGTTTAGGATTTCGATTTTGACTTGCCTTTCCTGGAGGTCCCAGGGGACAGTTTTTTGGACTTTAAAAGTCCTCTGTAGCCCAAACTATAAGTCCTAGAGAATTTTAACTGGTGCCATTCGTTTTTTCTCGCCGAGCTGCTTCTAGACATGGTATTAGATTTAATTTTTGCCCAGCCATTCCCCCAGAATCAAAAATATTTGTTTCCAAAAACCTTGGGTTTAAGCCCAGGCAAATCGGTGATTTTGGTCGAATTTTGAATTGTCAATATTATTACATATTTGGATTCGTCTCGCCGTTGCGGTTTCAACGGTATAATAATTTTTCAATTTCGATTTTTTTTAGGCCAAATAGGCCTATTTTAAAGTTTAAAAACTCCATAGACGAGTTATTTATGTACGCATATTGTTTAAATTTATACCATAAGTACACTTTGGCAAGCTTAATCGAATGGCGCAAACAAAATTAAAATCGGACCATTAGTTTAGGACTTCGATTTTGACTAGCCTTTCCTGGAGGTCACAGGGGACAGTTTTTCGTACTTTAAAAGTCCTCTGTAGCCCAAACTATAAGTCCTAGAGAATTCTAACTGGTGCCATTCGTTTTTTCTCGCCGAACTGCTTCTAGACATTGTCGTAGATTTCATTTTCGCTCAGCCATTCCCCCAGAATCAAAAATATTTTTTTCCAAAACCTTGGGTTTAAGCCCAGGCAAATCGGTGATTTTGGTCGAATTTTGAATTGTCAATATTATTAAATATTTGGATTTGTCTCGCCGTTGCGGTTTCAACGGTATAATAATTTTTCAATTTCGTTTTTTTTTATAGGCCCAATAGGCCTATTTTGAAGTTTAAAAACTCCATAGACGAGTTATTTATGTACGGATTTTGTTTAAATTTATACCGTAAGTACACTTTGGCAAGTTGAATCGAATGGCGCAAACAGAATTAAAATCGGACCATTAGTTTAGGATTTCGATTTTGACTAGCCTTTCCTGGAGGTCCCAGGGGACAGTTTTTTGGACTTTAAAAGTCCTCTGTAGCCCAAACTATAAGTCCTAGAGAATTTTAACTGGTGCCATTCGGTTTTTCTCGCCGAGCTGCTTCTAGACATGGTATTAGATTTAATTTTTGCCCAGCCATTCCCCCAGAATCAAAAATATTTGTTTCCAAAAACCTTGGGTATTTAAAAGCCCAGGCAAATCGGTGATTTTGGTCGAATTTTGAATTGTCAATATTATTACATATTTGGATTCGTCTCGCCGTTGCGGTTTCAACGGTATAATCATTTTTCAATTTCGATTTTTGTTTAGGCCCCCTAGGCCTATTTTAAAGTTTAAAAACTCCATAGACGAGTTATTTATGAACGGATTTTGGTTAAATGTATACCATAAGTACATTTTGGCAAGCTGAATCGAATGCCGTGTACCTTGGCAGGTCATGTTCGAATTTTGTGTTTTCAAGGGTATATATGGATTCGTCTCGTCGTTGTGATTCCAACGGTCTATCACATTTTGGATTTAGACTATTTTGTAGGCCCAATAGACCTAATTTTGATTTTGATTTTGAAAACTGCTAAATCACCCATAGACGGGTTACTTATGTATGGATTTTGCTCAAATATCTTCCACGAGTGCACTTACACCCGGTGAATCCAATGGCACAAACATAATTAATATCGGACCAGTACTTTAGGATTTCGTTTTGATTTGACCTCCAGAAATACCCGAAATGAGCACTTTTTCTACTTTAAAAGTCTTCTGTAACCCAAACTAACTGTCCAAATTAATTATACTTGATGTCATTCGATTTCTCTCGCCCAACAGCTTCCAAACATGGTCGTAGATTCCATTTTCGACCAGCCATTCTCCCAGAATCAAACAATATTCTTTGAAGCCGAGTACCTTGGCAGGTCATGTTCGAATTTTGTGCTTTCAAAGGTATATATGGATTCATCTCGTAGTTGCGATTTCCAACGATATATACAATTTTGGATTTAGACCATTTTGTAGGCCCAATAGGCTTAATTTTGATTTTGATTTTGAAAACTTCTAAATCACCCATAGACGGGTTATTTATGTATGGATTTTGCTCAATTTTCTACCACAAGTACACTTTCACCCGCTGAATCCAATGGCACAAACATTAAAATCGGACCAGTACTTTAGGATTTTGTTTTGATTTGCCCTTCAGAAATACCCGAAATTAGCACTTTTTTCAAATATAAAAAGTAATTTGTAGCCCAAACTAAGAGTCCAAATTAATTCTACTTGGTGCCATTCGATTTCCCTCGCCCAACAGCTGCCATAAATGGTCGTAGATTCCATTTTCGACTAGCCATCCTCTCAGAATCAAACAATATTTGTTTGAAAACACTTGGGTTCTATATAGAAAAGACCAGGCTAAGCCGAGTACCTAATTACCGTCAGATATATTTTTGTCTGGAGGAAGCTGAATTAAGGGAAGATAGGTTGTTTTGCTGGTCCCCCTTCTTCCTCGTGTTTATCCCCATTGCTTTTCAAGTCATAAGACGTTCGGTCCATTACCTTGGCGATTTTAAGACATTTAGCCCCGTTTTGTTTTCAATATTTAGACTTCGTGTCATTTACTGTAGGGGTCGATGTTTTCCTGGCGAGCGATAGCTAGCCTGTAATTTAAGAGAAGGTCCGGCTATTGAGAAAAATTTCAAATTTATCTTGAAGGATACTCTTGGGCGGATACTTTTTAAAGTTTGATGGAGGTAAAGGGAGGAAACCAAATAATAAATATAAATATGCATAAATGAACAAACAAATACGCCCATCCCCCCTTGAGACAATATAAATACTGTATAAGCATGTCAAAATATAAATACTGTATAAGCATGTCAAAATATAAATACAGTATAAGCATGTCAAATATAAATACTGTATAAGCATGTCAAAATATAAATACTGTATAAGCATGTCAAAATATAAACACTGTATAAGCATGTACAAATATAAATACTGTATAAGCATGTCAAAATATAAATACTGTATAAGCATGTCAAAATATAAATTCTGTATAAGCATGTCAAAATATAAATACTGTATAAGCATGTCAAAATATAAATACTGTATAAGCATGTCAAAATCATCTATTATATTTGGTTATTTTGTTATTCTGGTATTTGTTTCTGAAGTTAAATATCAATATTAGACACGGGTCAGTATTTGCCCCGATCCTATTTCTATTTATAATCACCGGTGTTTTTATTATCTTTCTCTCCGTGTCTCTCTTTCTCTGACTTGTATCCATTTGGCCCCATTCAGCCAACTGTTTTAAGACGTTTATCCCCATCCAGGTGTCGATTTTTTTCCTGGCGAGCGATAGCGAGCCAGCTGCATTGTATGGAGAAATTCGGCTTCGTCCGTTTGGGGGTAAACGTTTTAAAACAGTACGATGAATGTGGCCGAATGGATACAAGCCAAAGAGAGAGGGAGAGAAAGAGAAAAAAAGCGAGGTGGGGTCCCTTGACTCTTAGGCTGATGCAACACATCATGGATCATTTAATTTTAGAACAGTTTTCACAAAATTCGACACAGACAATTCTCAATTAACTACTGCAATCTATTTTGCTAGTGACTTTGCATAATATTTAAGATGGGGCCAAATAATTAAGCTAAGACAGTATATTATGGCTATTGTTAGACGATTTTATTTAGAGTAGAAAGGGTATATGGAAGTCCGATGGTTGATTGAACCAGTCTGTACCCTTTTAACTCCCAGAGATCCTTCCTAAACTGTATACAATCGTCTAATGAAAGCCAGAATAAATGTCAAAACGCGTCATCATCATAAAAGGGTTAATAGAGTTCACGAATGCATCACTTACGAGTTTAATTCTATAAGGAAGTTGGAGATGTATACATCGATATTTACCTGAATTATCAGCTAAGTTACGGTTGCAGTCAGTCAGTCAGTAGCCAGGCCTTACTCCCACAAGGGGTAGGGAGGATCAGCAAGAGAGACGAGAAATGAGAAAGAGGTGACAGGAGAAGAACACACATAACAGTTTGCCCACAACATAACAAGCACACAAGCGTTTAGAAGCACCAATCACGGTTGCAGTACATTAATAATTACATATATCCCAATCAACATACTTGTTATCCACCAGAAACCTACATTAGTATTGAATTTCTGTTTTATATCTATGATTACGGCTCCAACTTCTTTATAACCTGAAGCTCGCATGTGGTCATTTCTGTGGTAACCAACAGGTATAGGTAGCGCCAACGAACTTGACAATACTCTTGACCCCTTAACTTCTTATAACTCGAAATCAATGAAAGCAATCGGGCTGATATTTCTATCATTTGGGAAGAGTCCACCAGGAAATAGGTGTGGATATTTACAGCCAGTTTGCTCTTGGCTCTTTTAAGTCACATAGAGGTCACGGATCAATGTTATTGTCGAAGTTCGTTGGCGCTACCTATAGTCATTATTTCCAAAAGTCAAGTGGGTGTGGATTTAACCCTTTGAGGATCATGACACGTTTTTGGCATTATCTTCTGGCTATTATTAGACGATTTTACACAGCTTACGAAAGACCGCTAAGCGTCAAGGGGGGTTGAATAATTCTCCCCATAGATATTTGTATCCCAGTGACTTCTCTGGCTTGAAGGTGCAAATGAGGGTCTCCTTAACTCTGATGTGTCTTTAATCCTTCCTCATTCCCACCACCGTCTGCATCCCTCGCCTCACAAAGCCTCATAGATGACGAACCATTAGCCTTAGGTCAGGTCAGGTGAAGGTATTGAGGGATAAGCCTTTACAACGGCACCTCGTACCTACAGTCTACTTTACTATTTGCTGAAGAGTGTAGAGAGGGTAGAGGGTGTTGGAGAGAGAGGAAGCTGTTGGAGTGGCTTTGTTATGTGTGGTATTTGTCTGTATACGTCGTCGAGGCGTCCCCCAACAGAGTGCGAGCATGTCAAACATGCTAGGACATGCTACCACACCCACTAAATGTCCGCAATGGCTGTGATCGAACCCAGGTCCAGCAGATTCACATGTGAGCGTGCTCTCCACTCGACCGCCGCGGCTACCCCCTTCTCCCTCTTGTTTAGCCTCATTAGTCTTAGGATTCTAAGACGTTCTCCCCATTACTGTAGCTTAGCGATTAGAAGAACACTTATTCCATTTCTTTGTCAAATTTAATATCATCCGTGCCCTGTAGGTGTAGGTGCTGTTGTTTTGTTCATGGCAAGCGATAACTTGGTCTAGGGAGCGAAGCAAAATCAAAAATAAAAACAAATAAACTCTCCCTTTAATCCCTCCTCAACACGAGCCTTATAGCTGACAAACTATTAGCCCCTTGTACGGTCGCGCTAATAAGTCATGTCCCAGCTATCATTACGTTTGGCTTGCTCTGTGCTGTATTAATGTCTGTCAGATGTTGAATAGTGTGGGTTAGTGTAGGAACATGTTTGTATATTTCACTCGATATGACGAAATGAAACTTAGATATTGCTGTTACCAATTATTGATCAAAACATACTTGGTGCCGAGACATGACTTATTAGCGTGACAGGTAGCTAGCTGGAAGGGAGGTTTGGAGAGTGCTCTATAACTTGAAAGGGGTCTTGTGAGGCATTTTCTTTTTAGTGTAAAGGGTAAGTTGACCGGGCATGCAAATAATCATCAAAACCATCACTATTAATTAAATACACACACACACACACACACACACACACACACACACACACACACACACACACACACACACACACACACACACACACACACACACACACATAACTATACATCGAGATATGCTACTACTTACTGACTGAAGGAAATCTTGCTTCTTAAGATTCCTTCACCACTTCCTTGACATCATTCTCTCTCTCTCTCTCTCTCTCTCTCTCTCTCTCTCTCTCTCTCTCTCTCTCTCTCTCTCTCTCTCTCTCTCTCTCTCTCTCTCTTCTTCTTTTTTATCCTTTCCTTCAACTTTCCTTTTCTATCAGATATGCCATCTCTACTAGAATTAAGTCCTGACCACCTCGTTTGGAGCGTAAGGTACAGTGTATCTACGTAAATCTATGTACATCTCTCTCTTCCCCCCCCCCCCCCCCTCCCTCTCCCTGTCTACCGTCCTACACCTGTTCAATACACCACACCTACCTGCCACCAACGATCCCAGGCCTCCTCAAATATCTCCCTTCCTTATTTACACCAGTCAATCCCACGTCCAATCGACCACTGACAAGCTTCAGGCTATGAGGAAGTTGGACCGTAAACATAGATATTAAAATGAAATACAATAGCAATGCAGGTTTCTGATGGATAGAATGTATGATTAATTTGGTTTTATGTATTTATATATGTACTATGACCGTTTTATGTATTTATATATGTACTATGACCGTTTTATGTATTTATATATGTACTATGACCGTTTTATGTATTTATATATGTACTATGACCGTTTTATGTATTTATATACTTATGTACTATGACCGTTTTTTAGCTAGTAATTATGTAACATATTGGTCCCTACAGCTACAACTTCCTTATAGCCTGAAACTCGCAAGTGGTCAGGTTAGTTTCAGGATATGAGGAAATTTGCGCTATTTATAACGATATTTAGCAGAATTGTGAGCTAAATATATATATATATATATATATATATATATATATATATATATATATATATATACTGTATATGGATAAAAAACACCATCTGAGGAAGAGCACTTTATTGACAACGTTTCGCAGATAGCTTCATCAGGTCACTAACAAATACTGGTACCTAGGAGGCCTTAATTAAATATCCGTCATGACAGGTGGCGGGGGAGGAGTGGGGCCTCCTAGGTACCAGTATTTGTTAGTGGCCTGATGAAGCTATCTGCGAAACGTTGTCAATAAAGTCCTCTTCCTCAGATGGTGTCTACTTTTCAAGTACCACTCAACATATCTTAATAAATAAAGGTCAATGTTTGTCTGTTTGTCAGTTACCCGACTACCCGACCTTTGTTACTAAATATATCCCCAGTATATATATATAGTATATATAATATATTTGGAGATTTTTTTTTTTTTTGTTTATTTTCGAGGACTTATGTAGTATACGGAGCGAAAACAATGCGAAAAAAATGGCCGTTTGGGGCAGAAGGAGGCCTCCGATCGAAATGGTGTATGGAACATTGTTCGCAGCCGCCCCCCAACATGTTACGGAGTGAGGTCAGATCGAAAATCGGAGGTCCTTTAGCGGCCGAAATCGAGGTCGCCGTTTAATGAGGACAGGGAGGTCGAGGCCATTATGGTAGTCGTAGTATTGTGATGATTGTGTAGTAGTGATTGATGATGGTGATTATGTTCACATAGTAGTGGTGGTAGTAGTGATGGTGATTATGGTGATTACACCCAACGCCGGACCCCTGCTTGAGTCTCAATATATATATCTATATATATAAATATATATATATATATATATATATATATATATATATATATATATATATATATAATAAAATTCAATATACTCTTTATCCATCAGACACATACAATATTTAATAACTTATACAATGACGACATGTAGATTGGTCGGTCTTTTGGGTTAGATTTTAACCTACCTACATTATTATTTCAATTCTGTTCTATATCGATGTTTACGAATCCAACTTCCCTATCGCCTCAAACTCACAAGTGGTCATTTCCTACCTCGCCTCACCTGTCTCACCAAACTAACCTTAAAAGGGAAGGTTTGTTTTTCTGGACCCCCTTCTCCCTCGTGTTTTGCCCCATTAGTTTTGAGACTTTAAGATTTTTGCTCACTTAGTTTGACGATTGTAAAACCTTTTGTGCAATTAAGGTGTCTAGTTATTCCTGGCGAGCGATAGCGACCGGGTAATGTAGGAGGAATGGGCTTTCGGCCGGGATATTTTTCTACGGAAAAATGTATAAGTTTATCTCGAAGGGGGGTATTGGGGGTATTAATTTCAATTTCATGGAGGTCTTAGGAGGAAACTGAATAAAACACTCCTACTGGTTATGACATTATCTGACATTTTAGCATGAAACTCCTGTCAATATACCTTCCATACACAGTGTTACCCATCTAACTACTTTCCCGCTAGATCTAGAGGTATTTACTTCGATCTAGCAGAAAATATTTACATCTAGCGACATGAATTCTAGCGATATTCTGGAGATTTTTAGCAAATTTAGTGTGATATTAAGGGGAGGCAGGCCGTTTGTTTGGTCTATTCATTAATTTATTCATATATTTTTTGTTTCCTCCCTAGACCTCCATCAAGCTTAGAAAAACACCCCCTGGACTCCCCTTCAAGATAAATTTGTACATTTTTCAGTAGAAAAATTTCCCGGCCGAAGGCCGGTTCCTCTTAAATTTGCAGGCTCGCTATCGCTCGCCAAGAAATAATCGACACCTAAATGGCGCGAAAGGTCTTACAATTAACAACGAAATGGGTCGAAAGGTGTTTAAATCGCCAAACTAATGGGCCGAACGTCTTATAATCTCTAAACTAGGGGGGCTAAACATTAGGGAGAAAGGGGTCCAGAAAAACGGTCTTCCTCCCCTTAAAGATACTGGCGCATTATTCTAGCGATTTTCGGCATTTATTTACTATCCAGAGGGACTTGATTTGGTAACGTACGGTCGCGCTAATAAGTCATGTCCCAGCTGTCATTACGTTTGGCTTGCTCTGGGCTGTATTAACCCTTTGAATACCAGCGACGTATGTTATATTTTATTCTAGCTATATTTAGACGATATTATGCAGCTAAGGAAGGATCTGTGGTAGCTAAATGGGTTGGTGGAGATAGGTTGAAGCCTTTATTATTGCCAGAGGTCCTTCCTAAGCTACATTAAATCGTCTAACAGTTGCCGGAAAATGATAAAAAAAAAATCCCTGGTACTGTACGGGTTAAAGTTTGTCAGATGTTGAATAGGGTGGGTAAGTGTAGGAACATGTTTGTATATTTCACTCGATATGAAGAAATGAAGCTTAGATATTACTGATACCACTTATTGATCAAAGCATACATAGTCCCGAGCCATCACTTATTAGCGCGACTGTACCCTGCCCACGCGCGACCATCCCACTGTCTCACCAAGTTTTCTCCTTCGCTTTCTACACTGTCCTATTTTTATTCCTGTCTTCCTGCTTGCCACGCCTCTCTCTCTCTCTCTCTCTCTCTCTCTCTCTCTCTCTCTCTCTCTCTCTCTCTCTCTCTCTCTCTCTCTCTATCTCTCTCTCTCTCTCTCTCACGCTCTCACACTCACTCACTCTCTCCCCTAACCTCCCTAATGTGAAAAGTTCCAAAATATTCCGGGATTATCATATTTTATGTAATAAAAAAATCCGTGTCTAGGGTTTTTAACCTTTATTTGTTCCGAGGGAGGTATGTTTGGAACCCCCCCCCCCCCCCCCCAGTTTCGCTAAATTAGAATGGAGAATTTAAGACGTTTTACCTTATTAGATTGTGATAATAAGACGCTTCATCCAATTTAGATGTCGAATATTATCTTGCCGAGAGATAGCGAAACTAACTTGTACAAAATCGACCTTTAATATAATTCCATCGAAAATTGTACGAATGCATGAAGGGGGTCTAGGTGGGTATGTTTGAACTTGAAGGAAGTTTGGGAAGGTGTTCTTGCTAGCCTAGGGTATAAACTAACGTATATTCCTCGAAAGTGGCTGGATCAAGCAAAATACTCTATAATACTGAAATAAAATATAACGGTCACCCAAAACGTCGGACCGCATGGTGTTAAATATGACTGCTGTACAAAATCTACGTTCGTATATATTGCAAAGCGAAAAATCGGTAATGGATTGCAAATGCAGTTTCCCTATTTTTTGTCTCTCTCTCTCTCTCTCTCTCTCTCTCTCTCTCTCTCTCTCTCTCTCTCTCTCTCTCTCTCTCTCTCTCTCTCTCTCTCTCTCTCTCTCTCTCACATACTCACCCACACATACCACGCACCCACGCGCGCGCACACACACACACACACACACACACACACACACACACACACACACACACACACACACACACACACACACACACACACACACACACACACACACTGTTCCCCATCTTGTCAGCACCCCGTGAACCGCACTTCTCCATTTCACCCAGACGCCACCATCGACCTCCCCAATCTGACCTTGACCTTAACCTTTGTGGGATGGATATTATACACACACATATGTATTGTACACCATATCTTATGTGGGATATTATATACACACACATATGTATTGTACACCATATCTTATGTGGGATATTATATACACACACATATGTATTGTACACCATATCTTATGTGGGATATTATACACACACATATGTATTGTACACCATATCTTATGTGGGATATTATACACACACATATGTATTGTACACCATTTCTTATGTGGGATATTATACACACACATATGTATTGTACACCATATCTTATGTGGGATATTATACACACACATATGTATTGTACACCATTTCTTATGTGGGATATTATATACACACACATATGTACTGTACACCATATCTTATGTGGGATATTATATACACACACATATGTACTGTACACCATATCTTATGTGGGATATTATATACACACACATATGTATTGTACACCATATCTTATGTGGGATATTATATACACACACATATGTACTGTACACCATATCTTATGTGGGATATTATATACACACACATTTGTACTGTACACCATTTCTTATGTGGGATATTATATACACACACATATGTACTGTACACCAATTCTTATGTGGGATATTATATACACACACATATGTATTGTACACCATTTCTTATGTGGGATATTATATACACACACATATGTACTGTACACCATTTCTTATGTGGGATATTATGCACACACACATATGTACTGTACACCATTTTTGTATAGCTGCACAAGGGGTAAAATAACAATGTTATATTCCGTTGGAATTGCAACGTCCTGACGAATGCAAATGTACTCATAGAAATATGAAGGTCTAAAATGACCGGGGAACTTGTTATTTTTTAACCAAGATATAATTAAGTTAAATTTAAATTAGTCAGTTCGATTGCGCCAAATTGAAAATGCCCAAAATTAAAAGAAATTATATATTTGGAATCCATACACCATGGGAAGTCCAATGATATAAGGTTTGATTAATTTTGGCCCATACCAAGGCATAGGTGGTCCGGATGAATTATAGAAGAAAAATAAACGCGTTTGTTATTTATTTATTTATTTATATTTTTTATTTTATTTTTCTCTATTTTCCTGGATCACGTAAACAAAATTCGCTTTGGGAAGAGTCAGCCAGGGGATAGGTGTGTAAATTTACAGTATATTTGCTCTAGCCCTTTTTGAATTACAGAGGGTAGTAATCGAGCTAATATTTCTACCATTTGGGAAGAGTCAGCCAGGGAATAGGTTTGGAAATAAACAGGCCAATTGGTCCAGCCCTTTTTTATTTACAGAGGTTATGGGTCACGATTTCTGACTTACCTATAATGAAAGGACTATACTTCCTCTGTCTTGCCTCCCTTATATCTTGGAGACATTGCAGCTATCAAACTGCTATGGCTGGTCTCTCTGTCCTGTAGTAATGCCTGTATATATGTTGAATAAAGTTTATCTACAGTAGAATATCTGTATATGTTAAGGGGAACGTTTATTTATTTGTATACTGTATATATTTGTATTCTAAAAGGCAAGCTTGCTATCGGTCGCCAAGAAAAAATCGACCTCTTAATGACAAAGGTTTTAAAATCGTCGTAATAACCGAGTAATTGAGGTGAGGATAGGTAGCAATTGACCATCGGCTGGGTAAAATCAGACTCCAGTTTCCTCGTAGGCTATAATTATAAGAGGTGTGTGTTCAGCTGGTGTGATAATCCGAGGGTCTTATAGTCGGGGGGGGGGGGGGGGGGGGGTTAGGTCCCGGAGTTAGTTTGTTGGGGGCGGTAAAGGGTACTTGGCATCCTTTGATCTTTCCACCTGCTTACACCCAACCTTTGATAATGTCATTAAAGCCAGGCCCCCCGCCGCCCCCACCCGCACACACACACACACACACACACGCACACACACACACAGCCCGTAGCCTAGTGGTAGAGCTCTCGTCTCACACACGAGGGGCCGGGGGTTCAATCCCCGGCCGGGCGGAGACAAATTGGGCTTGTCTCCTTTCATGTGTTAGCCTCAGTTCACCTAGCTGTAAATAGGTACCTGGAATAAGTGGACGACGTTGTGACGTCCCATCTGGGGTTGGCAAAAATGGTACAAGGCGAGATGGGTATCATATGGTTCACCTAAGCTGATGGCTACCTAAGCCTTCGGGCGAGACGGTACCGTCTATAGTGAGAATGGTACCATACAGATCCACCCTAAGCCTTCGTTTCCGATGTCGCCAATTGGCTAAAAATACAGACTACACACACATCCACAGCCATTCCAACGATACATATAACACCTACACATATAGGAGGCGGGAAATAACGAGCATGCTCACTCCCGCAATACAACTAGAGTAAGTACAACTAGAGTAAGTACACGACCACGCCGCCTATTGGACAGAGAGAGAGAGAGAGAGAGAGAGAGGGTAATGTTTGGGTGAGTATACTTATCATTAAATGTTTGATATTAACCCTTGGAAGATATGTGGGTATGTGGGAGTTATAGGGGTAGTTAAGATAGTCTTTATCCTTATAATTCCCACAAATTCTTCCTAAATTGTATAAAATCGTCTAACGATAGCCAGAATTTAGGGTCAAAATGCGTCATAATCTTCCAACCTTTGATAATGACATTAAAGCCAGGCACCCCCACACACTCGTTCTCTCTCTCTCTCTCTCTCTCTCTCTCTCTCTCTCTCTCTCTGACCCTTTTTGCTCTCTCTCTCTCTCTCTCTCTCTGACCCTTTTTGCTCTCTCCCTCTCTCACCCTTTTTGTTTTTAAATTATAAACCTACCTCAGTCTCTGCCCCTTCCCCTTTAAAAGATCCTCTGATATACGATTTAAGGGGGGATGGGCCGGTTTTCTGGACCACTTTCTCCCTCATGTTTAGCCCCATTAGTTTTCACATGTTAAGATGTTTGCCCCATTAGTTAGTCGATTTTAAGACCTTTCGCCCCATTTTCTTCGTCAATATTTAGACCTTCTTTGGTGTCATTTTTTTCACTGGTGAACGATAGTGAGCCTGTAATGTTGGAAGAATCGGCCTTCGGCTGGGACATCTTTCTACCGAAAAATGTACAAATTAATCTAGAAGGGCGATCTAATGTTTTATTGTTTTTGTTTTTTGTTTTTTTTGTTTTTTATGGAGGTCTAGGGAGGAAACTACAAAAATAATGAATACATGCAAAAATCGCCCAAAAAGTGAACCATCCCCCCTAAACTTTCATCTATAAATTAATTTGGTGCAATGCGATCATTATATGCCATTCCTGCGACTCAAGAGATATTTCCTGCCTTATTCACTGAACAGCTGTGTATGAGCTGCTAAAATAAATAAGAACACGACATCTGGTATAAATTATTTTTCTGCAATGATTTGGTTGCTCATCCGTATATCTATATATTCATTAGACTGTTGTTGTTGTTGTTCCCCAGGCTGTTTGACCGAACAGCCCCAAGGTCCCGAGCAAGGCCAAAGCCATAACCGAGAGCCCCACAGAACCCTCACTGCTTTACCATTAATAATGCCCAGGTGACCGAAGCCGCTCCCAGGCGAGGAGCTGAGGAGGGTGCGGAAACGCCCGGTACACAGAAGCCCCACCCAAGGCCCTGTGCCTCTTAACAATTATGAAGGGAAAGTTGAGGGCAAAGGAAAAATGTAACGCTTTGGCTCCCAGTCTGCCAACCTCTAGGTTGGCAGTAGAGAGGCCAATCCACGGAAGAAACACCGCCACTTGAGATCTAGAAAATATATAAGTAAAGAGAACAGTCAGAGTAAGCTATGGGTATGAAGAGAATGCTCAACTCTCACTCTGATACACCAACCCATCACTACATGACTAGAACACAATCCTCTCAACATCAGCTAGGAAAGGCCCTAGAAATCCGTCTTTGGCGGGGGGATAGCTACCCTATTTCAACCCCTGGGCACCCTCTGGGCACCCGCCCTCATTAGACTGTATTATAACACAGCATCGCATTATACACAAGTAAATGCGATTTAATACATACATAGCCTAAGAGCTGAACTTTCATAATTATGATGAAATAATAAGCCTCCTTTACCCCTTAGTCCACTTTGAAATAATTAAACAGTATGAAACCCACAATAATATGAACTGCTAAACCACTTACTACCTGTGGCTTAGTGTAGTCAGAAAGGTAATATAAACTGCTAAACCACTTACTACCTGTGGCTTAGTGTAGTCAGAAAGGTAATATGAACTGCTAAACCACTTACTACCTGTGGCTTAGTGTAGTCAGAAAGGTAATATGAACTGCTAAACCACTTACTACCTGTGGCTTAGTGTAGTCAGAAAGGTAATATAAACTGCTAAACCACTTACTACCTGTGGCTTAGTGTAGTCAGAAAGGTAATATGAACTGCTAAACCACTTACTACCTGTGGCTTAGTGTAGTCAGAAAGGTAATATAAACTGCTAAACCACTTACTACCTGTGGCTTAGTGTAGTCAGAAAGGTAATATGAACTGCTAAATCACTTACTACCTGTGGCTTAGTGTAGTCAGAAAGGTAATATAAACTGCTAAACCACTTACTACCTGTGGCTTAGTGTAGTCAGAAGGTAATATGAACTGCTAAACCACTTACTACCTGTGGCTTAGTGTAGTCAGAAAGGTAATATGAACTGCTAAACCACTTACTACCTGTGGCTTAGTGTAGTCAGAAAGGTAATATGAACTGCTAAACCACTTACTACCTGTGGCTTAGTGTAGTCAGAAAGGTAATATGAACTGCTAAACCACTTACTACCTGTGGCTTAGTGTAGTCAGAAAGGTAATATCCCTTTCAAGATCCGATGACGCATTTATTTTCTGTTTTCTGGCAATTACTATACAATTTTATTCAGATTAGGAAGTGTATGTAGAAGTCAGAGTGTTACTTGAGATAGCCTTTAGCCATATAATTATCACAAATCCATCCTAAACTGTATAATATTGCCTAATGATAGCCAGAATAAACTGTCAAAATGCGTCATAATCTTCAAAGGGATAGCACTACGTAATATATATATACAGTATATATATATATATATTTTGCAATATATATAATTACTTCAGATCGCGTAGATAGTCAATATTATCTAACCAGACTAGCTATAAACTCTCTTGGTATATTCTAACATCCTTCCTTCCGTCGTAATGCCTCGCTCGCGCCATTCAGTCTCTGTCTCTGGGCTCACTGATGGGATGAAAAGGATTAAGGGGAGACAGGCCGTTTTTCGGGACCCTCTTCCCCCTCATGTGTAGCCCCATTAGTTTTCAGATATTAGGACGTTCGGCTCATTAGTTTGACGATGTTAAGACCTTTCGTTCCATTGCTTTGTCAATATTAAGACCTTTCGTGTTATTTAGGTGTCGATTTCTTCTTGGCGAGCGATAGCGAGCCTGTAATTTAAGAGGACATTTTTCTATCGAAAAATGTACAAATTTGTCTTAAAGGAGGGTATTGGGGCTGTTTTTTTAAGCTTAATGGGGGATCTAGGGACGAAGCTAACAAAAAAATACAAATTTACATAAATGAGCAAATAAATACGCTCATCCCCCCTTAATTTTCGGATTGCCTAAACATGTGAAAGGACGTGTGCCCCATTACCCCAGCTTGAGAGACCCTGTAGGAAGAGAGAGCGGCCATCTTTGTTATTTGGACGCCATTTTTGGAGGCCTCAATTATCAAACACCGAGGTTTTATTGTGTTTTTGATCATGTAGAATGTGTATCTTAAAAATAACAAATGATATATCCTGCACAAGTGTACTCCCGGAAGTGTATTATGGGTATAGACATATTTGAGTGTAAAGAGAAGCAAATATCTCCAGTGTCACCAAGATGGCGGAGGTTGGCCGATCTCTGTTACTATTATGATCTCTACTTCAATTCACCGTGCCCTCCTTCCGTCCACCCGTCCCTCATTCAATATCAGGGTGGGTTCATTCACTAGCCTACCCTATCCTTTAATTATATTTCCAAAGGCCTACCTACTGTAGTTCAATACCTATCTCCCTGTGCTCTCATCACAGCCGCCTGATGAGTGGGAGTGTGTGTGTGTGTGTGTGTGTGTGTGTGTGTGTGAGGAGAGGTGAATGTGTGCGTTTTATATGCACCGTACATAGTAATGTATATACGGTACATCGAATACACGAATTCACCTCTCTCTCTCTCTCTCTCTCTCTCTCTCTCTCTCTCTCTCTCTCTCTCTCTCTCTCTCTCTCTCTCTCTCTCTCTCTCTCTCTCTCTCTCTCTCTCGATATATTCAGCTCTATAACGATCAGTGTCCGCCATACAGTGTCCGTCAATGTCTCACACTTGAAGATCAGTGTCCGCCATACAGTGTCCGTCAATGTCTCACACTTGAAGATCAGTGTCCGCCATACAGTGTCCGTCAATGTCTCACACTTAACGATCAGTGTCCGCCATACAGTGTCCGTCAATGTCTCACACTTAACGATCAGTGTCCGCCATACAGTGTCCGTCAATGTCTCACACTTAACGATCAGTGTCCGCCATACAGTGTCCGTCAATGTCTCACACTTGAAGATCAGTGTCCGTCAATGTCTCACACTTAACGATCAGTGTCCGCCATACAGTGTCCGTCAATGTCTCACACTTGAAGATCAGTGTCCGCCATACAGTGTCCGTCAATGTCTCACACTTAACGATCAGTGTCCGCCATACAGTGTCCGTCAATGTCTCACACTTAACGATCAGTGTCCGCCATACAGTGTCCGTCAATGTCTCACACTTGAAGATCAGTGTCCGCCATACAGTGTCCGTCAATGTCTCACACTTAACGATCAGTGTCCGCCATACAGTGTCCGTCAATGTCTCACACTTGAAGATCAGTGTCCGCCATACAGTGTCCGTCAATGTCTCACACTTAACGATCAGTGTCCGCCATACAGTGTCCGTCAATGTCTCACACTTGAAGATCAGTGTCCGCCATACAGTGTCCGTCAATGTCTCACACTTAACGATCAGTGTCCGCCATACAGTGTCTGTCAATGTCTCACACTTGAAGATCAGTGTCCGCCATACAGTGTCCGTCAATGTCTCACACCTAACGATCAGTGTCCGCCATACAGTGTCCGTCAATGTCTCACACTTGAAGATCAGTGTCCGCCATACAGTGTCCGTCAATGTCTCACACTTAACGATCAGTGTCCGCCATACAGTGTCCGTCAATGTCTCACACTTATATCAGTGTCCGCCATACAGTGTCCGTCAATGTCTCACACTTAACGATCAGTGTCCGCCATACAGTGTCCGTCAATGTCTCACACTTGAAGATCAGTGTCCGCCATACAGTGTCCGTCAATGTCTCACACTTAACGATCAGTGTCCGCCATACAGTGTCCGTCAATGTCTCACACTTGAAGATCAGTGTCCGCCATACAGTGTCCGTCAATGTCTCACACTTGAAGATCAGTGTCCGCCATACAGTGTCCGTCAATGTCTCACACTTGAAGACATATTTAGTGGCCAATCATAATAGGCTTACTCAATCTATCCAATGCCAGAACACAATGTCCTTCACTTAATACCCTAATTATCTGATGTATTCAATCCCTCAGCTTATTATCCAGTATTATTCAGCCAATTGTCTATTCACTTTAAGTAGGCCAGAAATCCTTACCACTAACCCCTATTACTACACAAATAACTAGAGTAATCGAGCTACTATGTTTACTATATGGGAAGAGTCAGCCAGAGGATAGGTATGGGAATTAACAGCCCATTTGCCCGAGTCATTCTTAAATTAAAAGAAGTTTAAGGGGGAAGTACTCGCTTTTTCTGGACCCCCTTCTCCATCATGTTTAGCATATTTGTTTTAGACCTATCGTCCCATTTCTTTATCAATATTAAGACCTTTGGTGCCATTTAGGTATCGATTTTTCCTGGCGAGTGATAGTGAGCCTGTAATTTTAGAAGGAACCGGCATTCAGCCGGGAAATTTTTCTACCGAAAAATTTACAAATTTATTATGAAAGGGGGTCTATGGGGTGTTATTTGAAACATGATGCAGGTCTAGCGAGGAAATGCAAACATAAATTAATAACTCAATACATAGACCAAAAACCAAGCACTACCCCCTTAAGCTCATGATTTTTGGCCAAGTTATACTGAATAGCTTCTAATTAATGCCCAACCTCAACATACCACATTTAATGCCTTCACTGGATGCCCCTCGTCCAATGGCCCCCTCCCCCCCACCCCCCCAACCCCCGGTTCTTGGTCCTCCAGTATCCGGAATTATTTTGCGTAGCCCTGTTCTGGCCATTCGTTCATATGGAATTACCAACATCAATCATCCTGGTCAAGCATTACATCAATCAAAGTTACCCTAACATAATCTACTCAGACCTAGCCTAACAATCTAATCAGACCTAGCCTAACAATATAATCAGACCTAGCCTAACAATCTAATCAGACCTATCCTAACATAATCCAATCAAACCTAGCCATAACATAATCTAATCAAACCTAATCTAATACACTTGAACCTTTTTGAGAATTATAGAAATGTAACTAATCAATAACACTCATTGTAAAGCAGTAAAGGCCTCTATCGAACGTTCCAGTCATCTAGCCGCTCCAAACGTTCCAGTCATCTAGCCGTTCCAAACGTTTCTCCCTCCTGTGCCTCCCTGTTTGTTCGCAGGGTTGGAATTCCTTAGATTTGTGGGCTATTCTAGGCATGTGGAAGATTTTGGGTGTGTGAGTGAAAGGCGACTTTAGTACAGTGGTGATTTTAATACAGTGGTGACTTTAATACAGTGGTGGCTTTAATACAGTGGTGGATTTGATACAGTGGTGGCTTTAATACAGTGGTGGCTTTAATACAGTGGTAGCTTTGATACAGTGGTGGCTTTAATACAGTGGTGGATTTGATACAGTGGTGGCTTTAATACAGTGGTGGCTTTAATACAGTGGTAGCTTTGATACAGTGGTGGCTTTAATACAGTGGTGGCTTTAATACAGTGGTGGCTTTAATACAGTGGTGGCTTTAATACAGTGGTGGCTTTAATACAGTGGTGGCTTTGATACAGTGGTGGCTTTAATACAGTGGTGGCTTTGATACAGTGGTGGTTTTAATACAGTGGTGGCTTTAATATGGTGGTGGCTTTAATACAGTGGTGGCTTTAATACAGTGGTGGCTTTAATACAGTGGTGGCTTTGATACAGTGGTGGCTTTAATACAGTGGTAGCTTTGATACAGTGGTGGCTTTAATACAGTGGTGGCTTTAATACAGTGGTAGCTTTGATACAGTGGTGGCTTTAATACAGTGGTGGCTTTAATACAGTGGTGAGTTTAATACAATGGTGACTTTAATACAATTGTGACTTTAATACAATGGTGACTTTAATACAATGGTGACTTTAATACAGTGGTGACTTTAATACAGTGACTATTTTAATACAATTGCAACTTTAATAGAACGGCGACTTTAATACAGTGGTGACTTTAATACAGTGGTGACTTTAATACAGTGGTGACTTTAATACAATGGTGACTTTAATACAACACCAACTTTAATGTAGGCGATTTTACGAAAGGTCATAGCGGGGTTGCAGATAATCAGCTGGCCTCCCGTCTCGTGTGTCTTCGCTGAATGGTCTCTCGGGCTGGAAACCTCGCGAGAGAGAGAAGGTGAGCCGGGGTAATTAGGGAACTAGACACGGGGACAGGTGAGAGAGAGAGAGAGAGAGAGAGAGTTAAAGAGAGAGAGAGAGAGTTAAAGAGAGAGAGAGAGAGAGAGGGTGGGGGAGGGCGAGGGGGAGAGTGAGAGTAAATGGATAAATTAACCCTCTCCGACATATGACGCGATGTTGAGCTTATTGGGGATACTTTAAAGCCTTTGTTACCATCAGGGGTATTTAGAAACCTTTAGTTTAGTTACTTCAACCTCTGCAGTTGTCTTTGAGTTAGCTGTGGGCAGAAAACTAATTGTGGAGAGGTAATTATAAGAGTGAGAGAACTCTATTTCTTATTGCCAATCTGGCAACCTCTGCGTCATAAATGCGTGAAATGGTTAATTACAGTCAGACAGCTAAAAAACGAGTGCTAAAAGGCATTATATGGGACATGCATAATCTAAAAAGATCTTGCGGACCATTCCAAATTCCCCCCCTCGTACCAAAAACGATGGGCGTATTCATTTGTGTATTTATGTATCTCTTTATATGTTTTTGTTTCCTCCTTAGACCTCCATCAAACTTAAAAAACATCCGTCTTAAAATCTCCAAACTAATGGATCTAAAAAATTACAAATTTAGCTTGAAGGGGGTCTGGGAATTCTGGGAAAACGTTTGTGTTAGCTTTGGTGTCAAACTAAAATACATTGCTAGAGAATGAAAGAAAAAAACCCCACAATATCCAAAATAATAATTATACAAAAAGCGTAATAACCCTCAAGATTTCGGATCTGGTAGTGTTAAATCTCTGACTACGAGATACTCTTCATTACTTGAATACAATCAGCTGTCGTACTTGGAATAGGAAATAATGTTCTTAGTAATTAGGAAACTTAAACTGAGATCAATTTGTATTACCCTTTGAATTTGAAAGTTCCTACCCAAACAGAAAAAATATCCTACTATCCCTACCCAAGCATAAAAACATATCCCATTAGTTGTTTTTGTTGTTGTTGTTGTTGTTCCCTAAGCTGCCTGGCCGAACAGCCCCATTAGTAGACAGGGATAGCAATGAAAGCGGGTAATATTCCTTCTAACTTTAGTGGAAAAACGCAGACTGTATTTCATAGAAGACAACGCCTGGCTGGAAAACCGAACGATAAACGAAAACCAAATGGCTATCTCGCTACATGGATGAAACACGGGTTAAATAAGAGAATGCAATAAGAAAACACAAATAGCTATACAATCCAGATATAAAAAGGGGAAGAGGGAAACTGGCGAGGAGGGAAGGAAGGCAAAATGCGAGGGGGGAATTTATAAGAGAGTTGAAGGAAGGAAGCAACCAGCAAAGGCAGGAAGTAAAAATAATGGTGAGAGGAAACAAGAGGCAAATGGGGGAGAAGGGAGCCAGCGAGAGAGTTGAGAGAGAGTGAGCTACACAGAGTTACGCAGATACTCAGACCACACAGACCTTGAGATCCCTACTAGGTGGTCCGGCCTTAATACTACTAGATAGGGACAGTTTTTAGTAGAAAAATAGGACAGCAAAGTAGAAGGCTCTCTCTCTCTTAGACTTCTTCCACGATATCCTCAACCTCTACGATGAGAGTAAAGCTGTAGATATTATATACCTTGATTTTCAAAAGGCCTTTGACAAAGTTCCCCACAAACGTTTACTGCTAAAACTAAAAGCGCATGGAATACAAGATGGTGTGTTGAAAATGGATAGAAAATTGGCTCAGCGACAGAAAGCAAAGAGTAGTCATAAACGGTAAGGCATCTAAATGGACCAATATAAGTAGCGGGGTACCCCAGGGATCGGTACTAGGACCAACTCTCTTTCTAATTTACATCAACGACATAGATGAGAGTCTCACCTGTACAATCTCAAAATTTGCTGACGATACAAAAATTGCAAATAGCGTACTCTCAAAAGAACAAGTTGACGATATGCAACACAATCTAGATAAGTTGTCATCTTGGGCCCAAATTTGGCAAATGAGTTTCAATGCGGATAAATGTAAAGTACCGTACTACATATCGGATACCAAAATGAGAAAGCAAACTATTTGATGAATGGCACTCAGCTTAAGAATGTAAACAGAGAAACCGATCTGGGAGTAACAATATCGAGTAACCTAAAACCGAGTCAACAATGTTCAGAAGTTGTTAAGAAGGCAAACAAAATAATTGGCATTATAGGCAGGTCATTTGAGCATAAATCCAAAGACGTTATCCTAACCCTTTACAATTCCTTAGTCCGCCCTCTTCTTGAATACTGCGTTCAATCCTGGTGCCCTTATTACCAAAAAGATATAGACAAGCTAGAACGAGTTCAACGTAGAGTTACCAAAATGATACCTAGCCTAAAGAACAAACCATACGAGGAGCGTCTTAGAGAATTAAATCTATTTCCTTTAACCCAGCGCAGATTAAGAGGCGACTTAATTCAAGTGTTCAAAATCATCAAAGGCATCGACAATATGAACTGTAGTAAGTACTTCACTATCGACCAATCTAATTACACGCGGGGAAACGTTGCAAAATTATTGGTAAATCTTTTAACCCACACGAATCTAAGAATTTCTTCTTCAATCGAGTTGTCAACTTATGGACTGGGCTTCCCCGAGATGTCATAGACTGCAGCACCGTTGATTCATTTAAGCTTCGCCTAGACAAATATCTCGCATCAAACCCGCGACTGACTGCGTTTGTAAATGAATAACTTTATTTTATCCTCCCCTCAGTTACTAACCCATCTGTCCCCTACTAACTTCCTAATCCTGCCACGGACATTAGTTCCAGGGCAGTAGGTCCCTTTCCAATGTTCCCTTACCCACTCTAAACCACTGTTTGGACACTTGATCCTCAGTGTTTTGGAGGACAAACAGCCTAGAAGGGTCACTAGAACTGTTGTTGCTTGATTTCCTTTGTACTCCTTTGTACTCCACCTTCTGCTCCCTCCAGCTAAAAAGCCGTACCGGGAAATAGGATGAAGTGTAACCTTATGGGTCAGGAAATGCCCACAAGGAATGTTTTTATAGAGTATAGAAATAAATTGGTTTGAAAGGGAAATTACACTTACCTACTGATTAATTCATATTAATCCAATCTCCATTAGATGATCGTCCAGTATCTTCTTAAACGTATCAATTGAATTATTGTCGACCACCTGTCTTGGTAAACTATTCCACTCTTTGACCACGCTGTATGTGAAGACATTTTGTGTCACATGTAGAGAGAGAGAGAGAGAGAGAGAGAGAGAGAGAGAGAGAGAGAGAGAGAGTAAACAAAAAGAGTGTGTGAGATAGATATTTACATAAGTTTACATAGATACTCTGGCCACACAGACCTTACGAGCCCAGGGAGGTGGTCAGGACATCCTAGTCGAGATAGCAATCCTAAGAGTAAGGGAAAGTGGAAGGAAAGGATAGCAAAGAAGGCTCAGGGAGAGAGAGAGAATGAGAGAGAATGAGAGAAGTGCCTAGGTTGAAATCCAATTAAGTTGACTCCAAGCCAAATTTTACGAGAAACAAGACCATTTAATTTTTAATTTTCAACAACGAAACAGAAACATAATAGTTGAGGAAATGTATGAATAAGTCTACGAAAAAATCAGCTTTACAAGAGACAGAGTTGTGCTTAATTAGAAATATGAGTGCACATTCTGAACGAAATTATGAAAGAATTATTCATAATATAAAAGCCCTTGGGGAAACAAAGAGAGAGAGAGAGAGAGAGAGAGCTACATAGAGCTACATAGAGCTACATAGATACACAGACCACACAGACCTCAAGGTCCTTACTAGGCAGTCTGGCCTTACAAACTATATATGTATATATGCATACATACATATATATATATCATAGACCCCTTTGATATATATATATATATATATATATATATATATATATATATATATATATATACACCGGTACATACATATACACACATACACACACACACACACATATACACATACATACATACACACAGCCCGTAGCCTAGTAGGTAGCGCTCTCGTCTCACACACGAGGGGTCGGGGGTTCAATCCCCGGCCGGGCGGAGACAAATTGGGCTTGTCTCCTTTCATGTGTTAGCCTCAGTTCACCTAGCTGTAAATAGGTACCTGGAATAAGTGGACGACGTTGTGACGTCCCATCTGGGGTTGGCAAAAATGGTACAAGGCGAGATGGGTATCATATAGTTCACCAAAGCTGATGGCTACCTAAGCCTTCGGGCGAGACGGTACCGTCTATAGTGAGAATGGTACCATACAGATCCACCCTAAGCCTTCGTTTCCGATGTCGCCAATTGGCTAAAAATACAGACTACACACACATCCACAGCCATTCCAACGATACATATAACACCTACACATATAGGAGGCGGGAAATAACGAGCATGCTCACTCCCGCAATACAACTAGAGTAAGTACAACTAGAGTAAGTACACATACATACATATATATACAGTATATATATACATACTGTACAGTGCACACACATGCACATACATAAAAAAAAATTTTTTTTTTTTTTTTTCATATCACCCCAGCCCTCTGCAGATAGAGGTCAAGCCTTCCCTTGAAATCGTTTATTGTGTCGCTCTCCACCACTCTCGCTGGTAGTTTATTCCACTCTGTCGCCACACTGTAGGTGAAGAAACTCTTTGTGACATCTAGGTTTGCCTTTTTGGTTTTTAATTTCATTCCATTTCCGCGAGTTTGATTAGTATTGTTTAATGTGAATAGTGCATTTACATCGACTTTGTCGAAACCTTTTAGTATCTTAAAGCACTCAATAAGCTGACCCCTCAACCTCCTCTTTTTTAATGAGAACAGGTTCAATCGTTTAAGTCTTTCTTCATATGGTTTATTTCTTAATGAGGGTATCATCTTCGTCGCTCTACGCTGTACTGACTCGAGTCTTACAATGTCCTTGATCAGATAAGGTGACCAGAACTGCACACCATATTCAAGGTGGGGCCTCACCATACTTTTGAACAGTGGCACTATTACGTTTTCATGTTTATATGTAAATTTTCGTTTAATAAAGCCCAATGCTATGTTTGCCTTATTTGCAGCTGCTATACATTGGTCGGAAGTTTTTAGGTTTTCAGATATTAGTACCCCTAGGTCTTTTACTACCGTTGCGGTTTTTATTTGTTTGCCATTCATTTCGTATTTGTATTTCATATTTCTGCTACCAACCTGCAGCACCTGACATTTATCGACATTGAAGGGCATCTGCCATTTTTTCGACCACTCTGATATCTTGTTTAAATCAGATTGCAACGCATTTCTATCATCTTCGTTCAGGACTGTATTTCCTATTTTTGTATCGTCGGCGAATTTGGAAATGGTGTTGTTTACCCCTACATCAATATCGTTAATGTAAATGAGAAACAGGACCGGTCCAAGGACTGAACCCTGTGGAACTCCACTAGTGACAGGCTCCCACTCCGATTCCACTCCATTATCACCACTCTCTGTCTTCTGTCTGTAAGCCAATTTTTTATCCAAGAATGAATTTCACCTTTGATACCTATCCTCTCCAGTTTAGCCAATAGTTTTCGGTGAGGCACCTTGTCGAAAGCTTTTTGAAAGTCCAAGAAGATTATATCTAGCGATTTCGTCATGTCGTTATATGTGAATAGTTTGTTATAAAATTCAATCAAATTTGTTAGGCATGACTTATTTGATCTAAAGCCGTGTTGACTATTTTTGATTAGGTTGTTTGATTCGAGGTAATCTACTATCTTATCTCTAAGGATTTTTTCCATGATTTTTCCTACAATTGAAGTTAGACTAATTGGTCTGTAATTACTCGCTTTGGCCTTGCTACCCTTCTTATATATCGGCGTAATGTTCGCATCTTTCCAATCACTCGGTACAATCCCCTGTAGTAATGATAAGTTAAATAGTTGTGTCAGGGGTTTTGCTATTTCGTCCTTAACATTCTTAATTATTTTCGGGTGGAGCATGTCGGGTCCCGGGGTCTTATTTACATTTAAATTACTCAATTTGCTTTGTACTTCGCTAACACTGATGGTGAAATCTCCTATCACATGAGTTGAGGTGTTATTTTCAAGGGTATGATCGATAATTCCTTCTGTGAAAACTGAGCCAAAATATTTGTTGAGCAGAATTGCCGTGTTTGTGTCACCTGTTATTGTCTGGCCATCTTCTATTAGCGGTCCGATTCCGCTTTTGATCTGTTTATTTTTATTTACGTAACTGTAGAATTTTTGGGGGTTTGTGGCACTTTCTCTGGCAATAGTCATTTCGTAATTTTGTTTGTTCGCCCTAATTATTTTTTTCACTTCCCTTCTACTATTTTTGTACAAGTTTTTAATTACTTCAGGGTTTGTGTTATTTGTTACAAGTTTGTGGAGTTGATTCCTTTTCCTTATTGCCTTGCCAATGTCTCTACTGTACCAAGGGGGCATACTTGATTTCGTATAAGAGAGAGAGAGAGAGAGAGAGAGAGAGAGAGAGAGAGAGAGAGAGAGAGCGAGAGCGAGAGAGATAACTTGACTATGCTAAATAACCTTTATTTACCGCCCCATAGATTGGATGAGGGCAGACAATTATACATTTCGATACAATTATTGTTTGCTTTACATTAGTTACGTTACAACTGGGACATCAGAGAGAGAGTGTGTGTGTGTGTTTGTGTATGAGAGAGAGAGAGAGAGAGAGAGAGAGAGAGAGAGAGAGAGAGAGAGAGAAAGGATTAAGTGGGATACACGAGTCTTTACAACAGAGAACAGAACAAGAGGAAACAGAGAGACGGAGATGTAAATTCAGAAGGGGAGTGAGTGGAGGAGAGAGAGAGGAGGGGAGGAGAGCTTTGATGGATATTAGAAAAGAGATGAGCTGAGGATAGGTGGAGAGGGGAGGAGAGCTTTGGTAGATGTGAGAAAAGAAAAGAGGAGGGGAGGAGAGCTTTGATGGTTGTGATAAAAGAGATGAGCTGAGGATAGGTGGAGAGAGGAGGAGAGCTTTGGTAGATGTGAGAAAAGAGAAGAGGAGGGGAGGAGAGCAGAGCTTTGATGGTTGTGATAAAAGAGATGAGCTGAGGATAGGTGGAGAGAGGAGGAGAGCTTTGGTAGATGTGAGAAAAGAGAAGAGGAGGGAAGGAGAGCTTTGGTAGATGTGAGAAAAGAAAAGAGGAGGGGAGGAGAGCAGAGCTTTGATGGTTGTGATAAAAGAGATAAGCTGAGGATAGGTGGAGAGAGGAGAGCTTTCGTAGATGTGAGAAAAGAGAAGAGGAGGGGAGGAGAGCTTTGGTAGATGTGAGAAAAGAAAAGAGGAGGGGAGGAGAGCAGAGCTTTGATGGTTGTGATAAAAGAGATAAGCTGAGGATAGGTGGAGAGAGGAGGAGAGCTTTGGTAGATGTGAGAAAAGAGAAGAGGAGGGGAGGAGAGCTTTGGTAGATGTGAGAAAAGGAAAGAGGAGGGGAGGAGAGCTTTGATGGTTGTGATAAAAGAGATGAGCTGAAGAGGAGGGGAGGAGATGAGAGCTTTGGTGGACATGAGAAAAGAGAAGAGCTGGAGAGAAGAGGAGAGGGGACGAGCTTTGATGAATATGAGAAAAGAGATGAGCTGAGGATAGGTGGAGAGGGGAGGAGAGCTTTGGTAGATGTGAGAAAAGACAAAAAGCTGAATAGGAGGAGAGGGGGCTAGCTTTTTTGGATATGAAAAAGAGAAGAAATTAATGGAATAGGACAGAAGAGGGGAGAACTTTGTTGAAGCGAGTGGAGTAGAGAGGAGCTGGAGAGGAGAGGAGGAGAGCTTTATTGGAGAAGAGCTGTAATGAGAGAGAAGCTAAAGTGTAGAAGAGAAGAGGGAACCATATATAGAGTAAGAAAATATAGTGAAAACGAGTAGGGATGAAATAATAGGTCTTTGGATGAGCAAATTATTTAACGGATATGGAACTAGATTTTTTACTCTTTGATTAATTGTAAATTCGTAGTATCCTATTAGCTGATGCTACAAGTTTTCATATACGAATTATGTTATTTGTCTTTCATGATCATTAGATTTAATATTTATTTTATCAATACATTTCAAAAAGTCGAAATTAGCTTTACTGTTTTGTTGTCATGTAAAGTCATGTGTCTCGCCTCTAATTATACAAATAGTTGGCCCTCGTTCTGAGAGGTACTGCATATATATATATATATATATATATATATATATATATATATATATATATATATAAAGATAGAGAGAGAGCGAGAGAGACAGAGAAAGAGAGTGAGAGTGAGTGAGTAAATGCGGTATTATATTCTCCACGACAAAACCTTTATATTTCCGTAAGACAGTCTTCGCCTCCCGCTATAAATCTTGGCCACACTGTCGCTTCATAACCATTTCTGGTATGAAGGCCAATTCCAAGTTTGCCAAAAGATCCCAAGCCATCATACAGTCTCTCTTTACCAACTACCTTCATCTGTCCCTGTCAGTGTCTGGTTCCGGGGGGCTTATACGTACCCTTATTACGATTTACCTCACAGTAATTTCGTTCCATTTCACACGTATTTTTTTTTATAATTTGCTTTCATTCTTCTTCTTTATCAATCACTCTGGAAAAATTTACTCACAAATTGAAACAAGTTTTTCTAGTAGAGACACAACAGTTTCGGATTATCCTGAGCCCTCTTCATACTAGTTCTGTAATCATGCATTCTATAAGAGGCTTTAGTTACTTATACTGTATATATATATGCTTGCGCCAACGACTTCCCCCACTTTGCTTATCCCATCTATTCTTTGACCCCACATGCAATCCATATCAATTCTTCATTCACTGTTCTCACTCTTGAATATGACAGACCATGTATTCATCAACTTCGGCACACTCATATAATAACACGTGAATTCCAGTAATAGCATCTTTGTGGCACAAGTAGATTATATAAATAGTTTGTCAGTGTATCATAATAATTGTGCTTCCCCCCAAAAATATCATGAATTTCTGTTCACTATCGTCCATTCATGATTGGTGGGACAGACATTGGGACGCCCAAGCATTGTAACCCCATAACAACTTGAGTAATCGAGCTATTATTTTCACCATTTGGGAAGAGTCAGCTAGGGAAGATTCGTAAAAATGTATAGCCCATTATAAGGTACAGAGGTTAGAGGTTGCAATTTCTGGCCTACCTATAATGAACGGACTATAGTATACAAACCATCCTTCCAGCCAACCTCCCCCCTTCCCCCTATCCTCCAGCCGACCCCATACTACAAGCTTACCAGGTTTCCGGTTCAGCTGTTAATCAGGGGCCTTCATTGCTGCTACCATGGCTCCCCTTGCTTCCTTAACACACACACTCTCTCTCTCTCTCTCTCTCTCTCTCTCTCTTTCTCTCTCTCTCCAGCCGGCCCTACACGCCAAGTTTACCGGGTTTCAGGTTCAGCTGTTAAGCCAGTGCCACACGAGCAATATTTCCGGCAATATTTTGAAGCAATTCTCGTCTGGTACCTTCAGAATCAAACTTTTATTAGTCTTAAGCCACCAAACATATATTAAATTCAATCTATTTCTCGATGCAAAATAAAAAATGCCCATAAATATTGCGAGAGAAAATTTGCTCTTAGAAAATTGCTCGTGTGACATGGCCTCTTTGATCAGGACCTTCCTTGCTCCTACCATGGCTCTTCTTGCTTCCTTGACGCACACTCTTTCAAACATGAAGGGGAGATATGGCGCTTTTCTAGACCACCTTCTCCTTCATCTTTAGCCCCATTATTTTGGCGATTTTATGAACTTTCGCCCCATTTCTGTCAATTTTAAGAACTTTCCTGCCATTTAGGTGTCGATTTTTTCCTGGCGAGCGATAGCGAGCCTGTAATTTATGAGGAACCGGCCGGGACATTTCTCTACCGAAAAATGTACAAATTTGTCTTGAAAGGAGGTCTAGGGGGCGTCTTTTTAAGCCTGATGGAGGTCTAGCGAGGAAACTAGAAAAATTACAAATTAATGAAAAACTCGACCAAAAAGTGAAGGATCTGCCCTTAAAGAGGTGGATTTTTATTATGTACCCCCTTCTCCCTCATGCCTAGCCCCATTACTGTTTTATATTGTATGACATTCACCCCCTTAGTTTACCTATTTTAATACCTTTTGCCCCATTTCTTTTTTCAATGTTAAGACCTTTCATGCCATTTAGGTGTCTATTTTTTTCTGGCGAGCGATAGCAAGCCTACTATTTAGGAGGAACTGACCACCGGCTAGGGCATTTTCTACAAAAAAATGTACATATTTATCTGTGCGGAGGCGAAAAATAACCTCCGTCCCACTTCCTTGGCGAAGGTAATAATGAAGATCCTACCATAACCCAAGGATTAAAAAGTAGCAAGTAATCACATTCTTAATATAAGGGGGGATGGGCGTATTTATTTAAGCAATTATATATATATATATATATATATATATATATATATATATATATATATATATATATATATAATCATGATTTTAGTTTCTTCCCTAGACCTGCATCAAGATAAAAAAAAAAAAAAAAAAAAAATCCAAGACCTTCCTTCAAAATAAATTTGTACATTTTTCGATAGAAAAATTTCCCGGCCGAAGGCCGGTTCCTCTTAATTTACAGGCTCGCTATCGCTCGCCAGAAAAAAATAGACACCTTAATGACACGAAGTCTTAATATTGACAAAGAAATGGGGCGAAAGGTCTTAAAATCCTCAAACTAATGGGCTGAACGTTATAGAATCTGAAAACTAATGGGGCTAAACATGAGGAAGAAGGGGGACCAGAAAAACGACCCATCTCCCCTTAAGCAAATCTCCCAAGCCCGCCTGTAACACCGATTAAATGTTATGGTGCACTAATTTGGTGGCGCTAATCTGCATAATTAATGAGCGAGGCTGAGAAAACCAAGCTGATAGGATATTTTAATTAATCCTTCGTGAACAGATTTTTGGTGTCCTAAAGTCATTTTTTTCTGGATATATAATTAGGGTACTGTTCAAAAATATTATCGAAAAAGGCTAAAGTTTTATATAGAAATATGTATAAGCCTAATGAATTTTTGTTTTTCTATATTCTGGCCTATTCTCACAGGCTGTCGACTACATGTTTTTCTCACAGGCTGTCGACTACATGTTTTTCTCACAGGCTGTCGACTACATGTTTTTCTCACAGGCTGTCGACTACATGTTTTTATCACAGGCTGTCGACTACATGTTTTTATCAGAGGAAACTTTAGCATTTCGCCAAGTAGAACTTGATTTAGTACGATGTGTATCAGGTACAAATAATATTATAGTCGATAGAAATTAAACTATGAGTTAACACACCGTTTTATTTATATTTTATTCCAGTTGTGAATGTTAGTCGCAGTTTTAGTATGTGATTTACTTCGGATGACGATCATAATAGTGATAATAATGAGGATCGTAGTGATGATAATTAAAGTGTATAATAATAAGGATGCTAGTGATGATGAACATTGTGTATAAATATGTAATGAAAAACAGTGACAATACCGATAATAAAGAGGATAGTAGTCATGATAATAGTGCCTAATAATGAGGATTCTAGTGATGATAATAAAAGTATCTAATAATGTAATGAACAAAGTTATGACAATACCGATAATAATGAACACAGTGATGATAACAACACCGTATAAGAATGTAATGTACAAGTGAAGATTAAACCTATAATATTGAAAACCGTAGTAATATTAATAGCGTTTAATAATCCCTGAATCCATCCCTCCCGTAGCTCACACCGAAGTATACTGTACTATCTATCTCAATCTCACCACACAACACAATCCTCCCCGCTCCTCTCACACGCCTGGCTGACTCAAGCCGGGAATATATCTGGATATTATAGATCTGTGGAGAGAGAGAGAGAGAGTGCAGTGAACGGTTTGTGAAGGCAGGCAATAGAAGTGAGAGAGAATAAATGATTATATTCAATATCTTGGAAGAGACAAAGAGGTTTGTGCAGATAGGCAATGTAAGAGAGAATGAAAATGCGAGTGTGTGTGTTTGTGTGTGTTCGTATATATGTATGTGTATACTGTCTATGTAGGTGGGTGTGAATGTGTGTTTGTGTGTGTGTGTGTGTGTGTTCGTATATATGTATGTGTATATATATAATGTCTATGTAAGTGGGTGTGAATGTGTGTGTGTGTGTGTATTATTGTTTTTTTTCGGGAAGCGGAATAGAAGTGTAAGAGGTCGAATCCCGAGAATGGAGCGTGAAGCAGAAATGTAAGGCCCTTTGAAACCTACCCAGGGACTTTGCGAATTCAACTGTCTTCAAGAACACCCATTTAAGATATATATTTCTTTTAACTCACTTTGTAATATGTTAGCCTATAAAGTAGCGCACACAATATATCATGAGTTGGACTGGTGATAGTAATTTTGATATAAATGGAATGTATAAACCTGTTAGTAATGCAAACGTACAATCATAATATAACACAATATTTAATCATTTTAATCCTAAGCTTTTTAAAATAATTAATCATAAGTTGAATGTTGGCCTATATTCTGCGTTCCCCAGTGAGAACTAATGGCTTTGTATAATGCTTTGGTCATTGAGTTAATTCGTGTAAATCCTGGCTCACGACAACATCAGTAGAGCGGCCCTTTAGAGTTGGCAGTACGGAATTATTCATTTATATTTAATGAGGTACTTATCAATCCTGCTAATGATGTGTCTATAGTCCGTTTATTTTAAGTTAGCGAGATTTTATATCACTTGTTCCCATCTCAACAATTCGGTTTTTACAGCGCCTATACCCAGTTGTATTGTTGTTTATGAACACTTGACAATACTATGATGCACAGACATAGTCGTTTTTTCTAGTACGGTAGTTATCGAGAAAATTAATGAGCTGCCAAAAAACAATTTGTCTTGTAAGTTGTCCATTTTTTGTAGAAACATGTCCCCGGCCGCAGGCCGATTCCTTCAAAATTACAAGCTAGCTCTCGCTCGCCAGGCAAAAAATCAACACCTAAGTGGCACAAACGGTTTTTAAATATTGACAACAAATTGGGGCGAACGTCTTAAAATCTCATAACTAATGGGGATACACGTGAGACAGAAGGGGGGGCCAGGAAACCCAAACCACAACCCCATTAAGGGAATTATTTGACCGCCTGTTGGAAATACACCGAGTATAGTGGGTGGAAGGAAGGAGGTGGAAGTGGATTAGCGGAGTGGAGGCCCGGAGTGGAACAGGAGGGATTCACTTAAGGGGAGGATGGTTCACTTGTTGGCCGATTTTTGCATGTATTCATTATTTTCCTAGTTTCCTCCCTAGACCTCCATCAATTTAAAAAAAAAAAACATCCATTAGATCCCCCTTCTAGATTAATTTGTAAATTTTTCGGTCGAAAAAAGTCCCCCTCCGAGGCCGGTTCTTCCAATATTACAGGCCCACTATCATTCGCCAGGGCAAAAATCGACACCTAAATAGCACGAAAGGTCTAAATATTGACGAAGAAAAGGGGCGAAAGGTCCTAAAATCGACTAACTAATTGGGCAAACATCTTAACATCTGGACACTAATGGGGCTAAACATGAGGGAGAAAGTGGTCCAGAAAACCGGCCCATGCCCCCTTAAGAGGATTTGTCGGAGGGAAGGGGATTAGCCATTGGTCCCACCGAACGGTCCTTCCTATACCTTGATTAAAATCTTCTGCCGGCAGCGAGGATGGAATAATTAAGGGGAGATGGGTCGGTTTTTTGGGACACCTTTCTCCCTCATGCAATTAGCCCCATTAGTTTTGAGTTTTTTTAGACGTTCGCCCCGTTTGTTTGGCGATTTTAAGACATTTCGCCCAATTGATGTAAATTTTATGACCTTTTATGCCACTTAGGTGTCGATTTTTTCCTAGCAAAACGATAGCGAGCCTGTAATTTAGGAGGAACCGGCCTTTGGCCAGGAAATTTTTCAACCGAAAAATATACAAATTTATATCGAAGGGGAGTCTTCAGGGTATTTCTTGAAAGCTTGATAGTGGTCTAGGAAGCCAACTAATAAGCTCCCTTTAATTAACACGCATAGACTTCGTAGGTCATTATATGCATCGTATTATGGTATTTAGAATCGTGAACAAATAAACATCGGCGATCATTACATAATGTTGGTGATGCGCTTGCTGATCGGATTTCCACTTCAGAATTTAATATATGCTATAAATTGTGTAATTAACCAAACAATTGTCTTTATCTTCGGCTTTGGTTATCATTTCAATAAGCTCTGTAACTACTGTAAGGCCATTAACATTTGCCTACTGCTTTATTCATGGCTTGAAACACAGTACACACGCAGAACATTTCAATGCTAGGCCTATATAATAAGCTTGTGATTAGCATTACTGGCAAGTACTGTACAACACTTGGCTCTCTCTCTCTCTCTCTCTCTCTCTCTCTCTCTCTCTCTCTCTCTCTCTCTTTCTATATCTATCTATATATATATATATATATATATATATATATATATATATATATATATATATATATATATACAGGTATATATAATGGGTTTTTTTAATACTGTATATACAGTATATATACAGTATATATATATATATATATATATATAATATATATTTATATATATTTATATATATATCTTTCTTTTTGTTTTCTTTTCTTTTTTCAAGTAGTATATATTCCTGTCATTGTGTAGATGTAGAGCTATGCTTGTGAACATTTGATAAGAGTCGGAAAGAAAAGTCCCAAATTACATGTATTTCTGGAATTGGGTAGAGGATCCGCGTTTTTCAACCAAACAATGTACAGTACACATATATCTGGAAAGGGGCTCAAGGGGGTGTAATATTAAGCTTGATGGAGATCTAGGGAGGAAACAAAAATATAATAATAACATACATAAATGAGGCAATAAATAACATACATAAATGAGGCATATTATGTACAGGCTATGGGTAGGCTGCTGTTCTTTCACCAGTAACGTCCCTCCAGGCTCGTCTCCGGGGTTATACCGCTATGCAGAGTCCATAATTATGGCCCACGCTGAGAATGACTATAGCGCTTTAGTGAAGATTGTCAGCCAGAGAGAGAATATGAGGAGAAGCAAGTGATGGTGGTGAGGATAGGAGAGAGTATTAGGAGGTTAACCCCTTTAGCACCATGACGTAATTTCCATCGGTATCTGGTTACCAATAGGTAATTATATTTAGCTTGCCATCTACCTCTAGGACTCAAAGGGGTAAATACTTTCGACACCTAAATGGCACGAAAGGTCTTAATATTGACAAAGTTGTTGTTGTTTTTTCTATGTGTATGAGGGAAACAAAAGGCAAAACTGCCTGTGACGAGTGCCTCCCGCAGGATTGAAAGTGACAGGGCCAACATGAAGGTATATATACCAACCATCCCCCTTAAAGGGTATGCGTCTGCTGCAGTAACGGTATCTGCAGACTCGTCCCAAGGGTTATAGCTATGTAGATTCCATATATTGCCACCACCACCACCGCCACCTCCCCAAGCCCGTCTGACCATCTCATTCACCCTGCTACCACTACTACTATTATCACCATCACCACTACCACCACTACTACTACTACTACTACTACTACTACTACTACTACTACTACTACCATCTCATTCACCCCGCTACCACTACTACTATTTCCACTATCACCACCATCACCACTACCATTACTACCACTACCACAACTATCACCACCATATCACCACCATCACAACAACCACCCACCACCACCACCAATACCACCACCATCACCACCACCACCACCACCATCACGACCCACCACCACCATGCTGTAACCCTTTCAGTACCGTTGACGTCCTTATGTTTTATTCCAGCTACATTTACACGATTTTAAGAAGCTTAGGAAGGATCTGTGGTAGCTAAAAGTTATAATTGGGGTAGTCTGCAGCCATTCAATTGCTAGACGTCCTTCCTAAACTTAATATAATAACCTTATAATGTAACCAGAATGTAACCAAAAGGCCGTCACCGGTACAAGAGGAGTTAAGGGGAGATTTCCACTTGAGGGATTTTTTTCTGGACCCCTTTCTCTCTCATGTTTAGTCCCATTGCTTTTTAGATTTTAAGACGCTCGCCCCCTTTAGTTTGGCGATTTTAAGAACTTTCGCCCATTTCTGTCAATTTTAAGAACTTTCGTGCCATTTAGGTGTCGATTTTTTCCTGGCGAGCGATAGCGAGCCTGTAATTCGAGAGGAACCGGCCTTCGGCCGGGACATTTTTCTACCGAAAAATGTACACTTATCTTGAAAGGGGGTCTAGGGGGTGTAATTTTAAGCTTGATGGAGTTCTAGGGAAGAAACTAAATACCTCCCCTTAATCCGACGTCACACGCGCAATTTAATCGGTTACGTGTATTGGTATATTGAATCCGTTACAGGCTATGATCGTATTTTATTGATGGTGTTGTGTATTCGTTTATTATATTAGATTGTACGGTCGTACTAATAAGTCATGTCCCAGCTGTCATTATGTTTGGCTCGCTCTGTGCTGTATTTATGTCTGCCAGATGTTGAATAGGGTGGGTAAGTGTAGGAACATGTTTGTATATTTAACTCGATATGAAGAAATGAAGCTTAGATATTGCTGATACCAATTATTGATCAAAATATACTTGGTGCCGAGACATCACTTATTAGCGCGATTGTATAGGATTAGAAGCTTTTACGATACAAAACACAATCAAAGGGAAAGAGAAAATGGCCAGATAATAGACTGGAATGACTGATAATAGATAATAGATAATAGATAATAGACTGGAATGACTGATAATAGATAATAGACTGGAATGACTGATAATAGATAATAGATAATAGATAATAGACTGGAATGACAGATAATAGATAATAGACTGGAATGACAGATAATAGATAATAGATAATAGACTGGAATGACTGATAATAGATAATAGATAATAGACTGGAATGACTGATAATAGATACTAGATAATAGACTGGAATGACTGATAATAGATAATAAATAATAGACTGGAATGACTGATAATAGATAATAGACTGGAATGACTGATAATAGATAATAGACTGGAATGACTGATAATAGATAATAGATAATATATAATACATAATAGACTGGAATGACTGATAATAGATAATAGATAATAGACTGGAATGACTGATAATAGATAATACATAATAGACTGGAATGACTGATAATAGATAATATATAATAGATAATAGATAATAGATAATATATAATAGATAATAGATAATAGACTGGAATGACTGATAATAGATAATAGACTGGAATGACTGATAATAGATAATAGACTGGAATGACTGATAATAGATAATAGATAATAGACTGGAATGACTGATAATAGATAATAGATAATAGACTGGAATGACAGATAATAGATAATAGACTGGAATGACAGATAATATATAATAGATAATAGACTGGAATGACTGATAATAGATAATAGATAATAGACTGGAATGACTGATAATAGATAATAGATAATAGACTGGAATGACTGATAATAGATAATAGATAATAGATAATAGACTGGAATGACTGATAATAGATAATAGATAATAGACTGGAATGACTGATAATAGATAATAGATAATAGATAATAGACTGGAATGACAGATAATAGATAATAGATAATAGACTGGAATGACAGATAATAGATAATAGATAATAGACTGGAATGACTGATAATAGATAATAGATAATAGACTGGAATGACTGATAATAGATAATAGATACTAGATAATAGACTGGAATGACTGATAATAGATAATAGACTGGAATGACTGATAATAGATAATAGACTGGAATGACTGATAATAGATAATAGACTGGAATGACTGATAATAGATAATAGATAATAGATAATAGACTGGAATGACTGATAATAGATAATAGATAATAGACTGGAACGACTGATAATAGATAATATATAATACATAATAGACTGGAATGACTGATAATAGATAATAGATAATAGACTGGAATGACTGATAATAGATAATATATAATAGATAATAGATAATAGACTGGAATGACTGATAATAGATAATAGATAATAGACTGGAATGACTGATAATAGATAATAGACTGGAATGACTGATAATAGATAATAGACTGGAATGACTGATAATAGATAATAGATAATAGATAATAGACTGGAATGACTGATAATAGATAATAGATAATAGACTGGAATGACTGATAATAGATAATAGACTGGAGTGACTGATAATAGATAATAGATAATAGATAATAGACTGGAATGACTGATAATATATAATAGATAATAGATAATAGACTGGAACGACTGATAATAAATAATAGATAATAGATAATAGATATTAGATAATAGACTGGAATGACTGATAATAGATAATAGATAATAGATAATAGATATTAGATAATAGACTGGAATGTAGCTCCTGTTTTACTCGGCTACTGTAGCTCCGATACACCCTCCATTAAGGGGACATGGGCCGGTTTTCTGGACCACTTTCTCCCTCATGTTTAGCCCCATTAGTTTTCAGATGTTAAGATGTATGCCCCATTAGTTAGTCGATTTTAAGACCTTTCGCCCCATTTCTTCGTCAATATTTAGACCTTTCGTGCTATTTAGGTGTCGATTTTATTCCCTGGCGAACGATAGTGAGCCTGTAATGTTGGAAGAACCGGCCTTCGGCCGGGACATTTTTCTACCGAAAAATGTATAAATTAAACTAGAAGGGGAATCTAATGGATATTCTTTTAAATTTGATGGAGGTCTAGGGAGAGAATTAGAAAAATTATGAATACATGCAACAATAATGAATACATGCACAAATCGACCAAAAAGTGAACCATCCTCCCTTAAAGTGCTCGTGTAGCACTGGCTTTACTAGAACTCCCCCCTCCCCCCCCCCCCACCCCATATGTGTTACTAGTGTTTACTTTCGTACGTACCTCCATTAAATATTATTCATTTGCCATACGTCTACACAAGACATATGTATTTAACTTGAAAATTATATTAGACACCATAATATACCGTAATATAACTTCAGATGCCAAAAAAACACTGAGGTCTATCGAAGTTCTACAAAACTAAAATAGGTACACGACTGGTGGCTTACAGATACTTCTCGGTGAAGGTGTGGCCGTTATTAGATACTGGTCAGTGGGTACCATGACAGTGCTGGTGGGTGACAACACTGTTTGGCCGGTGGGAGACATAACATCCGGAGGCTCTACATGCCCGGTGTTTGGTTCAGGGTTCTTAAGTTTGGAACACAAGTATGTCAATTAGTAGTTTTGACAGTTCTCATGGAGTGGGAGCGAGTAAGGTGGCTACAGACAAGAGGAGTGGTTGTCTCATATGTCTTTGTAGACTGGAAACACATACCAGCCTGGGGTCTGCAGTGGAATTATCACTGTCTCCTTTCTCTATCTAGTCTGAGATGCTATAGCCTTTTAGTGACAAACGAAGCAACATATTAAGTACCAATGCTTAATTTATGAATTTCACAAAATTCAAGTTGGTCACACGAGTTTAAGTCAACCATCTTTTGTTATGTCTATTCATACATCAAAAAGACAAAAATAATATATACTGTATATACAGTATATATACGGTATATATATATATATATATATATATATATATATATATATATATATATATATATATATATATATATATACTGTATATATATATATATATATATATATATATATATATATATATATATATATATTTATATATATATATATATTGTAAAGCTTTACAACAGCTAAATGGGATGATATTGTTGTACTATGACCCCCATAGAGATCCAATATCTTCCCATTTAGCTGTAAACGATGCATGGCGTAACTTCCTATCTTATAGATCATAGCAAGGCCCATACGATACATGTTTTCACTTTTTTGCTATGAATGTTTGATATAATACTATATATATATATATATATATATATATATATATATATATATATATATATATAATATATATATATATATATATATATAGAGAGAGAGAGAGAGAGAGAGAGTGTGTGTGTGTGTGTGAGAGCGAGAGCGAGAGCAAGAGCAAGATCAAGAATCAGAATGATAGAAAGATAGATCCGATATATTACTTCAAAAAATAAAACTCTCTGATCCAATTTGCCCCCCTTGAGCTATGAAGGGTGGAGGCGCGTAACGTCATTCCTCAAGTCTCGCTGGCTCTATTCTCGATGTCTATCACTCCATCACACACCATTACCGCACCCTTCAAACACCATTACCGCACCTTCAAACACCATTACCGCACCCTTAGCCCACCATCACATACCATTACCGCACATTTCAAAGACCATTACCGCACCATCACACACCATTACCGCACCTTTCAAACGCCAAAAAGATCAACCCGTGCCACCACATTTCTCCACCCGTGTCTCTTTCCGCGAGGTGCTCAGGCTTTTCACTGGGATCAGGTCTGCCTAAAGTGGAGGAAATTGCTCGGTGATAATATAAAAGAACTACACCAAGATCTTCATCACACACACACACACACACACACACACACATATATATATAATACATACTCAGGCACATACCCCTTTCTTTTCTTCTATTTTTATTTATTTATTTTGTATTTATTTTTTTAATCTGAGGGTTAATGGAAAAGCATCGCCTCATTTCTCCCCCTCGCTCTCCTTCCCATGAATGTCTGCCTTACCCAAACTGATAGCGTCATATTTTATCATAGATACTACACAGCGATTTTATTAAACTCGAGAAGATAAGGGAGTCTGAGGGTTGAAGTACCTCTCTCTTTTCTTTTCTTTTATTTTATTTTTTCTTCTTCTGGTTTCTTCTCTTCTCTTATCTTCTATTTTCTTCTCTTCTCTTCTATTTTCTGCTTCTCTTCACTTCTACTTTCTTCTTCTCTTCTCTTCTATTTTCTGCTTCTCTTCACTTCTACTTTCTTCTTCTCTTCTCTTCTATTTTCTTCTCTTCTCTTTTCTATGTTCTTCTTCTCTTCTCTTCTCTTCTATTTTCTTCTTCTCTTCACTTCTATTTTCTTCTTCTCTTCTCTTCTATTTTCTTCTGTTCTCTTGTCTTTTATTTTCTTCTATTTTCTTCTCTTATCTTCTATTTTCTTCACTTCTATTTTCTTCTTCTCTTGTCTTCTCTTCTCTGCTCTTCTCTTCTCTTCTCTTCTCTTCTCTTCTCTTCTCTTCTCTTCTCTTCTATTTTCTTCTCTTCTCTTCTCTTCTATTTTCTTCTCTTCTCTTCTATTTTCTTCTCTTCTCTTCTCTTCTCTTCTATTTTCTTCTCTTCTCTTCTCTTCTTTTCTCTACTATTTTCTCCTCCCCCCCCCCCCCTCTTAATTAGACAATCACAGGTTAATTCTAACTATTTCCAAGGCAACACGAAGGCAGTATATGACCTTCTCTATTAGTACATCCTCAAGCAATATAATATAGGCTAATATATAATATAACAACCGACCCGGACCTATAAGGATGGTAGGGCGAGGTTCCTATTCCCGCTGAGTGACTCAATCGGGCCCTGTTAACCCTTTCAAGATCCGATTACGCATTTATTTTCTGATTTATGGCCGTTGTTTAGTGATTTTATTAAGATTATGAAGGATATAATTATGAAAGTTAGAGGCGTAATGGATATAGTTTTTACCCTTATATTTTTTATTTTTTTTTTTTTTGACAATTACATATCAACGGTAACCATTTTCAAGGCAACATCAATCTATTACAGCCCTATCTACTGTATCTTCAAACAGAACATAAGCATAAATAAATTAATCTATTACAACTGTATCTACTTTATCCTCAAACAGTTTAACACAATATAAAGTAATCTAGCAACCGACCAGGAAATAAAATGACGGTAGTGCTCGGTTCCTATTCCCGCTCCGCCCGGTCCGCTGAGTGACTAAATCTGGCGGTAGGCACGCGTCGACGGCTCCCTCCTCCGACGACGACGACGACGGCGGAGACCGGAATTGATTTAAGCATCCGGCGGAATAAGAGCTAGATTATTTAATCATAATGGAATTGCTGCAACTGCCGACCTATGGAGTTGATTTAAGCCTCCGGTGGAATAGACTCGAGGCTGTTACATTTCCTACGACAGTGCGTATTTAATCCTTTTACATTTCCTACGACAGTGCGTATTTAATCCTTTTACATTTCCTACGACAGTGCGTATTTAATCCTTTTACATTTCCTACGACAGTGCGTATTTAATCCTTTTACATTTCCTACGACAGTGCGTATTTAATCCTTTTACATTTCCTACGACAGTGCGTATTTAATCCTTTTACATTTCCTACGACAGTGCGTATTTAATCCTTTTACATTTCCTACGACAGTGCGTATTTAATCCTTTTACATTTCCTACGACAGTGCATATTTAATCCTTTTACATTTCCTACGACAGTGCGTATTTAATCCTTTTACATTTCCTACGACAGTGCGTATTTAATCCTTTTACATTTCCTACGACAGTGCGTATTTAATCCTTTAGGGGGAGATGGGTTGTTTTTCTGGTCCCCCTTCTTACTCATGTTTAGTCCCATTAGTTTTCAGATTATATTACGTTCGGCCCATTAGTTTGGCGAATTTAAGACCTTTCACCCCATTTTGTTGTCAATACTAAGACTTTTCGTGTCATTTAAGGGTCGATTTTTTTCCTGGTGGGCGATATCGAGCCTGTAATTTAAGAGGAACCGGACTTCGGCGGAGACATATTTCTATCGAAAAATGTACAAATATATCTTTAAAGAGGGTCTTGGGGGGGGGGGGGGGGTTGTTTAAGCTCGATGCAGGTATAAGGAAGAAACTAAAAAAAATATATATATATAAAAATATTTATAATCTAATTTATTAATTTCACTCCCATCACCAAACACCTCCCAATGTAATTAATGAAAGCATGTGATCCTACTGGGATTCGAACCTGGGTTACCACATAAAGATCTTAAGGGGAGATGGGCCGGTTTTCTGGACCACTTTCTCCCTCGTATTTAGCCCCATTAGTTTGGGGATTTTAAGACGTTCGGCCCATTAGTTTGGCGATTTTAAGACCTTTCGCCCCATTTCGTCGTCAATATTTAGACATTTCGTGCTATTTAGGTGTCAATTGTTTTCCCTGGCGAACGATAGTGAGCCTGTGATGTTGGAAGAACCGGCCTTCGGCCGGGAAATTTTTCTACCGAAAAATTTGCAAATTAATCTAGAAGGGGGATCTAATGGATGTTTTTTTTTTTTTTTTATTTGATGGAGGTCTAGGGAGGAAACTAGAAAAATAATGTATACATGCAAAAATCGCCCAAAAAGTGAACCATCCCCCCTTAAACACTCTAACTATTACACCACAATGAGGACATATAAAAACGAGCCAGCGGCCTCCTTGGAATACGAGCCAGCGGCCTCCTTGGAATACGAGCCAGCGGCCTCCTTGGAATACAAGCCAGCGGCCTCCTTGGAATACGAGCCAGCGGCCCCCTTGGAATACGAGCCAGCGGCCTCCTTGGAATACGAGCCAGCGGCCTCCTTGGAATACGAGCCAGCGGCCTCCTTGGAATACGAGCCAGCGGCCTCCTTGGAATACGAGCCAGCGGCCTCCTTGGAATACGAGCCAGCGGCCTCCTTGGAATACGAGCCAGCGGCCTCCTTGGAATACGAGCCAGCGGCCTCCTTGGAATACGAGCCAGCGGCCTCCTTGGAATACGAGCCAGCGGCCTCCTTGGAATACGAGCCAGCGGCCTCCTTGGAATACGAGCCAGCGGCCTCCTTGGAATACGAGCCAGATGCCTCCTTGGAATACGAGCCAGCGGCCTCCTTGGAAAATGTGGTTATATCTTTTTACGTTTCTGAAGGACCCCGGCTGTTTTCATTCTCAGAGCTCTTTATGCAGATGGATATAATAATCTCTTTTGCGGTTAAGGGGGTGGTAGTGCTTGTTTTTGGGTCCATGTATTCATTAATTATACGGTATAGTATATTTATTATATAGTATGTTTTTAAGTTTCCTCGCTAGACCTCCATCAAGTTTAAAATAACACCCCCTTTCAAGAAAAATGTGTACATTTTTCGGCAGAAAAAATTTCACGGCCGAAGGCCGGTTCCTTCTAAAATTGCAGGCTTGCTATCGCTCGCCATGAAAACATGACACCTAAATGGCACGAAATGTCTTAATATTGACAAAGAAATGGGGCGAAAGATCCTAAAATCGACAAACTAATGGAACGAACGTCTTAAAATCACAAAACTAAACATGCGGGAGAAAGGGGTCCAGAAAAAAACGACTGCCTCCCCCTTACTATTATGAGAAACAACAGAGTAGCCTCCCCTGAAGACATACCGCATTAATGTAAGCACTCGGCGAAATGAGAGGCGGCTTCCAGAAAATGTGGCTTGACTTTTTATATTTTCTGACGATGGAAGCGCTTTGAAAGGGGGGGGGGGGGATGGGTCGTTTTTCTGATCCCCCTTCTTCCTCATGTTTAGCCCCATAAGTTTTCAGATTGTTTTCAGGCTTATTAGTTTGTCGATTTTTTTTTTTTTTTTTTTTTCTTTTTTTTTCTATATGATTGAGGGAGGCAAAAGGCATAACTGCCTATAGCGAGTGCCTCCCCCATAGTTGAAAGAGTGACAGGGCCAAAATCAAGGGACGTTCGAGCCAAAATGCCTGGACACACGGAGTTTGAAGCAATTTAAGTCATAGGAAGAGGGAAAGACTGATTCTGGGAGAGAGTTCCAGAGCTCAGATGTTGAGTAGAAGAAAGTTTGAGAGTAACGTTTCACTCTTGGGTTGGAGAGTTGCACAGAGTAGGGGTGGGATTGAGTTGCAAGACGGGTACCACGTGCCCTACGTAAAGGAGGTGGTATGCACTGGGATAGCTCTGAGGAACACTGATTATTATAGTAGCGATAGAATAGCGAGAGAGATGCAACATTGCGGCGGAGAGAGAGAGAGATTGCAGAGAGTTGGTGAATGGACGGGAGTCCACCATTCGCCCAATTTCTTTGTCAATATTAAGACCTTTCGTACTATTTAGATGTCGATTTTTTTTCCTGGCGAACGACAGTGAGCATACCGAAACATTTACAAATGAATCTAGAAGGGGGATCAAATGAATGTTTTTTGTAAAGCTTGATAGAGGTCTAGGGAGGATACTAATAAAATAATAAAAAGATACATAAATGATCAAGTAAATACGCCCATCTCCCCTTTACTAATATATCTAAAATGTATTACTGATAATAACAACATGCATTCTACCTATCTATCTATCTATCTATATACTCAGGCCCAATCCCCACTTTTCCTATGATTTTCTTTCCTTTTGTAATATATCCTAAATGAATCAGCGAGTATAACCGGCTGCAGCAGTAATGTATAACCGGCTGCAGCAGTAATGTATAACCGGCTGCAGCAGTAATGTATAACCGGCTGCAGCAGTAATGTAATATGTGGTCTGGGTTCGTGTACTATAGTAATTCACACTTAATAGCCCCATTTAAGGTTAATGACCGTGTTTAATGATAGTGAGGTGGACACGGGTATTTCCACACATTTGTATAATTACTTTTATGAGTGTCTTTTACAGGGAAATACGAGGTGAAATTATTGTATTATTATTATTATTATTATTATTATTATTATTATTATTATTAATTATTTACTTATTTTTATTTATATATTTTTTTAGTTTGCTCCCTAGACCTCTATCAAGCTTTAGAAAACACCCCCATGATCCCCTTTTCAAGATAAATTTGTACATTTTTCGGTAGAAAATTGTCCCGGCCGGAGGCCAGTTCCTTCTAAATCACAGGCTCGCTTTAGCTCGCCAGGAAAAAATCGAAAGGTCTTAAAATTACCCAAAAAAATAAAGTGGGAGGAAAGGTTTTAAAATCGCCAATCTAATGGGGAGAACGTCTCAAAATGCCAAAACTAATGGGGCTAAACATGATGGAGAAGAGGGTCCAGAAAAAACAACTGCCTCTTCCTTAATCATTGAAGTAATGTAATATTAAGTGGTTTCAGTCGGTGTACTATAGTAATTAACACTAATAGCCCCAGTTAAGGTTAATGACCGTGTTATTGATAGTGAGGTGGACACGGGTATATTTCCACACATTTGTATAATTACTTTTATGAGTCAGTGGTCTTATACAGTTTGTACATTTTCCTCCTAAATTACAGGCTCGCTTTTGCTCATCAGGAAAAAAATCGATACCTGATATTTTATGTCCATGTGAACATTTGCCAATTCTTGGGTTGGAGAGCTGGACAGAATAGGAGTGGGACTGTGTTGAAAGGCGGGTGCCTCGCACTCGTCGCAAGGGAGGCGATATGCACTGAGAGAGCTCTGAAAGACACTGATTGTTGTAATAGCGATAGAAGAGTGAAAGAGATGCAACATTGCGGCGTGTAGAAAGAGTCTTAAAATGAACAAAGCAATGGGACGAAAGATTTTATAATCGGCAAACTAATGGGGAGAGCGTCTTAAAATGCCAACACTAATGGGGATAAACATGAGGGAGAAGGGGTTCCAGAAGAAACAAAATCTTCACACTAATAACCTCAGCTAAAGGAAATGACCGTGTTTAATTACGTGATATAAAGGAAAATTTCCACACATGTGTTTAATTAGTTTTAGGATCACTGGTCTTTTACGGGGGAATTAAATGTAATAGATACAGATAATGCCATTATGTTTGACCATGTTAAAGTTAAAGTTAAAGTTGAGGGGTGACAGGTTGGGGAGGTCTCTTAAGGGGAGGTTTTTAGTGTGTTTCCTAGACTTCCATCAAAATTAAAATTACACCTCTTTGACCCCCTTTTAAGATAAATTTGTACATATTTCGGTAGAAAAATGTCACGGCCGAAGGCCAGTTCCTCTTAAATTACAGGCTCGCTATCGCTCGCCAGGAAAAATCGACACCTAAATGGGACGAAAGGTCTTAAAAGTGACATAAATGGGTTGAAAGTTTTTAAAATCGCCAAACTAATGGGGCAAACGTCTTAAAACCTCAAAAGCAATTGGGCTAAACATGAGGGAGAAAGGAGTCAAGAAAAAAATCCCTCAAGTGGAAATCTCCCCTTAAGAATGAGAGAGAAGGAAAGGCGGGAAGAATAAGCAAAGTAGAAGAGTAAAAGATGGAGGGCTGTCCTTCCTGTTATAGTGTAACAGATGGAGGGCTGTCCTTCCTGTTATAGTGTAACAGATGGAGGGCTGTCCTTCCTGTTATAGTGTAACAGATGGAGGGCTGTCCTTCCTGTTATAGTGTAACAGATGGAGGGCTGTCCTTCCTGTTATAGTGTAACAGATGGAGGGCTGTCCTTCCTGTTATAGTGTAACAGATGGAGGGCTGTCCTTCCTGTTATAGTGTAACAGATGGAGGGCTGTCCTTCTGTTATAGTGTAACAGATGGAGGGCTGTCCTTCCTGTTATAGTGTAACAGATGGAGGGCTGTCCTTCCTGTTATAGTGTAACAGATGGAGGGCTGTCCTTCCTGTTATAGTGTAACAGATGGAGGGCTGTCCTTCCTGTTATAGTGTAACAGATGGAGGGCTGTCCTTCCTGTTATAGTGTAACAGATGGAGGGCTGTCCTTTGTGCTATAGTGTAACAGATGGAGGGCTGTCCTTTGTGCTATAGTGTAACAGATGGAGGGCTGTCCTTCCTGTTATAGTGTAACAGATGGAGGGCTGTCCTTCCTGTTATAGTGTAACAGATGGAGGGCTGTCCTTTGTGCTATATAGTGTAACAGATGGAGGGCTGTCCTTTGTGCTATATAGTGTAACAGATGGAGGGCTGTCCTTTGTGCTATATAGTGTAACAGATGGAGGGCTGTCCTTTGTGCTATAGTGTAAAGATGGAGGGCTGTCCTTTGTGTTATAGTGTAACAGATGGAGGGCTGTCCTTCCTGTTATAGTGTAACAGATGGAGGGCTGTCCTTCCTGTTATAGTGTAACAGATGGAGGGCTGTCCTTTGTGCTATAGTGTAAAGTTATCCCTTATTTACCATATTGATAACAGCTTGTTTGGAGAAGTAAATGTGTACTGCTGTAATGGAGAGAATAATAGTATATATATATACTAGTTCAAATATAAATATAACATACATACAAACATCATGCATAAATACACGCTGTTGATATATGTCTACATAAATACAGTCTATTATAAAATATTATGAATGTGTGTTTTTTTTTTTTTTTCTAATTTAATTAAGTTGGTGTAATAAAATTAGCTCCACAAATATTTTCCACACTCGGTTCATTTCGTTCAACTGACTGTTGAATGCTTTTAATGGGCAGGTAGTCGCTTTTTCTGGACCTCCTTCTCCCTCATGTTTAGCATATCAGTTATGAGATTATAAGATATGTTCCTTCCATTATTTTGGCGATTTTGAGACCTTTCGCCCCATTTCTTTATCAATATTAACACCTTTCGTGCCATTTAGGTGTCGATTTTTCCTGGCGAGCGATAGCGAGCCTGTAATTTTAGAAGGAACCGGCCTTCGGCCGGCACATTTTTCTACCAAAAAATTTACAAATTTATCTTGAAAGGGGGTCTAGGTGGTGTTTTTTTAAGCTTGATGTTGAGGTCTAGCGAGGAAACTAAAAAATAGATAAATACATAAAATAGATAAATAGATAAATATATAAAATACATAAATACATAAAATATATAAATAGATAAATACATAAAATAGATAAATAGATAAATACATAAAATAGATAAATACATAAATACATAAAATAGATAAATACATAAATACATAAAATAGATAAATAGATAAATACATAAAATAGATAAATAGATAAATACATAAAATAGATAAATACATAATACATAAAATAGATAAATACATAAAATAGATAAATACATAAAATAGATAAATACATAAATACATAAAATAGATAAATAGATAAATACATAAAATAGATAAATACATAAATACATAAAATAGATAAATAGATAAATAGATAAATACATAAAATAGATAAATAGATAAATACATAAAATAGATAAATAGATAAATACATAAAATAGATAAATACATAATACATAAAATAGATAAATACATAAAATAGATAAATACATAAAATAGATAAATACATAAATACATAAATACATAAATACATAAATACATAAAATAGATAAATAGATAAATACATAAAATAGATAAATACATAGACCATAATAACAAGCACTCCCCCTTAATTGTGAATATGACGTAGACTAATGTGTGTTGGCCGTTAATGGACTCTGCCCCGCATTATATTAAGGGGAGATGGGCCGCTTTTCTGGACCCCCTTCTCCCTCGTGTTTATCCCATTAGTTTTTTTTTTAGATTTTCAGTCGTTCGGCCTATATTAGTTTGGCGATTTTTAAGACTTTACGCCCCATTTCTTAGTCGATATTAAGACCTTGCGTGCCATTTAGGTGTCGATTTTTGTGTTCCTGGCGAGCAATAGCGAGCCTGTCATTTGATTTGTTCTACCAAAAAATGTACAAATTAATCTTGGAGTAGGGGGGGGGGGGGGTTTACAGCTTGATTGAAGTCTAGGAAGGAAACTAAAATAATGACAAAAAGATACAACAATAATATGCAAATTAATACGCCCCTCTCCCCTTAAGGGGACATGGGCCGTTTTTCTGGTCACTTTTCTCCCTCATGTTTAGCCCCCATTAGTTTTCAGATGTTAAGATGTTTGCCCCATTAGTTAGTCGATTTTAAGACCTTTAGTCCCATTTCTTCGTCAATATTTAGACCTTTCGTGCTATTTAGGTGTCGATGTTTTCCCTGGCGAACGATAGTGAGCCTGTAATGTTGGAAGAATCGGCCTTCGGCCGGGACATTTTTCTACCGAAAAATGTACAAATGAATCTAGAAGGGGGATCTAATGGATGTTTTTTTTTTAATTTGATGGAGGTCTAGGGAGGAAACTAGAAAAAATAATGAATACATGCAAAAATCGGCCAAAAAGTGAACCATCTCCCCTTAATGGACTCTGCGCCACATTTTATGAAGTGCATTTTAGTGTCTCTGGTTGGGAGGAAATAATTTCAGAGCGAATATAAAAATTTTCAAGGCCACTAAAAATGATTAATGGTCTGTAATGGACTATTATGCCAGGCTCCACCAGCACACAGATTTTTTTTTTTTGTTTTTTTTTTTTTTTTTGTGAAAGAGGAATGTGAATGTGGTGTTAAGCCGCTGTCACACGAACGTTTTTTCCGTCAATTTTCCATGAGCAAGTTTTTTCTCGTGGAATTTCGGGACATTTTCGCACTGGTATCGGTAACTAGACTGAAAGTAGATTATGTTGGGCGGCTGAATTCTGATAAAGTGTATTTTTTGAAACTGCCAGACCATATTTGCCCGTAAAACTTGCTCGAAAAACGGCTCGTGTGACTCCGGCGTTACAATAGCATTAATAAAAGCAGATTTCCTCAAAGGCTCTGATTCCGAATGAGAAACTATATTACAAAGGAAATCATTGTCAGACAATTGTCACTGTTATCGCAAAGGTTTGTGTATTTCTGGTTACATACAATTACACATGGGTATATTACACATGGGTATATTACATTTCCAATTAATAACACATTTTCACGACAGCTATTTGATAACACCAAGTGAAATGCCAGATTTCGATAGAAACTCCCTCAATATTTGGGTGTCTATATTTGGGTGTCTATGAACATTATTTCGCATATTATTGTGAAATTATCAATAGGCGATTTCTACCTAGAGATGGAGCTAGAGGAAGGGGTAGACAGAGAACCAGATGGAGGGATGAGATCCGAGAGTGATGGAGTGGATTGAAACCATGTGGCTAACATCTGACCAGTTAGAGTGGAAACGTTTAGGAAAGGCCTTTGTCCTGCAGTGAAATAATGCACACTGATGATGATGATGATGAGGGGATTTTCTGCAGATTAAGAAGGAAATCTAGGAAAGAAAAGGATAAAATCAATATCAATTAAACATCTGAGGCCCACAGTTCCTTCCTAGACTGAATAAAATTGTTTCAGATTAAAGGAGGATGAGCGAATTGTTTGCTCATTTATGTATTTGTTTGCTCGTTTATGTATTTGTTTGCTCGTTTATGTATTTGTTTGCTCGTTTATGTATTTGTTTGCTCGTTTATGTATTTGTTTGCTCGTTTATGTATTTGTTTGCTCGTTTATGTATTTATTTGCTCGTTTATGTATTTGTTTGCTCGTTTATGTATTTGTTTACTAATGTATGTATTTGTTTGCTCGTTTATGTATTTGTTTGCTCGTTTATGTATTTGTTTGCTCGTTTATGTATTTGTTTGCTCGTTTATGTATTTGTTTACTAATTTATGTATTTGTTTGCTCGTTTATGTATTTGTTTGCTCGTTTATGTATTTGTTTGCTCGTTTATGTATTTGTTTGCTCGTTTATGTATTTGTTTGCTCGTTTATGTATTTGTTTGCTCGTTTATGTATTTGTTTGCTCGTTTATGTATTTGTTTGCTCGTTTATGTATTTGTTTGCTCATTTATGTATTTGTTTGTTCGTTTATGTATTTGTTTGCTCGTTTATGTATTTGTTTGCTCGTTTATGTATTTTATATTATGTGCTTAGTTTCCTCCCTAGACCTCCATCAAGCTTTAACAAACAAAAAATAAGACCCTCTTCAAGATAAATTTGTACATTGGTCGACAGAAATAATGTCCCGGCCGAAGGCCGGTTAATTACAGGATCGCTATCGTTCGCCAGGAAAAAATCGACACCTAAATGACACGAAAAGTCTTAATATTGATAAAGAAATGGGGCGAAAGGTCAAAATCGCCAAACTAATAAATATACTGTATAGACCAAAGAAACAAGCACTACCGTCTTAAAATAGATCAAAGTGATAGGTCATAATTATATTGGTGTATAAACTCTAAATAAACCCTATAATTTGTTACATCACTTAATATAACCTCCATAATTTTCTAACATATTGTAAAATGCGGTGATTATAATAAATACGACTTAGCCATAGCAATTTTTCCAATGTGAGTGAAGGAGACAAAAGGCAAAGCTGCCTGTAACAAGTGTCTCCCTCAAAGTTGAAAGAGTGACAGAGAGCCAAATTAAAGATACGTTAGAATAAGAATGCCTGGACACGGATTTCAAACCAGTCTAGGTCATAGGATGAAGGAAGGACTGGGGGAGAGAGTGCCTGCCAATAATGATCAATAATAACATAAAAGGTACCAAAATGTCGGGAGTCGTCCATTTTCTGTGCACTAAAGGGGCACTAATTAGAAGTTGGGTGAGCGACTTCCAGGTGTCTGAATCATGGAGGTGCTGGCCCGGCTGTTGTGGCTATATCTATCTATCTATCTATGTATCTATCTATCTATTTATCTATCTATCTATTTATGTGTCTATCTATATGTCTGTCTGTCTGTCTGTCTATTTTCCTTTTCTCTTTTATTCTATCTCTTTACCCTCTTTCTGCTATCCTTCCCTTCCGCTTTCCCTTAATGTTCTTTCGGGTTTGCTAACTCTACTTGAATTTGAGATATTAGCCACCTCGTTTGGATCACAAGGACTGTGTGGTTAGTGTATCGTGTAAATCTCTTGCATATACACACACACACACACACACACACACAGGCAGTTCTGCCTTTTGTGTCCCTCACTCACATAGAAAAAAAACTCACTCACTCTCTCTCTCTCTCTCTCTCTCTCTCTCTCTCTCTCTCTCTCTCTCTCTCTCTCTCTCTCTCTCTCTCTCTCTCTCTCTCTCTCTCTCTCTCTCTCTCTCTCTCTCTCTCTCTCTCTCTCTCTCTCTCTCCACTAATATATTCTCTTTTTATTTCCCTGGCGCATTACACTCGCTAAAATATATTAAAACAGAAACGCCGCCTGTTATTTCAGCTTTACAAATACATTACAAGCGCACTTATCCTTTCCACGAAACTAATATTATGTATTTATCGTCAAAAGTCGACATAAACAATACATTAATATTAAAAAAGTCATATATATTTTAAAAGTAATATTTGTTTGCACAGTGAGAAACATGGATTAAGCTGGAAATAGGGAGGTGAAATTTTTCTTTTAATAATTAAGGGGGGATGGTTCACTTTTTGGTGGATTTTGTCATTAATTCATTATTTTTCTAGTTTCCTACCTAGACCTCCATTAAACTTAATGAAACGTCCATTAGATACCCCTTGTAAATTAATGTGTACATTTTTCGGTAGAAAATATCCCGACCGATGGGCGGTTCTTCCAAAATTACAGGCTCGTTATCGTTCGCCACGAAAAAAAAAATCGACATCTAAATAGCACGAAAGGTCTTAACTTAATATTGACAAAGAAATGGGGCGAAAGGTCTTAAAATCGACAAACTAATGGGGCATACGTCTTAAAATCTCAAAACTAATGGGGCTAAACACGAGGGAGAAAGGGGGCCAGAAAAACGACCCACCTCCCCTTAATAATAACAATGTCCATATATCGACTACAAGTATGGTAGTCAATAATTATTATGGTCATTATTTGATTAAATCATACCATGGCGCGTTCCTCCTTAATTTCTGGCAATCATTAGACGATTTTATTCAGTATGATAAGAATATATGGGAGTCAGAAGGATGGATTAAGGCACCATACCCCTGCAGCAAAATGACGGTATATATAGTATATACTGTATATATATATATATATATATATACCGGTATATATATATATATATATATATATATATATATATATATACCGGTATATATATATACAGTATATATATATACCGGTATATATATATATACCTATATATATATTTTTTTTTTTTTTTTTTTGCCTGTTATTCTGGCTAAAGTTAGACAATTTTATGCAGTAAAATAAATTCCTTTGTAATTCAGATGGTTTATTGAGATCGCATTTCCTCCATTGAGAACTAGAGGTATATTATAAGCTAAACAAAATTGTCTAAATGTTAACCCGAATTAGATGAATATTACGTCACTGTGCTGAAGGGGTTAAACGTTGATCTCTAAAGCCTCCAGACTCATTCCGCCGATAATAGGCTAGTTAAGGGAAAATGAGTTCTTGTGATGAAAGGTCTAAAAGGCAAATTAACCTGGAGTTTGCGGTCCCAAGATGTATATTTTATTATTATTATTTTTATTTTTATTATTATTATTAGTATTATTATTTTTATTATTATTATTATTATTATTAATATTATTATTAGTAGTAGTAGTAGTATTCGTATTAGTATTATTATTGTTTTTGTTTTGTTCTTGTTCTTGTTCTTGTTATTCTTGTTGTTACTCTTTTATTGATGTATATATTTATTCATTAACTTTTTGCAGCAAAGTTTGATTCGTTCACCATAAAAGCGCAACTCGAGTTTGTGGGCTCAGCTGTATTTTATTTACAATTATATAAAGTCGTTTCCGAATATACAGTATAATTATAATCACACATATTATTACAAAGTGTGTCAACATATAATTATCTACAAACCTATAATTCTTAATCTTGAGGTATATGTATTATGGATCACATATTATGGATCACATATATGGATCACATATTATGGATCACATATTATGGATCACATATTATGGATCACATATATGGATCACATATTATGGATCACATATTATGGATCACATATATGGATCACATATTATGGATCACATATTATGGATCACATATTATGGATCACATAATTATATGGATCACATATTATGGATCACATATATGGATCACATATTATGGATCATATTATGGATCATATTATGGATCTTATTATGGATCAAACATTATGGATCACATACAGTATTATGCTTTCATTAATTTAATTGGAGGTGTTTGGTGTTGTGGTGAAATTAATAAAATATAGATTTACAATTAATAATAAAAAAAAATAGAATATATAATTCCATATATTATTAGAAAATTAGTGAAATTATACTCCAACCCTACACTTTTTTACCTAAGGCCATACATATCAATAGTGTTTGTAAATAGGCTCGTTTACCCTTGAATTACATGCCCCCGAAAACTCGTATATATACCACTTTTTCGGAATTAGCTAAGTGGAAGGAATGTATGACTCTAATAACTGCATTTCTCTCCCAACAGGCGAGCTCGGCCTAATATACTTGAGAGCAACCTACGTGGCCGAGATGTTCAGATATGTGCAATTTCACCCCGTTACTTTAGCGATGCTAAGATATTTTACCCCATTCTTTGCCGATTATAAGATATTTCACCCCCATTACTTTGGTGATTGTAAGGTGTTTCATCCCATTCAGGAGTCGACTGTTTCTAGGCGAGCGATAGGGAGCTTGCAAATCAGAAGAAATTAGCATTTGGCTGGAACATGTTTCTCCCAAAAAAGTTACATATTTATCTTAAAATATGGAGCGGTGATATCTTAGTATGAGGGGCAAGATAAACAAACAATTTAATCGCCCGAAAATGGGGAAAAAATATATTTCCTGAATAACAATTAAGGGAGCCCACCTCTCTTTTGTTTTCTCTTTCTCTCCCTCTCTCTTTGGCTTGTATCCATTCGGCCCCATTCAGCCTACTGTTTTAAGACGTTTACCCCCATCCAGGTGTCAATATTTTCCTGGCGAGCGGTAACGAGCCAGCATATATATATTTTTGTTTTGACAGCAAGCTAAATTTGTATATTTTTCGATAGAAAAACTTCTCCGGCGAAGCCGGATTTCTCCATACAATGCTGGCTCGCTATCGCTCGCCAGGAAGAAATCGACACCTGGACGGGGATAAACGTCTTAAAACAGTTGGCTGAATGGGGCCGAATGGATACAAGCCAGGGAAAGAGCGAAAAGCAGAGAAAAAAAACAAAAAACGGTGAACAACCCCCCCCCCCCCCCTTAAAAAAAAAAAAAAAAAAATCTTTATCGCAGGACACACAATATAATTATGAGTGTTCTAATAACTGCATTTCTCTCCCAACAGGCGAGCTCCAAATAAAACCCCCGAGACCAAACCATCCGAGAGGGCCAGGTCGGTGCTATTCCCATTTCTTAGCTGTTTCTATGTCATATATGCAATTTAAAACAGTGCCGAAGGAGTGTTGAGATAGAGGAGGGAGAGAGAGAGAGAGAGTGAGTGTGTGTGTGTGGGTGATTGAGCGAGAGAGTGAGAGTGAGTGTGAGAGAGAGAGAGAGAGAGAGAGAGAGAGAGAGAGTGAGTGTGTGTGTGTGTGGGTGATTGAGCGAGAGAGTGAGAGAGAGAGAGAGAGAGAGAGAGAGAGAGATGGAGGATGGTGGTGGTGGTGGGGGCGGGGGCGGGGGGGGGGGGGGGGGGGGCAAATATGCACAGATCTTTTTTTAAGGCAAACCATAGTCAAGAACGTATACAAGTAGATACGCCAATTTAAGGGGGGTGACCTGCTTTTTGTTATTTCTGTCCTTTTCTCTCTTTCTCTGGCTTGTATCCATTCGGCCCCATTCAGCCAACTATTTTAAGACGTTTATCCCCATCTAAGTGTCGATTTCCTGGCGAGCGATAGCGAGCCAGCATTATATGAAGAAATCCGGCTTCGCCGGAGACATTTTTCTATCGAAAAATGTACAAATTTAGCCTGCTGTCAAACAAAAATAAAAAATATGCTGGCTCGCTACTGCTCACCAGTAAAAAATTGACACCTGGATGGGGATAAACGTCTTAAAACAGTAGGCTGAATGGGGCCAAATGGATACAAGCCAGAGAAAGATAGAAAAGGACAGGACAAAAACAGGTCACCCCCCTTAAACTGAATTTCGAGGAGTGATAGAGATTGACATTTCCAATATTTGGGAGGTGCACTGTGTAAATACAGGACAAGGGTGAATGAAGAGAAACATGTGTAAGGGAGAAACATGTGTAAGGGAGAAACATGTGTGGAGAATGTGTAAGGGAGAAACATGTGTAAGGGAGAAACATGTGTAAGGGAGAAACATGTGTAAGGGAGAAACATGTGTAAGGGAGAAACATGTGTAAGGGAGAAACATGTGTAAGGGAGAAGGGTGATGGAGAACATGTATGTAATCTGAAGGGAAGGATGGTGACTCGTGAAATATTCATACATGCATATATCTTATATGTGATATTCAGTATTTGAGAATGAATAATATGTGGTAGGTTTGTGCATAACTCTATTATTTTTACTTTTGACTGTGTTCGTATAACTTTTGGTTTGTTTATTTTGCAAGTTTTACATTATAATTTATATTAGTCTCGGTAGCGTCATGCTTAGTGCACCGAATTTCGGTGTGATCATCCCAGGTTCGAGTCCTTGGAGGACCACATGTATTCATAAGTTTAATTGATTTCATTCATTAGGTGTATTTGTAAGTTAATTGGTGGGTTGTTGAATAAATATGAATGTGTTGTGTATAAGCGTATTTGTATCTATCTGCATATGAATGTCTGCAAATCTATGTGTATCCATGCACAGTATATTTATTTAATTACAATTACAAGCAACTATTGTTTTTAAATGCTCTTGCTTTAGCCAGTTTATACAAACTAGGAATTGTTTGTAATTCAATATAAATAGTATTTTGAAGGTTTGCAGTGTTCGTTTTCCCAGACTAAAAGCGAACATAATTTACCGACATAATTAGGTATTATCTCTTAGGTTAAATTGGTGTTTAAGGCCCCCTTCTCCCTCGTGTTTACCCACATTGCTTTTTAGATTTTAAGACGTTTGGCACAAAACTTTGGTGATTTTAAGACTACGCTCCATTTATATGTCAATATTTAGACCATCCGTGCCCTTTAGGTGTCCATTTATTTCCTGGCGAGCGATAGCGAGCCTGTAATTTTAAGAGTAACCGGCCTTCGGCCGGGGAAATGTTTCTACCGAAAAATGTACAAATTTATCTTGAAAGGGAGTCTAGGGAGTGTTTTTAAGCTTGATGAAGGTCTAGCGAGGAAACTAAACAATAAATGAATATATAAATTTATAGACCCCCCTAAATAACCACTGTCCCCTGAACATGTTTTATCATCTTAATAAATAAAGGTCAATGTTTGTCTGTCTGTCTGTCAGTTACCCGACCTTTGTTACTAAACTCCTCCCACAGTTTTGGTGCCAGGTGGGAATGTGAGGCACCGTTGGAAAGCCCAGGCTTTGAAGATGGTTTTAGGCGAGTTTAGTGGAAATCAGAGACACTTTTGTTTAATAAAATTTTCGGCAGAACTTATGTAGTAAACAGGAGCGAAACGGGAGCGAAAAAAATGGCCGTTTGGGACAGAAGGAGGCTTCCGATCGAAAAGGTGTATGGAACGAAAGTTGTTCGCAGCCCCCCAAAATGGGGCTACGGATGAGGTCAGATCCAAAATCGGAGGTCATTTAGCGGCCGAAATCGAGGTCGCCGTTTATTGAGGTACAGGGAGGTCGAGGCCGGTGATTATGGTAGTAGTAGTATTGTGATGATTGTGGTAGTAGTGATTGATGATGGTGATTATGGTAGTAGAATTTAAACCCGGGCAACGCCGGGTACCCCTGCTAGTCGTAGTAATAATGGCAGATGTTACGATTAGGTAAATAGTGAAGTCAACCATTTCAATGATTATAAGTAATTCGTATAATTTCATATGAGGTATAATCGTGATCCTACAAACCAAATGCGTGTATTGTTGAGGTGTGCCTTGACTAAATATTGTCCGGGAATTATTAGCGTCTGAAGATAAATGAATGAGGTTGAATTAATCATGCCAGAGGCGGCTGAAAGCATGCATCCCCCATTAACATATACAATATTTATAGATCGCCCAACAAACCCAATCACGTTGCAATACCAATATTTCATCGCTTCACACACACACACACACACACACACACACACACACACACACACACACACACACACACACACACACCCACACACACCCACACACCCACACCCACCCCCACCACACGAGAGATGATTGCTCTCTGTTACTGCCTCGATCAAAGTGCTCAAGGCGGCGGAGTAAAGTGGAAGAAGCATCACCGTCGTTGTTGGCATGGCCTCTTTCTTATTTCATGACCACAATCCCCGCCGGTGATTCACACATGTTTCCTTCCTCAACTGAAATGCTTGTATCGAAATTGTGGGATATTTGATGCCACTCTTTAGTCGTCTTGGGGTGAAGTACAAGAATGTTTAAATAACTTAGAAAAGTTGACAGAATAAATATAAAGACCATATGAGGAGGAGCACTTTATTGATAACGTTTTACAGTGACTTGAAGAAGCTATCTGCGAAACGTTGTCAATAAAGTGCCCCTTCTCATATGGTGTTTATATATTCAAAGTGCAAGAACTTATATTTATCTGTCTATCTCAATCTATCTATTTATATGTTTGTCTATCAATCTATCTATCTATGTATCTATCCATCATGTTTTTCTTTATATCTATCTATCTCTCTATCTCTGTTTCTATCTATCTATCTATTTCTAGACGCCTTGATCCTCGAGAGAGTGACCAGATCAATTATACATTACTTTTGTGTTATTGGTATCAACGAAATATTGCCTGTAAAAGTAGCTGGTACACTCGGATGCCATAATCTCTGGCCCACTCATAAGAATTCGTGGATCCCCTTTATGTTTGTTTGTGTATGCAATCATAACTCTGGATTGATTTGTGGATAGAACTCTGCTTAACAATAAATAGTATATATAGAGCGTTGTAGTTGATTTATAGACAATGACTGTATATTCCTAAAATCGTTTCCATAATTAGAAATAGGTGAAGTCCACGAATTTGTATGAGTGGGCTAGAAACTATGGTGTCAGAGTGTACCATCCAATATGATAAACTTGAGACAGTGAACACCAGATAATGTTGGCATCCTAACTTTACTGTCTTGATAACTTAGTGCTTAGTGTCCGGAATTTCGGTGTGAGTATCCTAGGTTCGAGTCCTTGGAGTACCACATGTATTCATTACTTTCATTGATTTCACTAGTTAGGTTTATTTGTAAATTAATTGGTGGGTTGGTGAAAACAAATATGAATTTAGTGGATGGGGATGCCCATCACCCTCATTCTGTGATCATTGTGGTAGTCCGAGAATGCATCTTTGCCGGAAAATGAAAAGTACTGTATAAGTAGTGTGTAAGTACTATAAGTAGTGTGTCAGTACTGTATAAGTAGTGTGTCAGTACTGTATAAGTAGTGTGTCAGTACTATAAACAAAATAGTTGCACTTGTATTGGGTCTCCTCCTGGGCGACCTAGGAGTGTGTCAGTAAGGGTGGAAGGGTGGAAGTTTTGACATTTAAGACAATTACCCCACTAGCTTGGCGATTTTAGGACATTTCGTGCCGTTTAGGTGTCGATATCGTGGCGAGCGAAAGCGAACCTGCAATATAGGTGGAATACCGAAAAATGCACACGTGTGTATCAAAGAGGGTTTCGGGGGTACTTTTTAAAAGCTTGATGAAGGTCTAGGGAGAAAACTTAAACACAAAATATATATACCTGTACTTAGTAAAATAATACTTCTTAGGCATTATTCAGCTCTCTTATGTTATGCATTACTACTATAACAGAAATAATTTACTTATTATAATTATTATAAATAGTATTATTATTATTGTTTTGTTAATGCATTACCCCAAGAACAGAGCAATTATTTACTTACAAATAGTATTATACATATTATTAGTATTTCTATCTATCTATCTATCTATCTATCTATCTATTTACTCAGGCCCAATCCCCACTTTTCCTATTTTTTTTTTTTTTTTTTTATTTACTTATCATTATTTCTTAGGCATTATTCACCTCTCTCCTTTCACCCTCATCCTTCTCTGTTGTGTGCACTCGTATTTGTTCTCATCTTCAGGGAGGTGTTTTTCTGAACCCCCTTCTCCTTCATGTTTAGCCGCATTAGTTTTGAGGCTTAAAGACGTTCGCCTCATTAATTTCGCAATGTTAAGACATTTTGTGCTTTTAGGTGTCAATTTTAAGACTTTTCGTCCCATTTAGGTATCAATGTTTTCCTGACGAGCGATAGCGAGGCAACCATTTCGTTGGAATCGGCCTTCTCCGGGGTATTTTTCTATCCCCCCCCCCAAAAAAAAAAATGCACAAATCTATCTGGAAGGGGATCTTGGGGGTATTTGTTTAAGCTTGATGGAGGTTGAGTGAGAAAACCAAAGAAAAAATATATAAATACATAATTAAAGCAAAAAAGGTATTCTGCGCGGATTAATACATTGCCGTTTCCTCTAGGTAAAGCCAATACGGATAATAACTCAGTTCCTCCCATCATTCTTCTTGCAACCCTCCCTTGTTTGAACGTAAGCAGAGGGTCATTTATTATATGCAACCTGGTATAATGTACAGTTGCAGTGAATAATGCCGATACGTTTGTTTTCGATGATGTTTCCGGTTAGATTAAAACTTATTATATTTCTTTACGTGATATTTGCATTTCTACCTCTTTAATTCTTTGAAGGCTGTCAAAGGGAGATGGTTCGTTTTTCTGGTCCCCCTTCTTTCTCATGTTTAGCCCCATTAGTTTTCAGATTTTAAGACGTTCGGCCATTAGTTTGGCGATTTTAAGACCTTTCGACCCATTTGTTTACAATAGTAAGACTTTTCGTTATATTTAGGCCGGGACAATTTTGTATCGAAAAATGTAAACATTTATCTTGAAGGAGGGTCTTAGGCGGGTGTTATTTTAGCTTAATTGAGGTCTAAGGAGGAAACAAAAAGCATAATAATAAGATTGATAAATTAGCAAATATATACGCCCCCCCCCCCCCCCCTAATGTGTCAGAATTATTGACCACGACTTTATTTCACTATTTAAGGGGTACTTAGTCGCTTTTTCTTAACCCCCTTCTCCCTCATGTTCATCCCCATTGCTTTTGAGATTTTAAGACGTTCGCCCGATTAGTTTGGCGATCTTAAGAACTTTCGCCCCATTTCTGTCAATTTTAAGACCTTTCGTGCTATTTAGTTGTCTCTCTCTCTCTCTCTCTCTCTCTCTCTCTCTCTCTCCTAGTTACTGAAATTGGCGCCACCAACATAATAATACACACACACACACACACACACACACACACACACACACACACACACACACACACACACACACAGACACACACAAACATATACAGACACACACACACACATATATATATATATATATATACCCGGTGTATATACACACACACTATTGTTTACTGGAACTAAAGCCAATATGATAACAAAGAGCACAGTATGTCGTTCCCATCCATCCATCCATCCATCCATCCATCCATCCATCAAGCACCTCACAGTTATTTGGAAGCCAGATGGAGGTGGCCTTTGAAGAGTTTTTTTTTTTTATTATTATTATTATTATTATTGTTATTATTATTATTATTATTATTATTATTATTATTGTTATTATTAGTATTATTATTATTAGTATTATTATTATTATTATTATTATTAGTAGTAGTAGTAGTAGTAGTAGTAATAGTAGTAGTACACCAAAATTATGTTTCTAATATCTTTGCATTACCCAAAACAATCGAAATTTTTAATATCCCGCATATATAATTAATTAATATCATGCTTAACACCAATAACTCCCAATGAAATTAAACAAACCATATGTACTGTACATAAGAGGATTTGTCACCTCCCTCCATCCATCACACACCCCGTGAGTTATTTGGCCGTAAGCATGGGGGGAGTTTCCAGATCCACACAACCCGCTGAGCAATTGTATATTATTATTGTTAATAGTAGTAGTAGTAGTAGTGGTAGTGGTGGTGGTAGTAGTAGTGGTGATGGTGGTACTACCAGTAGTACAATTAGTATTATTACACCCTGATTCCGTTTATATTATCCCTGCATTACTCAAAACAAATAAAAATAGAAATATCCCGTATATACTGTATATGAAGATTTACTCAGCTTCTTCAACCATTACACAGCTCCTGAGTAATTATAATGCTACTACTACTACTACTACTACTACTAATAATAATAATAATAATAATAATAATAATAATCATCAAGAAGGCGTTTCAGACTTTACATAACCCCTTGAACAAATTAATATTTTTGTCATTAACACATTTTCTAGTATCCATTCTTTACCAAGATAATAAACATCCTAATAATCCCGTATATACATCACACATTTAGTCAGGTCCTTCCATCCATCACGTACCCATAAGGGGGGGGGGGGGGGGTTTATTTGGTGGTCAATTATTTCATGTATTGTATATTTTTTTAGTTTCCTCCCTAGACCTCCATCAAGCTTAACAAAAACAAAAACCCAAGATCACCCTTTTAGATATATTTGTACATTTTTCGGTAGAAGAATGTCCCGACCGAGGGTTAGTTTTGTTATATACAGGCTCGCTATCGCTCGCCAGGAAAAAAAAAATCGACACCTAGATAACACGAAAAGTTAATATTGACAAATATATGGGGTGAAAGGTCCTAAAATCACCAAACTAATAGGCCGAACGTCTTAAAATGTGAAAACTAATGGGGATAAACATGAGGGAGAAGGGGGACCAGCAAAAACCAACTACCTCCCCTTAAGTTATTTGGGCGTAAGCAGCTCCACACAACCCGCTGAGCACCGAAGGGACGATTTACCGTAATTGGGGAACGCGAGGGGCCGCTTCAAGTAGGACCTCCAGTACTCTGCCAAAGAACACACACAGTCCTTAGCATGTTACGAGAAGTGGGGGGGGGGGTTCTTGTATTTGATATTTTGCAACGAAGTGGGAGGTAATGAGGTTGGATTTTGCTAGTTCTTGCTATTTTCGAGATATGTATTTTAGTTTGTCCCCTAGGCTAACAAAAACGGCTTCTTAGACTTCCTTCAAACTTAAAATTGCCACCTAGACCCCCCTTCAAGCTAAATTTGTACATTGTTCGATAGAAAACTGTCCGACCAAATGCCAATTTCTTGTAAGTTACAAGCTCGATATCGCTCGCCCAGAAATCGACACTTGAATGGGGTTAAGAGTCTTATTATCGTCAAACTAATGGGGTGAAACTTCTAACATTTCCAAACTGGTGTAGCGAAACATGGGAGATCCAGATAGACCTCCCTCGGATCACATAGGGGCGTAGGCATCTTATAATAGTTTCTCAGTATTTTGGTTTTATCGTTGTTTTGTTTTTGTTTTTCATTGTTCTGTTTTTACTTATATATGATTGCTTGGAAAGATGGTCTGGAATTAACCCCATGACCTAATTTTCATCATATTCTGTTTACCATTAGACGATATATTTTACCATATAATGAAGCTTTAGGACTCAAAGGGTTAATACTATCCCAATAATCCCACTGGATATCATAGGTCCTTCTTAAACTGCATACAATCGTCTAATTATAGCCAGAATCAGGGGTAACAATACGGCATCCTGCTGAAGGGGTTAAGCAAGGGGTTTTAAAAGTATCTTGGGTAGGTTTTCCAATGCGATTTAGGCTATTAGTATTCTAGGATGGCTTGAACTAACACCAATAATATATACTACACACACACACACACACACACACACACACACACACACACACACACACACACACACACGATGCAAATATATTGGCATCGTATGTAACTAACAGTATGTGGTATATTTTTGGAACAAACAAATCTCTGACTCGAAAACCAGCGCTCAAAGCAATATGGGATAAAATAATGACTAGCAACCAAAATGTAAAACTCTCAATACAAACTAATACAAAACCAGAAATTGCACAATATAAAGACAAACGAACATATCAAATTCACTATGTGGAAATAACGTATTGAAGATTTAGCAAAACAATATTACTAAATTACCCTAATTTTACTTCCATGCCCCGCATCATGTGCAAGAACAGAATTTATGTAGGGGAGTGTACACGATGATTTGCACTGGTATTCTGCAACATACATACATACAGTACCAGTTCCGCCGTTTTCGCTTTATATTTGGTACTAATAGACGATTGTGTTAAGTTTAAGAAGGGCCTGCAGCAATTAACAGGCTTCGAGCTATCATAAATAACCCTTCTGGCTGCCACAGAGCCTTCTTAAGCTGCACAAAATCGTTTAAATACAGCTACAATAATATGAAATAGACATCGCCGGTACAAAAGCGGCTAAAATACATTCCCATATATACACTGTTACACATGTGGCTATGACTGGGAATGGGCGAGTGTTAATTGGTGTGTGGGAGTGGAAGGGTTGTGTGTGGGTGTGTGGGAGTGGAAGGGTTGTGTGTGGGTGTGTGGGAGTGGAAGGGTTGTGTGTGGGTGTGTGGAATTAATTGGGAATATATTGCTCCGTGTGCGAGCATATAATGTGTTTGTATATCCTTATGTGTGTGTGTGTGTGTGTGTGTGTGTGTGTGTGTGTGTGTGTGTGTGTGTTAGGTTTGTGAGTACGGGTGTGTTATTGTCCAGGTTTGAGTGTTTTTGTTTTCGTGTTAGGATATGTTTTCGTGTTAATTGGTGTGTTAATAGGTGTTTCCGTGTTAATAGGGGTTTTCGTGTTAATTGGTGTGTTAATAGGTGTTTCCGTGTTAATAGGGGTTTTCGTGTTAATTGGTGTGTTAATAGGTGTTTCCGTGTTAATAGGGGTTTTCGTGTTAATTGGTGTATGGGAGTGTTGCGTAGGTGTGTGTTTATATTGGTTTTTGTATTCCATGTACGAGCATATGTGTGTGTACATGTATTTTTTTTAGTGTGTGTGTGTGTGTGTGTACGTCTGTGTGTGTGTGTGTGTGTGTGTTTCAAGGAGAGGATACGGGGAGGATTATGGCAGTGAGCAGAATGGCAGTAAGGCTCTTCCGAGAGACTGCAGAGAATACCTGTGTTAAGACGATGTGGGGATAAAGGGAAGTAGATAGATATATATGCAGATAGATAGATTATATATATATATACCGGTATATATATATATATATATATATATATACAGGTATATATATATATATATATATATATATATATATATATATATATATATATATATATATATATATATATATACAGTATATATATATTTATATAGATAGATAGATAGACAAAAGATAAATGCATAGTTATATATTGATAGATTAGTAAAAATAGAGAAAGAGAAAAATTAATGAGAATATAAGTGATAATGCATTTGGGATTATCTTCCGAGCTACAAGGGCATCAACAAGAACATTTACCAGAGTCCCCCCCACCTTCCATCAACAAAGAAAACTGAGAGCAACAGCGTTAAATAAATGAGATTCTTGAAAGCAGCGATGCCAATAGAGATGGACAACACACGGCTGCAGCATCACCACCAACCCAGAGATCCTCGCTCACTCCCCGGATGTAGGAAAAAAGGCACAGGAAAAGAAGCACCAGAAAAAGGGGCACTTGGAAAAAAGGCATAGGAAAAAAAGGCACCGGAAAAAAGGGCACTGGGGAAAAAGGCACAGGAACAAATTTAATATTCTTCAGGGCAGGAAAAAATGGCATATAATGAAAATGTATCACAATGTTTAATAAAGCAAGTATATTGTCCATGATTTAGTCCATCTCAAGCTCTCCCTTCCCCCATTATAGGGAACCCTTCTTCCACCCATCACCACTGCAGCTAAGGACTCCCCCCAAATAACTAAGACTACCACTTGCTCCACGATCATCCCTAGGTCAGTGTTACCAACTGGCAAAGATACATCCCCAAATATAACCTCCCAAACCAACGGCAAACAAATAGGAAGCCAATGAGAGAAGAAATCCAGTTAAACGACACGCAAAGGGGGCGTGAATAGCAGAGCAATGCACAAAGTGGACAACAGCAGAACGTCACATAAAGTGCATAAGAATAGCGGTACGAAGCATGAAGCGGCCAGTAGCCAAGCAACACACTAAGCGTGCATGAGTAGTTGTGAAAAAAGGAAGTCTCCAACAGCGTCGCCCTGGACCAGCCTCCATCCTTGTCACCAGTAGAAGAAATATAATAATCGAGTACGCCACAGAAAGAATGCTGAACGAGACCTGATTGCCAGACCACCCCTGCCCTTGTCTACAGATACCAGCTGGCCAGGTCCAAAACACCCACCTTCACCCGAGGCGCCCAAGAGTCTGGAACTATCACCTCCCCAGCAGATACCCAGAGTGCAGTGGGAGCCCTATTTGGTGGGACTGTTGACACGTTATCTGCAAGACCTTACTCTGTCTCTTATTCTGAATAAACCATTCTACCTTGTCAGTGTATTATTTGAAACCGTGCATTATGTTTTTTATACAAAAGTAATCATTACCATGACGATTATCGACATTCTGTTCAATTACTATTGAACAAATCGTACATACTGTACAGTATTCTATTATATAACTGTTACGCACACACATACACACACACACACACAAATTGGGCTTGTCTCCTTTCATGTGTTAGCCTCAGTTCACCTAGCTGTAAATAGGTACCTGGAATAAGTGGACGACGTTGTGACGTCCCATCTGGGGTTGGCAAAAATGGTACAAGGCGAGATGGGTATCATATGGTTCACCTAAGCTGATGGCTACCTAAGCCTTCGGGCGAGACGGTACCGTCTATAGTGAGAATGGTACCATACAGATCCACCCTAAGCCTTCGTTTCCGTTGTCGCCAATTGGCTAAATACAGACTACACACACATCCACAGCCATTCCAACAGTACATAAAACACTTAACATGCATTTCACGCAATACATTCCCAGTTAAGGAGGCGCGATAATAATGAGCTTAGCTCGCATTGCGTGGATTCCCCTTGACGAACAAGTAACTGAGTAACACACACATACACACACACACACACACACACACACACACACACACACACACCCACACACACACACACACGCACACACACACAGTCATAATCCTTCTTCACTGTCGGGTTAAGAGTTCGCAAACACTTTGTGTATTTCAGAACTGCCTCGTACCGGTATCTCCTTATGTTTGGACTTATGGCCTCGGATATAATAAAAGTGAAGATGTTTTGACCGACTTTTCCTTCTGGGAGCAGGCAGCTAGGATTCTCCTACCCTTATATATTTGTCCTACTCGACGAGACAGAGAAACGGGCGAGGGAACTCGAAAGTAGTCCCGGACCCTGAGAATAAGAACTTTAAATATTGTTTCTGTTCGGGCTCTGTCTCACTCCCTGCAATGGGGTATGTGCCTGAGTACATACATACATACATACATGTTTTGACCGTGCAGGAAAATATTGTAGCGATTTTGGGAGTGGAAGCTCTCAAGGGTGATGTAAGAAACAGCTTAAGACCTCATCACCAGCTGAGCCGCTCGATTAAAATTTGATCCTTAATCATAAAATTTATCCTGTTGCATAAAACAAATATATACTGTATATATCATAGCAAATATAAGATCCCTGCTTAACCCTTTCAGTACCAGTTACGTCTTTTTTTATTTGATTTCAACTACATATATACGATGTTATGAAGCCTAGGAAGTTAGGAAGGATATATGGTAGCTAAAAGGATTAATTGGGATAGTCTGTAGCCTTTTAAACAGTAGGCGTCCTTCCTTCCTTCCTAAGCTTAATAGCATCGTCAAATAGGTGCTAGAATATAATACATAGATGTCACCGGCAATGAATGGGTTAACGAGGAACTAAATCTATATCTCCGCTATCAACAGACAGGGCGGAAATTATGTGATCATCAGGGTCCAAGGGTTCATCTGTTAGCTTCCGTTTATCTGTCAGCAAAGTTTCTCATTTATTTAATTGCGGATTAATTACAAAATGATTCATAGTTTATTAGCTATGGTTTTATGTTTTTGAACCATACACAAAACATAAAAAAAAAAAAAATCTAGTTCAAAACTGATTATTAAGTATCCTTGCCTGACCTCTCTCTCTCTCTCTCTCTCTCTCTCTCTCTCTCTCTCTCTCTCTCTCTCTCTCTCTCTCTCTCTCTCTCTCTCTCTCTCTCTCTCTCTCTCTCTCTCACACAGACCTTAAGGCAAACCAACACATCGTATTGTAAGCGATCATCCTCATTATATAGGCCATTTTCTTCCGTGGACTCCCGATTTTTTAAGGGGATATAGGCGTATTTATTTGCATATTTATGTATATTTTTATTATTTTCTTCTCTGGACCTCCATCAAGCTTAAAAAAACACCCGGCCAAGACCTTCCTTCAACATATTTTTATACCTTTTTCGATAGAAAACAATTCTGGCCAAAGGCCGGTTTCTCTTAAATTACAGACTCGCTATCGCTCGCCAGGAAAAAAAAAGACTCCTAAATTATACGAAAAGTCTTAATATTAACAAAGAACTGGGACGAAAGGTCTTAAAATCGCCAAACTAATGGGCCGAACGTCTTATAATCTGAAAACGAAAAGGGCTAAATATGAGGAAGATGGGGACCAGAAAAACGGCCCATCTCCCCTTAAAGAATGTACGAAACGTTAACAAAAGAATCAATTTCCAGGGTCATCTAGTGGGAGATTTACACCAACTTCTTTACAGCCACCGCCATATTGCATACCTCGCGCTGCCGATCCTCGTGTACCTTCTTCAGTATAGGAACGAAGATCATAATCGTGTGAATGAATACCTATAAATTGTACTGAGTTAGTTCATTTGATTATGCTCTGTTTAATACGAGAAGATACTCTTAGTGTTTTGCTCAACAAGAAAATCACTATATTGGTTTAATAATAAATAATGGACAGATAATTATATAAAGACAAGACACGGGCAGAACACGACATACAAACGCACGTGTATGAAGGAGAAAAGGGCATGAAGCGAAATAGCAAGAAAACAACAATAGAAGCGAAGGGGAATAAGGAGAATGGCAGCTAATAAGGAGAGGAAAGAAATAGGACTCAAACGGCACCAGTAATTCCTTGGCAGGTCATGTTCACATTTTGTGTTTTCAAGGGTAAACAGTATATGAATTCTTCTCTTCGTTGCGATTCAAACAGTATTATTATTATTATTATTTTTAGACCATTTTAAAGCCCAATAGACCTATTTTTTTTTCTTTTTGTGTTTTCAAGGCTATATATGGATTCCTCTCGTCGTTGCGATTCCAACGGTATTATATATATTTTTTTATTTAGACCATATTTAGGCCCAATAGACCTATTTGTGTTATTTTGTTTTTTTTATGTTGAATATTGTGTTTTCAAGGGTATATATATATATACAGTAAATTCGTCTCGTCGTTGCGATTCCAACAGTATATGAATTTAAACCATATTGTAGGTCCAATAGGCCTAATTTTGATTATGAAAACTTCTAAATCACCCATAGACGGGTTATTTATGTATGGATTTTGCTCAATTTTCTACCACAAGTACATTTTCACCCGCTGAATCCAATGGCAGAAACAAAATTCAAATCGGACCATTACTTTAGGATTTAGATTTTGAATCGAACTCCAGAAACGCCCGAAATGAGCACTTTTTCAACTTTAAAAGTCTTCTGTAGTCCAAATTAATTTTACCTGGTGCCATTCGATTTATCTCGCCCAACACCTTCTATACATGGTTGTAGATTCCATTTTCGAAAAGCTATTCGCCCAGAATCAAACGTAATTTTTGTTTAAACCTTGGGTTTTAGTCCAGGCGAAGCCGAGTACCTTAAGGGGGGTGACCTGCTTTTGTTCTGTCCTTTTCTATCTTTCTTTGGCTTGTATCCATTTGGCCCCATTCAGCGTACTGTTTTAAGACGTTTATCCCCATCCAGGGGTCAATTTTTTACTGGTGAGCGGTAGCGAGCCAGCATATTTTTTATTTTGTTTGACAGCAGGCTAAATTTGTGCATTTTTCGATAGAAAAATTTCTCCGGCGAAGCCTGATTTCTTCATATATATAATGCTGGCTCGCTATCGCTCGCCAGGAAGAAATCGACACCTAGATGGGGATAAACGTCTTAAAATAGTTGGCTGAATGGGGCCGATGGATACAATCCAGAGAAAGAGAGAAAAGGACAGAAATAACAAAAAGCAGGTCACCCCCCTTAAGGGGGCACCAGAAGCATTAAAAAGAAAACGGGGAATAATACACGATAAGAAATTCAATGACGACATTCAGAAAACGGGTGGGAGGTAAGCATGGATTGTAAGGAGAACTATGATAAAGTGAAATATTATACAAGGGTGGAAAGGAGATGTTGGATAGGTGAACAGTAAGATAATATAACATTAAGAGAGAGAGAGAGAGAGAGAGAGATTATAATTAAAACATGAAACGAGAACGAGTATTACGAGTATACATCTTAACTACACACACACACACACACACACACACACACACACACACACACACACACACACACACACACACACACACACACACACACTAACAAGATTTTATAAGACAGAATCCTTAACAAACCTCCCAAGCATGTCTCTCTCGTCGCTGTTAGGATATTTCCAAGAATCTATAAGGCAGTGATAAAGGGGTCCAATTTCCACAACTATTTATTGTTATATGTACGCCAACTTCTTTCCACCAGCCGCCATGTTGTAAACGTTTTGCTTCGAACTATCATGTTCGTATACCCGTGAATATCTGGTAACCACATTACTTAAAAAAAAAAAAAACAAAAAAAAAAATAATAATAATAATAATAATAATAACAACAATAATAACAATAATAATAACAATAATAATAATAATAATAATAATAATAATAAATACAAAGTGAAAACAAACTCAGAAAAATTGACAGATTAAATGCAAACGCCATTTGAGGAGGAACATTTTATTGCCAACGTTTTTGTTTAGAGCTTCATCGGGCCATTGACCTGATAAAGTTCTAAGTGAAACGTTTGACAATAAGGTGCTCCTCCTCGAATGGTGTTATGCTCACCTTAGTCTAGCAAGGCATTTCAATCACATCGTGTGTTGATTATTAAGAATGTAACGAGTAAGGTTTACTTTGTAATGAATGTGGTTAGTTGAGACATTATAGAGTTTTCAGTCAGCTAGGTCTAATTCTAAATCTTCCTCGAGCTCGTTATAAACACTTAACTGTACAGTAAATATCTACTCACCGTACTGAAGAGGTTGATAGACTCTTGTAGGGATCATCTATTGTGTATCGTGCAGCCTAACTACAACTGAAATAAACTCAGAAAAGTTGACAGAATGAATATAAACACCATATGAAGAGGAGCACTTTATTGACAACGTTTCGTATATATCTTCATCAGGCCATAATATAAAGATGGCCTGATGAAGGTCTATGCGAAACGTTGCGAATAAAGTGTTCTTTCTCACATGGTGTTTGCATTCAACTGAAACCATACAATATCGGGAGGCCTCTAGACTAAGAGACCCTATAGTAGCGAAGATCGGCCAATTTCCGCCATACTGGTGTCACTGGTGTCATTTAATTAGGCCTTGTAATCGAGGTTGGTGTGAGAGGGATCTGCCTTGTGTGGGCCAATCGGCTTTTATGCAGACTCCCATTTTCTTATGTTCTTATGTTCTTGTTAGTCTTTTTTTAATACTGGGTATTTAAATATTCAAATAAGTCCACACCAATAATTAATATTCGGCAATTCTGGTTCAGGATATATAGTTTGACTTTTGGATCTAAATGATATATATACAGTATATCCAAATACATAACATCGCCCTGTTGTTAGATAATTTCGGCACCAAAATTGCGTCCGGTGAAAGAGATGGCCGATTTATCTTACTGTAGGATATTTTTTTCTAGATCACAGTATGAGGTCTACAACATGGCCCCTGGAAGAATGAAGTTGGCGGTATTCGCCCTATAGAGAGCCCCGTCAGATTCTGTATCGAAGGTTCGTCCCCAGGCGTCTTCCTTCCTTTCAGAAACTTTGGACGGAGAGAGAGAGAGAGAGAGAGAGAGAAAAAAAAAGAGAGAGAGAGAAAAAAAAAGAGAGAGAGAGAGAGAGAGAATAAATAAATGAGAGAGAGAGAGAGAGAGAGAGAGAGAGAGAGAAAGAGAGAGAGAGAGAGAACACATATGTCTTTCATTCCGAATCCTTCCATTTCGTATAATACATTTCATCCAACAACAGGAAATTCTAATATTTCAATATCATCTAATAACTCCTGAAGTATCTATCTATCTTTTTCGGGGATCCCGGCGTACCATATTTACTGAACAAGTCGTACACCTTTCAATACCTGTGCTTGTACGGTCGCGCAGTCATGTTCCAGCTGTCATTACGTTTGGCTTGCTCTGTGTTGTATTAATGTCTGTCAGATGTTGAATAGGGTGGGTAAGTGTAGGAACATGCATGTATATTTCACTCGATATGAAGAAATTAAGTTTAGATATTGCTGATACCAATTATTGATCAAAACATACTTGGTGCCGAGACATTACTTATTAGCGCGACTGTACTAAGCTTATACCCTGAACATCTACAACCATGATAAATAAAATAAATATATCATAATATCACTAAGCATTCCTTGACTGTGTATGAATGGATATAGTTTGCACACATATTTAGCTTAATTCTGCCTAGGTATTGAGTTGTAGGTCGTATCTATATGTCTGCAAAATATCATAAATAGACCGTGTGGCAAGAAATGCCACAGTAATTTAAACACAAATCCAAAAAAGAACTTATGGATTACTGCCACCAGCAAAAAAAAAAAAAAAAAAAAAAAAAAGATAAATCAATAAATAAATACCGGTACATAAGTAGATAGATAGATCAAATTATAAAGAAAATTATATATACTGTATATATATATATATATATATATATATATATATATATATATATATATATAACCGTACCATTCTTGATTAGTGAGATTAACAAATTATCTGCTATATCATACAAAGATTTTCGATTTACTTACATTTTTTTTTTCGTAGTCAATGGTAAGAGACGTATACGTATACGAGTTGCATAATTTGACAGGTAAAATTTTAAGAAAATCCAAAATATATGTTGCATAATTAGGCAGGTGGGATCGAGGTATGAACGTAAGGTAAGTGAAGGGGCGGTGATCAAGAAACCATTAACGGGGAGATGGTTGAATTATCTGGACCTCCTTCTCCCTCATGCTTAGCCTCATTAGTTTTCCGATTTTATGGCGCTCAGCCCATTAGTTTGACGATTTAGGACTTTTCTACCCATTTGTTTGTCAATATTTAGACCCTTAGCGTCATTTAGGTGTCGACTTTTTCCTGGCGAGAGATAGCGAGCCTGCAATTTACATTGTTTTACCCAAAAATGTACAGATTTATCTAGAAGGGTGATCATGGGACTGTTTTTTTTTTTATGGAGGTCTAGGGAAGAAACTAAAAAATAAACAATATATAATAAAATAAATCGACCAATAAACCCCCCCTTAAACTGGTGGGGAGAGACGATTGCTAAGCTGCTCTCGAACTGCTTGCATTTCGTAGCCCCTCAGCGAGATCCGGGGAAGAGTTAAGTTGGTGCTTGGCTGGGGCAAGTGGGTGGTGGAGAAGGAAGGAGGTACAAGGGTTGGTTAGTGTCTCAAAAGCCGTCCGGTTCATTCCAAGGAGATGAATGCATACCCCGAAGACACGAGGGTTCAGTTAAATTTGTACATTTTTTGGTAGAAAAATGCCCTCCAAACTTAAAGGCTCGCTTTCGCTCGCCTAAACGGCACGAAAGGTCTTAAAATCGCCAAACTAATGGGAGCAAACGTCTTAGAATCTCAAAACTTATAGAGCTAAACATGAGGGAGAAGGGGTTCCATAAGACTTGTGGGCCGATCGGCTTTCTGCAGACTCCCATTTTCTTATGGTTTTATGTTCTTAAGACCTCCCCTTAATTCTAGAAACCTGTCGTCTTTTACGGAGGCAACCAAATCTCTGCTCTCCAAACACAGATTTTCGGTGTTCGCGCCCCCTTCAGAAGCTTGGTCAAACATGACCTCCTTCTACGGGCGATGCGGCGTGTAACGATCACTTCCAGACTTTCGGAGCAAACAAAAGATCCAAAGCAACACCCAACGCTCAGAGATATATGCAAATTAGCTAGCAAGAATATATAAAGGAAGAATGGTTGAACTAAATATACTGCAAAACATGTATGACGATAGGGAATTAACGTATATGAATAAGAAAGAAAAAATGCGAGAATGGTGCACAATTGGGCAGAAGAGGCGAGGGAGAATGGTGCACAATTTGGCAGAAGAGGCGAGGGAGAATGGTGCACAATTTGGCAGAAGAGGCGAGGGAGAATGGTGCACAATTTGGCAGAAGAGGCGAGGGAGAATGGTGCACAATTTGGCAGAAGAGGCGAGGGAGAATGGTGCACAATTTGGCAGAAGAGGCGAGGGAGAATGGTGCACAATTTGGCAGAAGAGGCGAGGGAGAATGGTGCACAATTTGGCAGAAGAGGCGAGGGAGAATGGTGCACAATTGGGCAGAAGAGGCGAGGGAGAATGTTATAATATAAGAGTAGGGATCGGGAGCAAGATGTCGGTAGTATTATTAGTACGATGATGCCATTTCTGGCTATCATTAGACGATTTTGTATAGCTTAGGAAGAGCCTGTGGGAGGAATAGGTTATTCCCACAAGTCCTCCATCAGGGGTTAACTGTATCTAAATCAGGGGTGGTATTTTTGGATTGTTAAGTTTCGCCCTGCTAAATTGGCGATTTCGAAACAGTTCGCTCCGTTATTATACCTTTTATAAGAAGTTTTGTCTCATCCAAGTCTCGATATTTTCCTGGCGAGTGATAGCGAGCATATGAATTAATGTGAAACGGAGTGGATAGCACGCTCACGTGTGAATCTGCTTGACCTGGGTTCGATCCCAGCCAAGGCGAACATGTCACATTTTAAGTAGTACGTCCTAGTGTGCTTCACATGCTCACACCCAGTCGGGGGACACCTCGACGACGTATACAAACTAATAAAACACACAGCAAAGCCACTCCAATAGCTTCATCTCTTTCCAACACAACTTCTCCCCTCTCAAAACTCTTCGAAAAGTAAATACGAGGTGCTCTTGTGAATGCTTATTCCTCAATACATTCACCTGACCTGACCTGACCCCGCACAAAACGCCAGATCAGCTAGTGTTATCTGGGTGGGCAGAAACAATTGCTAAGCTCCTCTCGAAATTCGCGTATTTCTTAGACCCTCGGCGAGATTCAGGGAAGAGTGAAGATGGTGCTTGGCTGGTGAAGTGGGAGGAAGAAGAAGCATAAAACTGAGAAGGAGGAGTGGGAGGAGGAGGAAGAAGAAGAGGAAAAGGAGGAGGAGGGATTATGCATGAAAATTAGAAGGAAGTGTAGGGAAGAGAAAAGGGGGAGGAGGGGAAGAGGAGGAGGGCGTGAGGAAGAATGGGAAGAGGAAAAGGAAGAGGAGGAGAAGGGGGTGGAGGAAGAGGAGGAGGGGGAGAAGGAAGAATAAGCATAAAACCGGGAAGGAGGAGTAGGAAGAGGAGGCAGGGGAGAATGAAGAAGAGGAGAAGGAGGAGTAGGGAAAGGAGGAAGATAATGTCAAAATGATGATAAAAAAAGATAACTATGATGAAAAATTAAAAATAGAATAAAAATTAAAATAAATAACTGTTTATCTTGTATATAAAACACCATTCTTGTTTCCAGGACAATATAGTCTCACTATGCTTAAAATATTTAGTGGCGCCAGCAACTAGTGAGAAGCCCATTATGTGGTGTGATTTATTTATTTATTTATTTATTTATTTATTTTTAAAGTTAGTTAAAATAGGACTTCAGAGGCTATCAACCCTTTTGGATTATTAAGCCAGCACACTGTTAGTCAAGAACAACGTCAGGACTGGAGCCCCTTCTCGAGAACTCCAGTCCCTTGTGATGTGGAGCATGAATCAGTCTGAAGTGGCGAGACCGTGGCGCTACAGTTGTTTACGAAGCCAAACGAGCAACCATCTAACTTTTTCTGGAGAGGCGCCGCTTGTTTGGGAGGCCAATTGAGCATTGATCCGGCAGCAAAAACGTCGTCTTGAGTATAGCTGAGTATAGTTTGAGTACAGGTGAGTAATAACTACTAACACGAAAGACAATCATAAAAACCGCATTGGAAGGATAAAGTAAGATTAAGGGGAGATAAAAACAAAATTAATTCGTTTTTTTTTTATTATTTTTTATTTGTTTCCAGTTTCCTCTCTAGACCTTCATCAATCATAAGAATTTACCCATAAGACGCTCCTTCGAAATATACATGGGCATTTTTCAGTACCGAAAATGCCCCGGTACAAGGCCGGTTCCTCCTAAATTGCAGGGTTGCTATCGATCGTCAGGAAAAAATCGACACCTAAATAACTCGAAAGGTCTTAATATTGGCAAAGAAATGGAGCGAAAGGTTTTAAATTCGCCAAAGTGATTGGGCGAATGTCTTAAAATATCAAAACGAATGGGGCTAAGCATGGGGGAGAAGGGGGTTGAAATTATCCCCCCCCCCCATTGGTACCTTGCTTCCCCCTCCTTTTTTCACTAGCATTCTCTCTCGACTTTGCTGCCAAATTATGCACCATTTTCTTGCATTCTATTGTTTCTTTCACTGATTGCCTAATAACCACATTCCCTTCTTTACATTTCAGTCATATTTTCAGGTTAGATAGTTTTGTTTTACTTAGAAGGAAAACAAAAATAGGAACAGTGGGGATTGGGCCTGAGTAAAATAATACAAATAGAAGGTTACACACACACACACACACACACACACACACACACACACACACACACACACACACACACACACACAGTCATAATCCTCCTTCACTGTCGGGTTAAGAGTTCCCAAACCCTTTCGGTATTTCAGAACTGCCTCTTATCTCCTATGTTTGAACTTATGGTCGCGGAGATAATAAAGGTGATGATGTTTTGACCGTGCACGAAAATATTGTAGCAATTTAGGGAGTGGAAGCTCTCAAGGGTGATGTATCGAAGCAGCTTAAGACCCGACCACCAGCTGAGCCGCACCGTTCGTAAATTTTACTTTCCTCAGAAAAATGTGACTGCATATATCATAGCAATTCTAATATTTTTGGTTCAACGAGGAGGTAGGCCCAACTGGATTGAACTGATACTATTTGATAATTATATAGTTATCATTATATAATTACAAAGGAAAACAAAGGGAAACAAACAAACACAGGTCTTTCGACCGTTCAAGGTTACTTGCCCTACAAAATACTGCTGTTTCTAGTGTCCAACAGTATTTCAGAGAGATAAAGATGTGAAAAGGAAATAGCTCCCTTGGGATTAACATGGCAGGGAGGGGGAACAATATTTATTTAATGAAATTGCACAATATTTTATTCATTTACAAATGCAGTCATCCTTGGATTCAGAGCAAGGTGCTTGTCAAGGCGAACTTTGAAGGACATCTCGGGGAAGTCCATTCCACAAGTTGACGACTCGATTGAAGAAGACATTCTTGGATTCGTGCGAGTTGAATGATTTACCAATGATTCTGCAACACGACATACAACCGAGAGATTTGCGTTCATCGATGTGTTGTTGTTACAGGTGCCCAAGCTATCAAGCAGGGTATATTGGGAGTTTATTACCCATTGCCATGGTAAGAATCTATAAATATAAGGGTCAGTCAAGCGTGGCATGTCTTTATCTTAGTATTCCTACTCACATCCACACACTTGCAATGTTGCAAGGAGATCCAATGAAAGTAAAAAATAATTGTTCAAATAGAAGCATCTGTATATTGTATCAATTTACATGCATGAAATGAATATAGTAAATCTAAGTCATCCGATCTGTGTAGCTCAAGCAGTTTATCCAAATAGTTCGCCTGTGTATCATAATTGTACTTCCGATGATTGTCCAGAAACTCCGGACCCCGACTGTACAGCTGGCCCCATTAATTTGCATACACTCCATGATTTTATGTATGGAAGGAAAATTACTATGACTTGATTAGAAACTTATTTTCTTATGCAATAGTTAGATAATATAACCAATTAACGGTCCTGTAGCAATATATTCTAGTAAGTCAATCACACAATGCTTCCTTCCATACATATAATCATGGCGTGGATACAAACTTATGTGGCCGACTGTACCGAAGTTGTTGAAGAAGGCTCTCCCAAGAAGGGCCCTCTCTCTAACCAGCGTCACGACTTTTCCAAGAATCTACGAGACATTTACAAAGGGACCAATTATCAGGACCATTGGTGGGGAGCTTTACGCCATATTATGTTGAGCAGCATCCATGTTATACACTTATAGGATCCCATAGTTTTTAGCCCACTCATTAAAATTCGTAGACCCCTATGTTCTCCCTTTATGCAACTACAACTGTCTATTTTGATTTTTGGATAGAACTTGCTTTTCAATATATAACATAATATATAGTTTTGTAGTTGATATACAGATAATTATAATCATACATTCATTTCCAGAGATATACTTCCATAATAAGAAATAGATGAAGTCCTCAAATTACTATGAGTGGCCTGGGTACTATGGCATCCGAGTGTACTCCTCCTCCTGCAGACCATCGTGTACACTCTAAGACACAAATCCTGGCCCGATATGAACTCTTGAACACCAACACAAACCTTCGCAATTTAAGGGGGCAGTGCTTGTTTTTTGGTTTATATATTTATTTATTATTATATATTTGAGTTTCCTAGTTAGACCTCCATTAAGCTTTAAAATACACCCCATAGATCCCCTTTCAAGATAAATGTGTACATTTTTCGGTAGAGAAATGTCCCGGCCGAAGGCCGATTCCTTCTAAAACTACAGGCTCGCTTTCGCTCGCCAGGAAAAAATCGACATCTAAATGTCACGAAAGATCTTAATATTGACACAGAAATGGGGTGAAAGGTCGCAAAATCGCCAAACTAACGGAACGAACGTCTTAAAATGTCATAACTAAGAGGCTAAACATGAGGGAGAAAGGGGTCCAGAAAACCCGAACCATCCCTTTTAAATAATAGGTAAGGAATTAATGACAATATTCGATTTGGTTCGGGATCGCTTCGACAATTTAAGACCATGCTTTACGTCTTAAAATGTACACTAATTCACAAACATTCGTGCACCTCATATGCTAATCAGTATGCAAATATCAGCACGGTTTTCTCCAAGTAACTGAGGTGCTACGTTCGAAAGTGTTGTCTTGATTTAACCCCTTCACTGTTATGACGAAATGTAACATATTCTGGCTATCATTAGACAATTGTATTCATATTCCGGGATAATGGTGATCAAAGTTAGTGGGAAAAAAATATATATATATACATTTTACTATGTTTGACTCCTGTACAATCCGCCGAAAACCTCCTAATGTGACTCCTCCTGTGAAGCGCAACACTACGAAACTGCCAGATCACAGCGTCTAGTTTGCAATATGGCGTCTGAATAATAAACGTGGTGCAATTCGACCTATATAAGAGAGGTCCTGTCAATTCCTGTAGCGAGCGTTCATCCCCCAGGTGCCTTCCTTCCATTCAAAACTTTGGACAGAGAGAAAAAAGGACCAATAAGTGATAGATAATTAGTAAGAAAGAGAGAGAGAGAGAGGATCAATGAGAGAAAGAGGATCAGTAAGGGAGAGAGGATCTGTAGGGGAGAGAGGATCAATAAGAGAGAGAGAGAGAGAATACAAAGGAGTACAAAGCAAAGTAACGCACAAAACAAATGTGTTGATCCTTGCGAGGCTGCTTGTGTCTAAGCAACCTAAACAATATTATGTAGTACAGACAAGATAGAGAAAGGGAAAGAGAGAGAGAGAGAGAGAGAGAGAGATGGCAAATGAGATGACTGAAATCCTCAGTGATCCTCTTTTCTCGTATCTGATCTTATTCCTTCCTCACTGCACCTCCTCTCCTCTTCCTTATCATCTCCTCCTCTTCCTCCTCCATATTCTTCCTTCATTCTCCTCCTTATCCTCAAATTATTAATTACAAGGTAAATATTATTAATTATATATTATTAAAATAGATATGTCAAATTAATATATACTTGCATATCTGAAACACGTATATTACATAAGAACATAAGAAAATGGGAGTCTGCAGAAAACCGATTGGCCCACACAAGACATATCCCTCTCACACCCAACTCTACAGTAATTATAAGGCCCAATTATAGGCCCAACTCACTAATACTATTTTAACACCTAATTCTTGCTCAATTTTTATTTCAGTGTGGATGGTGACGAACAACCAAACTAGGTTCATTGGAGCTTCGAGTCATAGTAGGTATACTGTTAAACACTTGTATTTATTGTCTAGGCCTATAGTATTTCTTCTCTACGAAGCTGAATAGAATTAGTTATATATTTTAACCCTAGTGGTAGTGTAGATGGCTATACCTCCTGCCTATATGGTTCGTATCCTAGCCCTATCAGCTATATAATTAGTTTTCTGTATTACATGTATTGTGATATTTACAATGTTTCATCGAATATTTAATTATACTCGTCAAGACCGGAGATCTGCTAGAAACATAGACTTTCGGAGTGTGAGTCGAAGGAAGCCTAGCTTTTAATATATTCTTCACAATCGGTCAACTTTATTTGTCAATTATTATTCCCTTAATTCAGTTCTTCTCCAGTTATATTTATGTGTTAAATATTTCCCTGTTTTCGAAAGCCTCTATGTTTTTAAAGTTATCTTAGCCCACAAACCTATTCTAACCTGAGGGCTACCAAAAGATAATATACGATATATTTATCTCTGCATAGCTTATATTAGTTTATCTTATCTTTAATCTGCATCATGGACCTTCATTTATCGCGGATCTATCTTATTTTATTTTATTTATTTGTATTTATTTTTGCTAGGGATCGTCTCCCACTTTGCCATCATTCTTTTTTTCTGATGCGTTCGTTGTCTTAGTGACATTTCCTCACTAATTATCTTCCTGGCTGATCCTCTCTTTCAAGTTGATTCTCTCTCTCTCTCTCTCTCTCTCTCTCTCTCTCTCTCTCTCTCTCTCTCTCTCTCTCTCTCTCTCTCTCTCTCTCTCTCTCTCTCTCTCTCTCTCTCTCTCTCTCTCTCTCTCTCTCCTACTGATCCTCTCTCTTTCATACTGATTATCTATCACTTATTGATCCTTTTTCTTATATTGATCCTCTCTCCATTGCTGATCCTCTCTTCCTCACTGATCTTCCTTACTGATCCGCATGTCATATATTCCACTGATCCTCTCTCTCCACCAATGATCCCTCTTCCCATCCATCAATACATCTTTCCTGTGTTGCTTGGTTAATCCCCCTCCTTCCCCACTGATGATTTCCTTCCTTCCTTCACTGAGCCGCCCCCTCCTTCCCCACTGATGATTTCCTTCCTTCCTTCACTGAGCTGCTCCCTCCTTCCCCACTGATGATTTCCTTCCTTCCTTCACTGAGCCGCCCCCTCCTTCCCCACTGATGATTTCCTTCCTTCCTTCACTGAGCCGCCCCCTCCTTCCCCACTGATGATTTCCTTCCTTCCTTCACTGAGCCGCCCCCTCCTTCCCCACTGATGATTTCTTTCCTTCCTTCACTGAGCCGTTCCCTCCTTCCCCACTGATGATTTCCTTCCTTCCTTCACTGAGCCGCTCCCTCCTTCCCCACTGATGATTTCCTTCCTTCCTTCACTGAGCCGCTCCCTCCTTCCCCACTGATGATTTCCTTCCTTCCTTCACTGAGCCGCTCCCTCCTTCCCCACTGATGATTTCCTTCCTTCCTTCACTGAGCCGCCCCCTCCTTCCCCACTGATGATTTCTTTCCTTCCTTCACTGAGCCGTTCCCTCCTTCCCCACTGATGATTTCCTTCCTTCCTTCACTGAGCCGCCCCCTCCTTCCCCACTGATGATTTCCTTCCTTCCTTCACTGAGCCGCTCCCTCCTTCCCCACTGATGATTTCCTTCCTTCCTTCACTGAGCCGCTCCCTCCTTCCCCACTGATGATTTCCTTCCTTCCTTCACTGAGCCGCTCCCTCCTTCTCCGTATATGTGTTTCCGCTTCTCTGGTCCCTCTTACATTCGCACTGATAATCTTCCTCTCAGTCCTGATCTTTCGTTTTACTTTATTATCTATTAACCTCGAATAATGTATTTCGATATGCTAAGACGTATTCTGTCAGTTTATTTTGGGCGGATCACACGTTTTTATTAAAAAAAAAAAAAAAATCCTTTGCGGCGTTATTAGTGTTACGAACGATATTACTTAATACTGTTAGACGATTTAATTCAGCTTAGAGAGAATGGCGGGGGGGATGTGACTAAGCATCCTTCAGTGTTATAATTAACTTACCCCATGAGGATTTGATGACGTGTTCCTTCATTGTATTCAGCTTAGTAAGGTTTTCTGGCAGTCAGAAAGTTGAGTGAGATAGTTACTAGCCCTTCGACTTCTGGAGGGCCTTACAAAACGGAGTAAAATCGTCTAATGTCAGCCAGAATAAAATCAAGAATAGCGGCTTAAGAGATAATGTAAACCCTTTGAAGATTATGACACATTTTGACCGTCTATTCTGGATATCATTAGATGATTCTGTGCAATTTAGGAAGGATCTGGGGAATTACAAGTGTAATGACTATCTCGATTAACCCTCTGACTTATATATAGCCTTCCTAATCTGAATAAAAACGTCTAATAATGTCCAGAAAAGAGAACAAAAATGCATCATAGGATCTTTTAAGGGTCAAGTTACTAATTTGAAAGGCTGACCAGATAATCGCAGGTTCTTGAAAACTGTAATCTGGAATGCGATACTTTCCAAAATTAGGAACCCAAAGTAATGATGGGAGGTGCTCCACCTAAAGAAAAGAAAAACCAGGAAAAGTGGGGATTGGGCCTGACTAAATAGATAGAATACATAGATAGCTCCACCGATTTTTACGTACGGCGCGATTTTTCTATTATTATTCATATTTTGTTTTACTTGTGCATTTATGTATTGATTATTGATTATTATGATTGTTTTATTTATAATATTATTAGTTATTGTTATTATTATTATTATTATTATTATTATTATTATTATTGTTATTATTAGTTATTATTTTGGAGTAAGGGGTCGGGCGCAAGTTCGACTAGATAATAGTCCATCAGGCGCCTGGCCCGGGGGGACGATTAATATGAAGGGTGTGCCTGGAAGTGTGGTGGGAGGGCTTGTGGCTTTGGCTCCGCTGCATGTCTGCCTGCCGAGATCGGAACCTCTCCGGGTGGTCAGGGGCCGGGGGAGTGCTGGAGCGACCTTGGTAACCCTGGTCTCTGGGTCTTCTCCTGGGTGACCTGGATGTGTGTGAGTTTGTGTTTTTTATCTGTGTTTATTTTTTGTTTTATGTTGTTTTTGTGTTTTCCCTGTTCTTGCTCTGTCTTGAGTCGGCTACCCCCAAAATGGGGATTGGGCCTGAGCATATAGATAGATAGATAGATAGATAGAGTTATTATTTATTTTATTTTATTATTATTATTACTATTAATACTACTAATACTAGAATACATATTTCATTACCATTTGTGTTATTTATGTTATTAGTACAGTACCGTAAGTCGGTCAGTCATCACAGTTTTAGGTGCGTTCATATTAATATCACAAAATTATAATAAATATGAGAACAAAGGGACTTCCGGTTAAGCCCGGGTTGAAAAGTCCCAATCAACCAAAGAGACGTCTAAATATGATGTGTAAGAAGTCAGAAGTTCATTAATGCTTTATAATAAATGGATGTATATCTATGGAAACGAAATTATGAATATAATTTCCCATACATCAGCTATTTAATATTATATATCCAAAAATAAATCCAGATAGTTATAATTGCACAACGCATATCATAGGGGTCCACGAATATCATAGGGGTCCACGAATATCATAGGGGTCCACGAATATTATAGGGGTCCACGAATATCATAGGGGTCCACGAATATCATAGGAGTCCACGAATATCATAGGGATCCACGAATATCATAGGGGTCCACGAATACTTATGGGTGGGATAGAGACTATGGCATCCCAGTGTACCAAAACAAGAAGTCACATTGTATTGCCTATGTCACTTTTTGCGTATTAAGTGTCTTGATGGTGTAATGGTTAGTGTTTAAGATCTGTATGTGGTATCCCAGGTTCGAATCCCGGGAGGAGTCGATGTTTTCTTTAATTTAATTGGGATTATCTTTGTTTTGTCTTTCTCTGTGAGTGAGGGAGACGATAGGCAGAACCAAGGTTAAGAGATACAACTTAACCTTGGGCAGAACTACCTGTAGCGAGTGCCTTCCCTAGAGTTAAAAGAGTGACAGGACCAAAATCAAGGGATGTTTGAGCCAAAATGCCTGGACGCACAGAGTTTGAAGCAATTAAAGTCATAGTAAGAGGAAAAGACTGATTCTGGAAGTGAGTTCCAGAGCTCAGCTGTTGAATAGAAGAAAGACCGAGACTAACGTTTCACTCTTGGGTTGGAGAGTTGCACATAGTAGGGGTGGGATTGTGTTGCAAGATGGGTACCATGTGTCCTACGTAGAGGAGGTGGTATACACTGGGAGAGCTCTGAGGAACAATGATGGTTGTAGTAGCGATAGAATAGCGAGAGAGATGCAACATTGCGGCGAAGAGAGAGAGATTGCAGAGAGTTGGTGAGTGGAAGGGAGTTAATGATACGAAAGGCTTTCCTTTCTACTTTGTCTAGGAGTGCGGTGTGAGAGGATCCTCCCCACACGTTTGAACAATACTCAATACAAGGACGCACTGTGCCCCTGTACAGAGCAAGAAGCTGTGCAGGTGTAGAGAACTCCTTGAAGCTTCTGGAATGCTGCCGTAGCAGTGGTGATATGGTCCTTCCAAGTGAGAGCAGAAGAAAAAGGGACACCGAGAATATTGAGGGAAGATGAAGGATTGATTTTTGTATTGTTGAAGAATAAGGGATAGTCCTCTGGGAGTTCCGGACGGGTAGATAGGTGAACAAATTGGGTTTTGGAAGCATTAAAGGCAACAACAAGATGTGTTTGGTGTTGGGAATTAAATTAATTAAGTAGATTATGATATCACGGAAGCAAGACTAAATGATATAAGCAAATAAACACAGACGTCTATATAAACTAAGCTATGCAAATATCGTTGACACATTTATCATAATAAATAGAATACGAATCCTAAATTAAATGAAAATAGAGCCATAAGAATTATTACATATAATCATATTATAATCGAGATGCGATAAGCTTTGGCATTATGAAATTACTAATACACCTTTTGTCAGTTCGAAATTACGTCTTTTCACTCCATTTCGATAATAATAATAATAATAATAATAATAATAATAAAAGATGCTCATCGAGCACCATTGAGCTGGTAGGTCAAACAAGGGACTCGGAATTGAGAGTTCACACCGCTCCAGACAGGACAATCAAGCATCTTATTATCAACAATGCAAACTTTTACCACCTCATTCTTTTATCTTAGGTTGTCGCTTTTGTTCACTTGGATGGTATTATGTAAACCAGAATGTTATATTGATATTTTTATTTGTGAATATATTGCTCTCATATATGTTTATAATTATGTTCCTGCATTTATTTCTATAATCAAATATTGCAGATTGTTATTCTTAGCTTAACCCTTTCAGGATCAAGACGCGTGTTAGCAGTTTATTCTGGCTATTACTAAACGATTGTATTAAGTAAAGGAAGGATCTGCGAGAGTCAAAAGATAAATTGAGATCGACTTAACCCCTTTGATTGCTTAAGGTCTTTCCTAAGCTGTATTGCGGATTATGACGCGTATTGTTAGTTTATTCTGACTACAGTGCATTCATTCGACATATATCGACAGGCCCCGCCCGCTTCCACCAGCGCCGTAGACGAAGTAGAGCTTATCATACCGCAATCTCGGACAAGTCACTTGTCACCTTACCACGGAGCTGATAAGAGCTCCAAGTAAAATTAATTATACGATGTAAGAGCGCTTTAATACATTCATATTTGCAGTTACTCTTTACTATACAATATTACCATATACCATTGTACAGAAAAGTAAACTCCATTACCATTGTTTTACCTCGTCTACTTGGGCAGAGCAGAGGTAGACAATTATTAAGCTAGGCCTAGCGAGCGACTGCTTTTAGTTGTATAGGGTACCGTAATGCCTCCCCCTCCCTTGTCTGTGTGCCCAAGTCTCCCTCCCTCTCTCTCTCATATTGTGAAGTGATTACATTTTGACTGATCAGTCAACTTGTGTAGATCATAATTTTGTGATTCATTTAGTCGCCAATAATGACATTTCCAGGGTGTACCACGAGGATCACCACCACATCAACTGGCTCAGTTTTCTCCTTATCAAAATACTTGAATACATTTAATACAATATTCCTGGCTTGACTGACAAGTCAGGGAGAACCAGCAGGTCTGCCAGGGGTATGGGCAGGAGACACCATCTTCCCCCTTCAGAAGATGGGAGGGAACTGAACTGACGTTTGAATGGTTTGAATGACAGCGCATTGACAGTTGAGAGAGAAGAAACCGGCGTTGCCAATGTAGCTACGTACCTTACCGCTAGATCTAAAAGTATTTACTTGAACAAGGGAATGGAGCTGTTAAAGACAGCCTCCAGTCTTAACATTTCTTTCTCACTCGTTGATGTAGAAAGGTAGATGGCTTTGTAGGCCATTTTTTATAATTTAAATTGATAAATAAATATTGACTTGATCTAGCGGTAATATTTTACACCTAGCAATAAGAATGCTGGCTATACTCCGAATCTTTTAGCACATGTTATCAATATTGGAGTAATATTCTAGCAATATTAGGTAGGCATTTACTAGTTTGTATTATTCTAGTTACTTCTGCAAACAGATTAAATAATATTTTTGTGCTGATTTGGTAACCCTGTACCTCGCGCAGTCATGCCAGCCGTATGATAACGGTTGGGGAAGTGGGCGATATATGTCGAATGAATGCACTGTAGTATTCGACGATTTTATACAGCTTAGGAAGGATCGGTGGGATTTAAAAGTGTTAAGACTCTCCCAATTAACTCTCTACCTTCCATATACCTTTCCTAATCTGAATAAAATCACCTAATGATAGCCAGAGAACAGGAAGGAATTGCGTCATTGGATCCTGAAGGGGTTAACCCTCTCAATAAAATGGTGTCATTTTTGTTATGGCGAACCTCGTGAAACCAAACGGGTGTAGTTCTTCCCAATTAACCCGTTCAGTACCGGTGACGTCCTTTATACTTTATTCTGGCTACTATTAGACGATTTTATTAACCCCTTCTATACCGGAGATGTCTTTTAGATTATATTCTAGCTCTATATTGACGTCGTCGGTACAGAAAGAGTTAAGTTTCATGAGGGCCTCCAGAAATGTACAGATTTCGAACTATCTCACTTAACCCTTTTTGCTACCACAGACCCTTCGTCAGCTGCACTGAATTCTCTAAATATAGTTAGAATATAATTACAAAGACGTCGCCGGTAATACCATTGTATTACCATTGTTTCTGGCTTGTCTTAATCCCTTGAGGATTATGATGCACTGTGACTGTTTATTGTGGCTATCATTAGACGGTTGTATACAGCTAAGGAAGGATCTATGAGAGTATAATAGGGTGAAGACGATCTCAATGAACCCTCTGGCTGCCATATACTCTTCCTATACATAACAAAATCGTCTAATGATAGCCAGAATCAACTGCCAAATTACATCATAATCCTCAAGGGGTTAAACAATAACGTTTTGTATAATATCAACGTGACAAAACTAAACCGAGACAGATTCTGATAATAAGCTACTACTTTTGCCATTATATCATGATAATAATTGTAATAATATATATATACTATTAATTCAACAACTAATAATGATGATATTAATGTATACAATTGATTATACTAAATAATGCTGATGATGACAATGCTGATCATACACTAATTTAATAATCATAATAACAATAGTAAAATAGTTCTTAATACAACAATGCAATACCATTAATACTAATACTACCGGTACTATAACTACTATTACATGTTACTACTACTACTAATACTACTACTACTACTAATAATAATAATAATAATAATAATAATAAAAGATGCTGGTACATGCCGTGAGCTGGTGGTTCGAACAAGGAACTCTCAATTGAGAGTTCACACCGCTCCAGACAGGACACTCGCGCATCTTATTATCAACAATGCAAACTTTTACCACATGATTATTTTATCTCAGGTTGTCGCTTTTGTTCACTTGGATGGTATTATGTAAACCAGAATGTTATTTATTATGTTATTAATATTTATTGAATATATTGAATATATTTATCCCCTTCTGTACCGGCCACTTCTCTGTTAGTTTATTCTACCTATATTTAGATGATTTTTTTGAAGCTTAAGAAAGATGTGTGTTAGCAAGAAATGGCAAAGTGAGATGGTTCGAGGCCTGTTAGTTGCTGGAGGCCTTTTTAAAGCTGAATACAATCGTCTAAGAGTAGCCAGAGTAAAGTTAAACAGAAGTCGCCGGTACAGAAAGGGTTAATTACTGTACAGTGGATGGTGACATTCTTAGCTTAACCCTTTCAGGATCACGATGCGTTTTACTATAGTTTCTTCTGCCTATTACTAGACGATTGTTTGGTTATTCGGTTTAACCCCTTCTCTATCGGTGACGTATTTTGTATTTGATATCAGCTACATTCAGACGATTTTATTTAGCCTAGGAAGGATATGTGGTCGCTAAATGGATTCATCAAGAGAGTCTGTACCTTTTTCATTGGTAGACGTCCTTCCTAAGCTGAATATAATCGTCTATTAGTAGCCAAAATAAAGTTAAAAGCACGTCGCCGGTACAGAAGGGGTTAAGAAGGAATTATAGGTGTCTGAGGGTTTTTTGAGATACTTGTTATCCCTTTGACTCCTAGACTGTTTTCCATACCTGTGTGAAATCATCTAATGTTAGCCAGAATAAAGTGAAATTTTTTCCTGGAATACCGAAAGGGTTACTAATGCAATAGTTTAGCTAGTCCATGTTCAGAGCAATTAACATTAAATAAAGGTAATGTTAATGATTATTAAGGGTAAGGTAATTTTGTTTTAGTTTTTCTTGATTACAATATGCATTATAGCCACTTATAATCAATGTATGCCTTCGTCTGCTTAGCTATATATACTCTAAATCATATAATTAATTCAGAAAAGTTTCTGGAAGATAAACATGTTATATTATTATTCAAGCCTTGCTTACATACCTCCTAAGCTTGACTTAATTGTATGATGGAAGAACACATAGACAAAAATATAATCTAAGCGAATGGAATAATATTGATGACAGGTAGAAACAGAATCAAGGGGTAAATGTTTTTGTTGTTGGTGATAAGAGGCTGTCCTGTTCTGTCTGGAGCGGTGTGAACTCTACATTCTGAGTCCCTTGTTCGAACCACCACCTCCATCTTGATGGAACCCTCTTTTATTATTATCATTATTATTATTATTATTATTATTATTATTATTAGTATTGGTATTATCTATATTATTATTATTTTTATAATTACTATTATAATTTATTATTGTTACTGATCATATATTTTTTAGTATTATAATTATTACTGTTCTACTACTACTACTACTTTTTTAACCACTCAGCCTGTGCATCCCCTCTTTGGACCCTAAACCAGGTCAGAACAGTCATCAAAGCGTCCGACTTGGTAGTCATTCAGCTACTTACTATTCCGGGGTCAGCACTCAGACTCATCATCGTGGATTACTACTACTACATTGGTTTGTATTTAATATTGTTCATACATTTTATTTTACAAGCATCAGATATTACTATTCTACACCATGCAACTTCAATCCAGTCTCCTTCCTATGCGACCCTCTGCCACTGCTGCCTCGTAGTCCACTTCTGCCACCGTCGCTGGTTGTGGTGCAGACAGTCTTGTTCCCCGCAGGCATAGTAGTGCTGATCTGAGCAACGAGAAAGATAGACGGCACCTCATCCAGGCTACAACGTGGCTCCTGGGCTGTTTCTTCTTCTCTGCGATGATCTCTGCAAGCCTTGAATAGAAGCACTGGGCCCTAGGTCCCATCCCTCCAGATGTGGTGAAGACTAGTGGGGTAAAGCTGCCATGTTCGATATTTAAGATCCTTTCCCCATATGCCCTGACCTTCTCTTGTTCATTCCTCTTGTGTGCAGCCTCCAGAGACAGCCCGCTGTAGCTATGGGCCATTGGGTCGAATATCCTTACGTTAAAGAATGCTCGCTGTGCTCTTGTCCAAAAACTTCTTGCACTAACGTCCACTCGTGCTTCGTTGGATGTGTTGGCCGTCCTGTGCTGCAAGATCTCTCCCTCCAAGGGAATGAGTGATGGTTCGCGCACCACATCTCGACACCTCCCTGAGCATGTTCGCCGTTACATCTCTTACTTCATCGTGCCTGATGCTGATGAATCCTCCCTTCTTACATATCATGCTGTGGTCTGCATCGTTGTTGATTCCACAAACGCATCGATCGGGCAGTCCTTCAATCGGCCAATCATACCTCAGTGCAATAGCATCATTAAATTCTTATTTGTTTAGATTGAAGCCTTTTGCCTTGATTGGTAGTGTTGTCAGCCAATTTGAAGCACCCGTTTCTTGTGCTGTTTGTACTTTTCTTGTTAGTCTCGGGGAAAGTTGTCGCATCAATTGTGCCAGGTCATTTTTCTGTGAGTTTTGCCTCTCTGACGTGATGGTCTTTCTGATGTTGTAGATGTCCGCCTGGTCCACTTCGCCGTCAGGATCTTGCTACTACTAGAATTTATATTTATTATTATCTGTATTATTCATGTGATAATTAGTACAGTAAGTTAGTCAGTCATCACAGTTTTAGTTGCGTTCATATTAATATCACACAATGATAACTAATATTTATTTAGCAAAGGGACTTTCGGTTAAGCCTAGGTTTAAAAGTCACAATCACTCAGACTTTTAAACGGGATGTGCAAGAAGTTAGAAGCTCATAAATTCTTGATAATATATGGATGACTGCGGTATATGAGGTACACTCGGATGCCATAGTCTCTAGCCTTTTTTTTTTTTTTTTTTTCTCTCTATGTGATTGAGGGAGGCAAAAGGCATAACTGCCTATAGCGAGTGCCTCCCCCATAGTTGAAAGAGTGACAGGGCCAAAATCAAGGGACGTTCGAGCCAAAATGCCTGGACACACGGAGTTTGAAGCAATTTAAGTCATAGGAAGAGGGAAAGACCGATTCTGGGAGAGAGTTCCAGAGCTCAGATGTTGAGTAGAAGAAAGTTTGAGAGTAACGTTTCACTCTTGGGTTGGAGATTTGCACAGAGCCTACTCATAAATATGTGTGGACTTCACCTACTTCTAATTATGGAAGTATATCTGTGGAGACGAATTATTGAATATAATTGTCTATAGATCAACTACCAAACTATATGAACTATATATTGAAAAGCATGGTTTATCCACAATCCATCCAGATAGTTGTAATTGCATAAAGTCCACGAATACTTATAAGTGGACTAGAGCCTACGACATCCGAGTGTAACAACTGAAAAGAGTCACGTTGTTTTGCCTATGTCATTATTGTGTATATTATATCATGGAGACAACACTAAAACGAGATAGATAGATAGATAGATAAATCGAGAGATAAATTGATATATAGATAGTTTATTGACCACAGCAAAATAAATAGTAGAAACAAACAGATGATTATGGTAGATCATTGAAAATAGACCAATAATAATGATAATATTATAATTATCAAGATACTATGAACTTTGATATAATAATGCTACTAATACACCTTTAGTCAATCCATAGTGACGTGTTCGCATTCCATTTCGAAAATAATAATAATAACAATAATGAAAATAATAATAATAATAATAAAAGATGTTCATGCCCGCACAAACTGAGCTGGTGGTTCGAACAAGGGCCTCGGAATTGAGAGTTCACACCGCTCCAGACAGGACACTCGCGCATCTTATTATTAACAATGCAAACTTGTATCACATGATTCTTTTATCTCAGGTTATCGCTTTTGTTTACTTATATGGTGTGTTGTCCACCATAATGTGTTTTCTTTTCTTTCTTTTATCCTATTGTGCTTATATTGGTATACTGGTATTGTGCTTATATTGGTATACTGGTATATTTATATATATTTTGTATTTCTACATTCAATTACTGTAGGTAATGACATTCTTAGCTTAACCCTTTCAGGATCATGACGTATTTTGGCAGTTTATTATCGATACCATAAAGCGATTGTATACAGCTTAAGCTGTGGGAATTAAAAGGGTAAAGACTATCTCCACTAACTCTTCTGACTTCCATATACCCTTCCTACTCTGAATATAATCGTCTAATGACAGCCGCAATAAACTGTCAAAATGCGTCACAATCCTCAAGGGTTTAACTTGGCTTAACCCGTCCCCATGGGTTCTTTACCCCTGCACTGGTTCTGGTTTTGTATAGGGGTTACACAGTGCGCCCATTTATCGAGGACTGTTGGCATATGTGGAGAGGTTCCACCCATACCACACTTCTCGAAAGGCTAGAGTCAAAAGCATATCTTCTCATCAAATCCCCTCATACTAAATCCTACAAAATATATCTACACGCTGCAATGTTGCATCTCTCTCTCTCTTCTACCGCTATTACAATAATCACTGTTCTTCAGAGCTCAGTGTATACCTCCTCCTTTACGGAGAGTGGATGGCACCCGCCTTTCAGCACATTTCTATCCTTGTTCTGTCCAACGTGCTAACCCAAGAGTGAACCAAATTTCCCAGTCTTTCTTCTAATCAACAAGTGAACTCTGGAACTTTCTCCCTCAATCTATCTTTCCCTCATCCTACGACTTAACTTGCTTCATTCTCCGTGTATCCAGACATGTTGACTCTCCCGTACCTTGAATTTGGCTGCATTGCCTTTTGTGTCCTTCATAGGAAAACATAAATACACACAAACATACAACTAATATAAATTAACCCGTTCGTTACACCACGTCAATGGTATTTTATGCTGGCTAACCTTACACAAATATATTCAGCTTAGGAGAGACCTTTGATAGTCATGTGATTTAACCCTTTCAATGTGATGCTGGTAATTTGTGTTGTTTCCAACTTATGATTTAGTTAAGCTTAGGATTGATCTCAATAAATCAAAGGATCAAACACATCTCAACTATAGTCCATCCATTTTAGATAGGCCAAAACTCTTCAACATTAACCTTTATAACTTTAAAATGACGAGAGTAATCGAGTTCATATAGTTTCGTCATTTAGAAAGAGTCAGCCAGGGAATAGGTGTGGAAGTTTACAGCTCTAGCCCTTTTCAAGTTACAGGGGGTTAGCGGTCAGATTTTTTGGCCTACCTGTAATGAATCGACTATAACCTTCTTTTCCCAAGTGAATATTTGGAAGTGCAGTAAAATCGTGAAAAGTTTATTCTAATTGAAAGGGTTAGTAGGACCTCGAGCAATCCCTTTATGCAATAATACAATACCTTCTTGTATTTTAACAATTTGTAAGAACTGAAAAAAAAAAGTATCGGTTATCAATAGAATAGGACCTTGCCACCTGAATGCAGTGAGGGTATGATAGATAAGAATCACTGATTAATGTAGAAACCATTAAATATAATAGTAAATATATCAATACTACTAATAATATTAAAATAATATTAATAAAATAATAATAACAATAATAATAATAATAATAATAATAAAAGATGCGGTTATTCCGAATCCTAGAGCAGGTGGTTCGAACAAGGACTCGGAATTGGTAGTTCACAGCGCTCCAGACAGAACACTCGCGCATCTTATTATCAACAATGCAAACTTTTACCATATAATTCTTTTATCTCAGATTATCGCTTTTGTTCTCTTGGATGGTATTATGTCTACCAGCATGTTTTATTGTTTTTAATCCATTGAACTCATATTTGTTAATAATTATGTTTCTGCCTTTATTTCGACACTCAAATTCAGTAGATAATGACATACTTAGCTTAATCGCAATAGGATCACGGTGCGTTTAGCAGTTTATTTTGCCTAATACTAGACGACTGTTTGGTTATTCAGCTTAGGAAGTAATTATAGGTGTTAAAGGGTTATACGAGATAGTTTTTACCAGCTTGACTCCCTAGAGGGCTTTACAAACCTGAGTGAAATCATCTAATGTTAGCCAGAATAAAGTGAAAAGGCTTCCTGGAATACTGAAAGGGTTACTATTGGAATAGTTTTGGGTATTCCATGTTCAGAGCAAATAACATTTAATAACGTTATTGGTAATAATTGTTGAGGATAAGTTTTTTTTTTTTAGTATGGCTTGATTATGCATGGCTTTATACGCATAATAGGTTTGTTATGCATGGCTTTATACGCATAATAGGTTTTTATGCATGGCTTTATACGCATAATAGGTTTTTATGCATGGCTTTATACGCATAATAGGTTTTTTATGCATGGCTTTATACGCATAATAGGTTTTTTATGCATGGCTTTATACGCATAATAGGTTTTTTATGCATGGCTTTATACGCATAATAGGTTTTTATGCATGGCTTTATACGCATAATAGGTTTTTTATGCATGGCTTTATACGCATAATAGGTTTTTTATGCATGGCTTTATACGCATAATAGGTTTTTATGCATGGCTTTATACGCATAATAGGTTTTTATGCATGGCTTTATACGCATAATAGGTTTTTTATGCATGGCTTTATACGCATAATAGGTTTTTATGCATGGCTTTATACGCATAATAGGTTTTTTATGCATGGCTTTATACGCATAATAGGTTTTTATGCATGGCTTTATACGCATAATAGGTTTTTATGCAGGGCTTTATACGCATAATAGGTTTTTTATGCATGGCTTTATACGCATAATAGGTTTTTATCAAATTTGGCCTTCGTCTGCTTAGCTATACACTAAATATTTTAATGAATTGACCACTTGCGAGGTTTCATTCTATAAGGAAGTTGGAGCTGTAGACATCGATATGTATCTGAATGTTCAGCTATACTACGGTTTTAGTTTATTTATAAATACATCAAACCAAATTCAACATACTATTTATCCATCAGAAACCTACATAATTACTGTATTTGTATTTATTATCGATGTTTGCAGGCCGAACTTCCGTATAGCCTGAAACTCGTAAGTAGTCAATTCAGCAAGGTTTCTCAAAGATATGTATATGTTAAAATAATTATTCAGACCTTCAAATCGCTTACATACCTCCTACGCATAATAGTCATGTTGTATCAAATTTGGCCTTCGTCTGCTTAGCTATACACTAAATATTATGAATTCAGCAAGGTTTGTCATAGATTCAAGCCTTCAAATCGCTTACATATCTCCTAAGCTTGATCCAATTGTCTGACGGAAGAACACAGAGACAAAAATATCATCCAAGCTAAGGTAATACAAGTGATCACAGGTAGAAAGAGAATCAAGGGGTAAATGTTGTTAATAAGAGGCCGTCCTGTCCTGTCTGGAGCGGTGTGAACTCTACATTCTGAGTCCCTTGTTCGAACCACCAGCTCCAGAAACATATGCACTCCTCTTTTATTATTATTATTATTATTATTATTATTATTATTATTAATATTGTTATTATTACTATTATTATTAGTAGTAGTAGTAGTAGTATTATAATACATTCGGGGTGCGAGGGGATCTTGTGTTTAATGCTTTTCCTCTGCTGTCGGTCTATATATCCAGAAATATTAATTAGACAAAATAGAGAAAGTAAATATGCTCGATTCTCTTTTTAAACTGGGTGGAAAGTTTAGTCCTTTAACAGGTAATTTCTCGATACCCGGTAGAATAATAAGAAACTACCATGTCTCTTCATACACACCACCCGGGATTCGAACCCTGGACCTTGCGATCAACAGGCACTCCAGGGGTGCCTTGATATACGCAAGGTCCAGGGTTCGAATCCCGGGTGGTGTGTATGAGGTTTTTCTCAAGTGTCATTACTTGATTTAAAGGTTACTATGTCTCTGTATCATATTATTGCCAATGTTTCCTAATTAACCCCTTCTGTACCGGCGACGTGTTTGTCATTTCACTCTAGCTACATTTAGACGATTTTATGGAGCTTAGGACCTATACGGCAGCTAAAAGAATTAATTGAGATAGTCTGTGGCCTTTTAATTGGTAGACATTCTTCCTAAGCTGAATAATATCGTATAATAGCTGCCAGAGTATAATGAAAAGGATGTGACCAGTACAGAAAGGGTTAACATTATATTTGTCTGTCGAACACCGTTGTTCTACCTAAGTAATTAAGGGGAGATGGGTCGTTTTCGGGTCCCCCTTCTTCCTCATGTTTAGCCCCATTAGTTTTCATGTTTTATGACGTTCAGCCCATTATATTGACGATTTTTCAACCTTTCGCGCCATTTATTTTTCATTTAGGTGTCGATATTTTCCTGGCGAGCGATAGCGTGCCTGTAATTTAAGAGGAACCGGCCTTTGGCCCGCACATTTTGCTATCAAAATATGTACAAATTTACTTGAAGGAGGGTTGGGGGATGTTTTTTTTAAAGTTTGATGGAGATTTAGGTAGGAAACTAAACAAATTATAAAATGATAGACAAATGAGCATATAAATACGCCCATCCCACCTTAAGTGTTAATGCTTTCACTGTAGAATCCACTAGATATATTTGTTCAATACTTTACGAAAGCAATGTGGATATACTTCTACCAACTATCGATACAATCATGGCAATATTGTTATGTGTTGCTATGTAACTTCAATACGTATCATCTAATAAATTGGGATTGTTTGTGAAATGCGACGCTTCTCTCTCTCTCTGCATATGTTTAAGGCCTCCTCCTCTTTAACCCTTCAGCCCCGTCTCTCTCTCTCTCTCTCTCTCTCTCTCTTCCTCATTCTTCTCTTTCACTTTCCCAACTTCTCGATTTTCACAAAGATTTTTCTAGTTTCTGCTCTCTTAAATCAGTTTCGCTTCCGCCACGATTCCAGGGTGCATTTCTTTCTGACTGGATTTTTTTTGTCTGTGCATTCTTTCTCTCCTTTCTTCATCTCCGGATTCCATACTTTGTTTTCAATATTTTCACTGCACACTTACTATTATTTCAACTTATTCATGTTGCTAATCTTCTTTCCTGTTTAATGTTTTGTATACTTGATATTGTTGGTTTTATTGATATTATTGATTTTATTGATATTAGTTGTCTTCTTATATTCTGCATTGAACCTTTCCTGTAGTTCCCACCTCTCATCATGTATTATTTATGAATGTGTTTATATATATATATATATCTTTAAGTAATTATTTTTGCTTTTTATATATAATAGTTCTCTAGTAATATTCTTCCATGACCCTCTCCCTCTTCCTATGATTTATTATCAATTTTCTTCTTCTCTCGCCATTTCTCTCCTCTTTCTCCATTCTCATTGTGCATTTTATATTATATTATTATTCATGTTTAGCTCCTCCCAAGGGCCTAATTGTTTTATCGAATATCATTTAAATTATGATACAATTTATAGTATTAGTTTCCATCATGCATTCCTTATATATTTTCCTCTTAATTCTTGTATCATTCACAATATCTTCTTTTCAATATTCATGCTATAATATTAATTCCTTTCTCAAAATTACTTCATATAAAAGAACTTGATTATATGCCTCTAAACTTCATATTTATTCATATTAATCTCGTAGGACTTCCATGTCTTACATTTTATCGGCTTATAACCATCAACTTAAATTATGTTCTCTTTGTAACTATTATTTTAACAATGATCATGATTGGTTCATATCATGTTCGTAGTCTCTCTCTCTCTCTCTCTCTCTCTCTCTCTCTCACACAACTCTGCCACTTCCTCACTCCACACATTTTTATCTCCACTTTTAAAACCTCTATTCCCACACCTATCCACTCCTCCACCTCTACCCCCCCCCCACCCCATCACACACAGGTGGAGGTAAACATGAAGTGTATCTCACCTGCTAATTAACTTTACCCCCCCCCCCTCCACTGCAGCACACCTTTCCATGCCTAGAACATCGCAGTTAACTAGTACTTTGTTTTAAACTTCCCTTTTGGCTTAGACCTCCAAATTAACACACACACACACATACACAAGCTAGTAACAAAATCCCCTGTAGACCCCTCTTCAAGCAAAGTTTGTACATTTATCGGTAGAAACATTTCCTGATCAAAAGCTTGGATCTCCTAAACTGCAGGCTCGCTATTTCTTGCCAGGGAAAAATCGACACCTGTACTGAGCTGCTCTCTCCAAATCAAGTGACGTGTATTAATAAGGTGTCGTCATCTAGTGTGGCAGAAAAACAGCAACCAACACCTTGAAGCTCCACTGTGACCATCTATATATTGCGACACATGAAGCACCTAACATCTCGAAGCTTCAATCGATAATCTCGGGGCCTCGTAAAAGTTACAGGCTACTGAACAGCCTACAGTCCTGAGGTTGAGACAGAGAAACAAAACAAAACTCGCCAAAATAGTGGGGAAAGGCGTCATTCTCTCACCCACCTATATCCACATTTACTACAACTCGTCTCACCTGTTTGTCACCTGGTAATTAACTTCACTCCCCACCCACCTGTCCTACGCCACACCTTTCCCTGCCTGTCCCCAGTACCAGGTAGCATCTTTTTAGGCTTCTATTTTGGAATCTAATTATCGGTCCGCTCATTACTGACACTAACAGGTAGAAGGCTACACACACAGACACACACACACACACACACACACACACATACTTACCTGTAATTAAAGATGGGTAACTACTGTATATCATAGGATATTATTGAGAGAAAGAGAGATATAGATAGAGACACACACACACACACACACACACACACACACACACACACACACACACACACATACACACATGCACGTCTCTCACAACAGCCGGATGACTGAGGGACGGAAAATTAAACTAATAAGTGACTGAAGAAAAATACATTTCAGATCTCTCTCTCTCTCTCTCTCTCTCTCTCTCTCACTCACTCGTCTATTCACCATCTCAGCCTTTCACCCCCCCCCCCCCCCTGCCTCACCTGAGAGTAATCTGACACCCTATATTTCCCCAGGGGATTTAAGGTCTGCCTTTTAGCCCCAGAGGTAAAAAAAAAAAAAAATCGTTCCTCCTATACAAAAATATGGAAAATAGTAGTTCTTTGGAAGGTAATGTATTTACTTGGCCCCTTCAATTTTGTTGATGTATATATTATTTATTCTATATATTTTTGTCTTTTCTTTCATCATCTCCGTCTTGGCATTAATATATATATATATATATTGTTTTTTTAGTAGAATTTTGAACCCCCCTGTACTTGGCCTTTGATATCAGAATACAACTAATGTAATCTGGAGCCAAGAGCCCCGAGGGACGCTCAGACGAACACCTCCTCCGTCAGTACACACACACACACACACACACACACACACACACACACACACACACACACGTCTAAAAATCTAAAAACCAATGGGGCTAAACACGAGGGAGTAGGGGGCCAGAAAATCCTGCCCATACTCCCCGAAGTGTTTATTTGTTCAGGGTACCAATTTAATTTCAAGTTTGGTCTCGTATTTGCTCTAACAAATCAGTTATATATGTGAGATCTCTCCGTGGATTTGAATAATTTGTAGAAAGCCGAAATTTCACCTCGTAATATTTTCGGAAGGATCTTAGCGGTGGGAAGGTCATCAAATATTAACGACAAGCCAATAGTCCCGAGAAGCATACGGAATTATGAAGCTCCACATTTCCTATAATTCAGATAATAATATTTGTTTAATATATATATATATATATATATATATATATATATATATATATATATATATATATATTTACTGTACATGGTAAATATTCGCGATAAGTCCCGTCAATAATTTCTAAAATTAATTTAACAAACGATAAAAGGGAAACCTTTCTGCATTTACTGTATAGCATCAGTTACCATGAACATTTACTGTATAGCATCAGTTACCATGAACATTTACTGTATAGCATCAGTTACCATGAACATTTACTGTATGAACATTTACTGTATAGCATCAGTTACCATGAACATTTACTGTATAGCATCAGTTACCATGAACATTTCTTGTATTCCTTTATAGCCGACAATACTCCGATAACCACGTATGGAAAGAACTTTGATTGTTAAGTTACGCCGTGACTATAAACACCATATGAGGAGGAGCACTTTATTGAGTCCATAAAGTGCTCTTCTTCATATGGTGTTAAGGGGAGGCAGACCGTTTGTTTGGTCTGTTAATTCATTTATTCATATATATTTTTAGTTTCCTCCCTAGACCTCCATCAAGCTTAGGAAAACACCCCCTGGACCCTCCTTCAAGATAAATTTGTACATTTTTCGGTAGAAGACGATCTTGATCATATCCTAGAACCCAATTAAAGAAACAAAATAGACCTATGCTATTAATTATAAATAACCAACTAGTTACGTTTGACGTGATTGCTGAAACTCTCATATGTTCCATTGTTCTTATTCCAGCACGTGTTTTCCATAATATGTTTAGTTTTGTGTTGGTATGACTACTTATTTGTTTCTCTATTTCAGTTCAATGTTTAAATATTTAGTTGTTTTTCTCTCTGTCGCCCTCGCCATTGTCCCAGGCAACATGTGTCGTTTTATTTTTGTTGTATGTTTACCTCATTTATCTGGCGATGATGTTTAGTTCGTTCGTAGTTTTCTAATATATACGGTATATGACGGCAGGTTGCTTTCTTCTTCTGAACTGCGTAAAATTGCTGTTATATATATATATATATATATATATATATATATATGCTATGTATACGAATCTTTTCCCCCAGCTCGCCCATGCCTTCGTCTCTGTCTGCATACCGATGTTCCCAGCGTGAAATGTGTTGTCTTATTGCTGTTGTATGTTTACCTCGTATTTTTAGGGCAAGAAGGGTTTACGACGGTTTTGGTTGTTATTGTTTTCTTTGGTTTTGTTTTGTTGTTGTTCTGCGTTATGCTATTGTTTCGTCCATTGTTATTTAGTTCGAAGGAAGTCTGGGAAAGTGTGTTTGTTAGCTTAGGGGACAAACTGGGATACATTGTTTGAAAATTACAGAAACAAGCGAACTCCTCAATAATAATTAAGCTAAATATCTTAAAAACCCATAAGCCTGAATTAGTCGGTCAGAAAATAAATAATTGTGATATTTGCGTGCTGTATAGTGGATAGAAAAGGTATGTACTTAGAATATAGGGAGTAGATGGCAAGTTGCTGAAAGCAGTGAAGATCATGAATGAGGGTACAAAGGCGGCAGTACGTGTGGAGAATTAGCAGAGCGAGTTCTTTGATCTGAATGTTGGGTTGAAACAGGGGTGTGTGATGTCCCCGTGGTTGTTTACTGCATATATGGATGGAGTCATGAAAGAAATACAAGGAAGAGCAGTGGATGTTGGTGTATCGCTGATAAAGGAGGGAAATGAGTGGAAGCTACCTGTACTGCTGTTTGCTGATGATACAGTTCTGATGAGCGATAATGAATGGGAGTTGCAGGGTCTGGTAAATATGTTTGGAACAGTTTGCAAAAAACGGAATCTGAAGGTAAATGCGGGGAAGAGCAAGGTTATGGTCTTTGAAAGGGGTGAAGCCACAGAGTGTGAGGTGAAGTTGAACGATCAGGCTATGGAGATTGTCAGCTAATTTAATTATCTGGGCAGTGTGTTTAGATGGGACTATGGATGAAGAAGTGCGGGAGAGGGTGCAATAGGGGAAGAGGGTTGTAGGAACGCTGAAAGCAGTAACAAGCAATAGGGTCGTAGGCTTGGAAGTGAAGAAGTCCTTGCATGACAGTGTGGTAATCCCGACACTGACTTACGGAAGCAAAGCATGGACGTTGGTGAAGAGACTCAGACCAAAAGTGAGAGGGGTGGAAATGAGTTACTTAAGAAGTGTGTGCGGAATTACATGGAGGGATAGACAGACGAATGAGGAAGTAAGAAGGAGGTATGGTGTGGAGGTAGATGTGCTGGAAAATGTGAAAAGGAACACCTTGAGATGGTTCGGCCATATGGAACATACGGGAAGCGAGAGAATGACTAAGAGGGTTTATGAGAGCGAGGTGGAAGGACAGAGAGAGAGAGGTAAACCGCAAGAGAGGTGGAAGGATGGAATGAGGAAGTATATGAATGAAGGCGGGACTGGTTGGGAGGAGGGGCGTCGACTGACTGGGGATAGAGGTGCATGGGGGAGGTTCGTTCGTGGCCACCTCTTCGGGGATCACGGCGTCAGGTAATAGATTGATAGATAGATATTTAGGTGTTGAATATTTGAGTGTTGTATATTTGGGTGTTGTATATTTGAGTGTTGTATATTTGGGTGTTGTATATTTGGCTGTTGTATATTTGAGTGTTGTATATTTGAGTGTTGTATATTTGGGTGTTGTATATTTGAGTGTTGTATATTTGAGTGTTGTATATTTGAGTGTTTGTATATTTGGGTGTTGTATATTTGAGTGTTGTATATTTGAGTGTTGTATATTTGAGTGTTGTATATTTGGGTGTTGTATATTTGAGTGTTGTATATTTGGGTGTTGTATATTTGGGTGTTGAATATTTGAGTCTTGTATATTTGAGTGTTGTATATTTGGGTGTTGTATATTTGAGTGCTGTATATTTGGGTGTTGTATATTTGGGTGTTGTATATTTGAGTGCTGTATATTTGGGTGTTGTATATTTGAGTGCTGTATATTTGGGTGTTGTATATTTGAGTGCTGTATATTTGGGTGTTGTATATTTGAGTGTTGTATATTTGGGTGTTGTATATTTGGGTGTTGTATATTTGAGTGCTGTATATTTGGGTGTTGTATATTTGAGTGCTGTATATTTGGGTGTTGTATATTTGAGTGCTGTATATTTGGGTGTTGTATATTTGGGTGTTGTATATTTGAGTGCTGTATATTTGGGTGTTGTATATTTGAGTGCTGTATATTTGGGTGTTGTATATTTGGGTGTTGTATATTTGAGTGTTGTATATTTGAGTGTTGTATATTTGGGTGTTGTATACTTGGGTGTTGAATATTTGAGTCTTGTATATTTGAGTGTTGTATATTTGGGTGTTGTATATTTGGGTGTTGTATATTTGGGTGTTGTATATTTGAGTGTTGTATATTTGAGTGTTGTATATTTGAGTGTTGTATATTTGGGTGTTGTATATTTGGGTGTTGTATATTTGAGTGTTGTATATTTGGGTGTTGTATATTTGGGTGTTGTACTGTATATTTGGGTGTTGTATATTTGAGTGTTGTATATTTGAGTGTTGTATATTTGAGTGTTGTATATTTGAGTGTTGTATATTTGGGTGTTGTATATTTGAGTGCTGTATATTTGAGTGTTGTATATTTGAGTGTTGTATATTTGAGTGTTGTATATTTGGGTGTTGTATATTTGAGTGTTGTTTATTTATATTTTATATATTCGTTCTATGTGTATGAAGGAGACAAAAGGCAGATTGCCTGTAACGAGTGTCTTCCTCAAAGCCAAAAGAGTGACAGGGCCAAATTCAAGAGACGTTGGGGTGAAAATGCCTGGACACACAACGCAGTTTAAGTCATAGGATAAAGGAAAGAATGATTGAGGTACGTTTGGGTGTTGTATATTTGGATGTCGTATATTTATCCTTCCGTCTGTTTCCTCTGAGACTTATTTGAAGGGTGAAGCGACTCGTGTTCAGACCGATGATAAAACTGCCGATGTGGGCGATCTTTACGCTTCGCTGAACGGTGCCGCCACGGGAGATAAGGTTGGCCACGACGAAGAAAAATGGTACGGTGGTCTATTCATGCTCTCTCTCTCTTTCTCTCTCGGTCTCGTTATCTCTCTCTCTCTCTCTCTATATATATATATATATAGAGAGAGAGAGAGAGAGAGAGAGAGAGATGCCTTCCTATCTTGAAAACATAAATACCTCTTTGATAATTCAGGAGTGATGGGTCTGTATAACGAGAATGAGACACTAGCACTCTTCTTAACTTTAGGCTGGATTTTTTGGTAATTTTCCTTTTATTTTTGCCTTTCTTTTGTCCATTGTTTATTGCAGGAGACAAAGTGCAGAAAAGAAAAAACGGGTTCAAAAGTTTTATCGAGAAGAAATTTGCCGGCATACGCTAAGTTTCTCTCTTATCTGGCTATTTTTCTTTCCTCGTGGCATCTCATTTCTAAGAGGTGCAAGAACATGGTCGCTTTTTAACCCTTCCAGTACCGATGACGACCATTTGATTATATTCCAACTACTATCCAACGATTGTATTCAGCTTAGGAGGGGCCTGTAGCAATCCTAAGGCTTCGAACTATCTCGGTGAACCCGTTTAGCTATGCCAGATCCATCCTAAGCAGCATTAAATTGTCTAAATATAGCTAGAGTATAATATATATATACTGTATATATATATATATATATATATATATATATATATATATATATATATATATATATATATATATTATATGTAACGGTATATATACTGTATATACTGTATTATATATATATATATATATATATATATATATATATATATATATATAACCCGTACGGTCTGTGGTGCTCGTGAATCCATTTGGAGAATTGGCGCTTGAACAAATATAAGGGCGACGTCACACGAGCGGTTTTTCCGTAAATTTTTACCAGCAATTGTAGTTTGACAACTTTATTATCTCGGTTATATCAGAATCCAGCCGCGTTTTATCATCCACCTTCTGTCTAGCTTCCGCTTCCAATATGGAAAAAAACTCAAATCATTACGAGAAAAAACTTGCTCATCGAAAATCGTGTGACACCACCTTTATACCAGCATATTATTTAATGGTTAGTGCATTCAGCTACATTCACAAGTTCCGGGTTCGATTCCCGGTTGTCAATCTATCGATTCTATTAATTAATTTATTCATATATTGTTTTAGTTTCCTCGCTAGACCTCCATCAAGCTTAGATAAAGACCCCCTAAACACCCCTTCAAGATAAATTTTTAATTTTTTCGGTAGAAAAATGTCCCGGCCGATGGCCTGTTCCTCTTAAAATTACAGGCTCGCTCTCGTTCGCCAGGAAAAAATCTACACCAAAATAACACGAAAGGTCTACAAATTGACAACGAAATGGGGCGAAAGGTGTTAAAATCGCCAAACTAATGGGCCGAACGTCTCAAAATCTCCAAACAAATGGGGCTAAACACGAGGGAGAAAAGGGACCAGAAAAACGACCCATTTCCCTTAAACAAAAGCACCATATAATCGAAACGTATATACATAAACGTATATACATAACGTTTATACATAAACGTATATACATAAACGTATATACATAAACGTATATACATAAACGTATATACATAAACGTATACACATAAACGTATACACATAAACGTATACACATAAACGTATACACATAAACGTATATACATAAACGTATATACATAAACGTATATACATAACGTATATACATAACGTATATACATAAACGTATATACATAAACGTATATACATAACGTATATACATAAACGTATATACATAAACGTATATACATAAACGTATATACATAAACGTATATACATAACGTATATACATAAACGTATATACATAAACGTATATACATAACGTATATACATAAACGTATATACATAAACGTATATACATAAACGTATACATAAACGTATACATAAACGTATATACATAAACGTATATACATAAACGTATACACATAAACGTATATACATAAACGTATATACATAAACGTATATACATAAACGTATATACATAAACGTATATACATAAACGTATATACATAAACGTATATACATAAACGTATATACATAAACGTATACATAAACGTATATACATAAACGTATATACATAAACGTATATACATAAACGTATATACATAAACGTATACACATAAACGTATACACATAAACGTATATACATAAACGTATATACATAAACGTATATACATAAACGTATACACATAAACGTATATACATAAACGTATACACATAAACGTATATACATAAAGAAAAACACTGGAGACGGGGAACCTCTGGTCTTAAAAGCGAGCTGGTAGGGAACTGTCAGGCTGAAGAATTGGCCAGTGGAAGGGAAAGGAAACAATTGATCTGGGCGGGAGTGTCTTGCTCTCACTGATGTTGTAGTATTATTGATCTGGGCGGGAGTGTCTTGCTCTCACTGATGTTGTAGTATTATTGATCTGGGCGGGAGTGTCTTGCTCTCACTCATGTTGTAGTATTAATGATCTGGGCGGGAGTGTCTTGCTCTCACTCATGTTGTAGTATTATTGATCTGGGCGGGAGTGTCTTGCTCTCACTGATGTTGTAGTATTATTGATCTGGGCGGGAGTGTCTTGCTCTCACTGATGTTGTAGTATTATTGATCTGGGCGGGAGTGTCTTGCTCTCACTCATATTGTACTATTATTAATCTGGGCGGGAGTGTCTTGCTCTCACTGATGTTGTAGTATTATTGATCTGGGCGGGAGTGTCTTGCTCTCACTGATGTTGTAGTATTATTGATCTGGGCGGGAGTGTCTTGCTCTCACTCATGTTGTAGTATTAATGATCTGGGCGGGAGTGTCTTGCTCTCACTGATGCTGTAGTATTATTGATCTGGGCGGGAGTGTCTTGCTCTCACTGATGTTGTAGTATTATTGATCTGGGCGGGAGTGTCTTGCTCTCACTGATGTTGTAGTATTATTGATCTGGGCGGGAGTGTCTTGGTCTCACTGATGTTGTAGTATTATTGATCTGGGCGGGAGTGTCTTGCTCTCACTGATGTTGTAGTATTATTGATCTGGGCGGGAGTGTCTTGCTCTCACTCATGTTGTAGTATTATTGATCTGGGCGGGAGTGTCTTGCTCTCACTGATGTTGTAGTATTATTGATCTGGGCGGGAGTGTCTTGCTCTCACTGATGTTGTAGTATTATTGATCTGGGCGGGAGTGTCTTGCTCTCACTGATGTTGTAGTATTATTGATCTGGGCGGGAGTGTCTTGCTCTCACTGATGTTGTAGTATTATTGATCTGGGCGGGAGTGTCTTGCTCTCACTGATGTTGTAGTATTATTGATCTGGGCGGGAGTGTCTTGCTCTCACTGATGTTGTAGTATTATTGATCTGGGCGGGAGTGTCTTGCTCTCACTCATGTTGTAGTATTATTGATCTGGGCGGGAGTGTCTTGCTCTCACTGATGTTGTAGTATTATTGATCTGGGCGGGAGTGTCTTGCTCTCACTGATGTTGTAGTATTATTGATCTGGGCGGGAGTGTCTTGCTCTCACTGATGTTGTAGTATTATTGATCTGGGCGGGAGTGTCTTGCTCTCACTGATGTTGTAGTATTATTGATCTGGGCGGGAGTGTCTTGCTCTCACTGATGTTGTAGTATTATTGATCTGGGCGGGAGTGTCTTGCTCTCACTGATGTTGTAGTATTATTGATCTGGGCGGGAGTGTCTTGCTCTCACTCATGTTGTAGTATTATTGATCTGGGCGGGAGTGTCTTGCTCTCACTGATGTTGTAGTATTATTGATCTGGGCGGGAGTGTCTTGCTCTCACTCATGTTGTAGTATTATTGATCTGGGCGGGAGTGTCTTGCTCTCACTGATGTTGTAGTATTATTGATCTGGGCGGGAGTGTCTTGCTCTCACTCATGTTGTAGTATTATTGATCTGGGCGGGAGTGTCTTGCTCTCACTGATGTTGTAGTATTATTGATCTGGGCGGGAGTGTCTTGCTCTCACTCATGTTGTAGTATTATTGATCTGGGCGGGAGTGTCTTGCTCTCACTCATGTTGTAGTATTATTGAGGATTTGGCTTTTATTTATAATTGTTCCTTTATCTATTTATTTATTTATTTATTTTTATTTATATATTTATTTATTTTGTTGTCATTTTTTGCAATGTATGTTAGTTTGTCCCATACATAGGCTAGCAAAAACGCCTTCCCAGACTTCCTTCAAATTTTACAATAATCACCCAAGCCCCCTTCAAACTAGATGTGTACATTTTTCGGTAGATAAATGTCACGGCCAAAGGCCGTTTCCTCCTGAAATACAGGCTCACTATCGCTCGCCAGGAAAACATTGACACCTAAATGGCACAAAAGGTCTTAAAATCGCCAAACCAATGGAGCAAACGCCTTAGATTCGCCAAACTAATGGAGCGAACGTCTTAAAATCATAAAACTAATGGGGGCTAAACATGAGGGAGAAGGGGGTCCAGAAATAACCAAAGCTCCCCTTACTTTAAAAGCGGGCGGGTTGGGAACTGTCAGGCTGAAGAAATGGCCAGTCTAAAGGAAAGGCAACAATTGATCAGGGCGGGAGTGTCTGGCTCTCACTCTGGTCTTGTAGTATGAAGATTAGTTTTATTTATATATATTGTGTTTTATTTATATATATTTTGTTTTATTTATATATATTTTGTTATATTTATATATATTTTGTTTTATTTATATATATTTTGTTTTATTTATATATATTGTGTTTTATTTATATATATTTTGTTTATTTATTTATATGTTTTACTTTCTTTACCATTGTCAAGCAATGTAGTTTAGTTTGTCCCCCTTGGCTAACAAAAAACGTCTTCCCAGGCTTGCTTCAAACTATAAAATATTCACCCAAACTTCCTTCAAGCTAAATTTCTAAATGTTTTGATAGAAAAGTAGCCTGGCCAAAAGCCGATTTCTTTTATGATACAGGCTCGCTATCGCTCGCCCAGGAAAAAAATTAAACACCTAAATCGGGTGAAATGTCTTATCGCCAAACTAATGTGGTGAAACCTCTTAAGGGGAGATCTCCACTTAAGGGATTTTTTTCTTGGCCCCTTTCTCCCTCATGTTTAGCCCTATTGCTTTTGATATTATAAAACGTTTGCCCCATTAGTTTAGCGATTTTAAGAACTTTCACCCCATATTAAGACCTTTCGTGCCATTCAGGTGTCAATTTTATCCTGGCGAGCGATAGCGAGCCTGTAATTCAAGAGGAACCGGCCTTTGGCCGGGAAATTTTTCTACCGAAAAATGTACAAATATATCTTGAAAGGGACTCAAGGGGGTGTAATTTTAAGCTTGATGGAGGTCTAGGGAACACACTAAATACCTCCCCTTAAATGGGGGAACCTGATATTAAAAGCGAGCAGGCGGGAAACTGTCAGGCTGAAGAATTGGCCAGTGGAGAGGAAAGGAAACAATTGCTCAGGGCGGGAGTGTCTCGATCTTAACCCCTTCAGCCCCATGACGCCTTTTTACCTTTGATTCTGGCTAAAATTCGAGGATTTTATGCAGTTTTAAGGAGGACCTATGTTACTAGGGGAGTTTATTGAGATCGGCTTTACCCATTTAAGACATAAAGTTAGATCACAAACTACAAAAACATCGATTAATGGTAACCAGAATACGATGACAATTACGTCATGGTGGTTAAGGGGTTAATGGTGTTGGGAAGAGGAAAGAAAGAGAGACTTGCTCAAACCAACTTTTAGTATCTGGCTCATGACTGGCAAGATTCTAGACTAACTCCAGAATACTAAGTTAAGTTTACCTTTTTATATTTCATCATCACCTACACAGTTACCTAGTGCAATCTAAAAAAATCAATATATACGGTATGTTATATATATATATATATAGAGAGAGAGAGAGAGAGAGAGATACTAAGTAACATGAAAGTGCATAGTGATCAAAATATTGCAACTTTGACAATGTATAATATGAAATGAAGATTATTGATGCAACCCTTCTATTACCAAACAGGCTTACTGAACGTAAAAATAAACTTATGGAGTTTGAATGATGTCTTCAATACTAAGCCGAAATATATTATCATAATATTATATAAAATTGGTGAAAAAATATATACCTCGAACTAATTAACCATTTGAGCAATACATAATTAAAATGAGTAAAAGTCCTAGTCGATGCATCAAATTAGTCAGTATTTGGCCGGCCAGGCAGAATGTGTTGGCTAATTAATGGTAGAGCCGGTTGTCAGGAGAGTTACGGGATCATCTTTACAGTTATTTTCATCTTATCTCTCTCTCGCTCTCTTTCTCTCTCTCTCTCTCTCTCTCTCTCTCTCTCTCTCTCTCTATATATATATATATATATATATATATATATATATATATATATATATATATATATATATATATATATATATATGTAAACAAACAGACAGGGGTGTATGAAACATGGCAAGTTTAAAAACTAAGAAGGCCGAAACTCACACTATAAAGGAGTCTGATTAGTGGGAGAGGGAAGTCAACGGTGAGATCAGGAAGGGAAAGAAGAAGAAGAAGAGGAGGAGGAGGAGGAGGAGGAGGAGGAGGAGGAGGAGGAGGATGAAGAGGAGGAGGAGGAAGAAGAAGAAGAGGAAGAGGTGTAAGAGGAGAATGAGGAGGACGAAGAAGGGAAGGGGGAGGAAAGAGATGAGGAATGGTAGGAAGAGAAGGAGAAGACGAAGAAAAGGATGGGGAGGAAGATGGGAAGTAGGACGACGAAGCAGAGGAAGAGGAGGACGAAGAATAGGAGGAGGAGGTAATGAGGGATGATAACAAGGAAGAAGAAGGAGAACGAGAGCGAGGAAGAGGATGATAAGTATAAGAAATAGAAGTATAGAGGAGTCCATTATACGTAAATATTATACACGACATCTCTCTATATATCGTGAAGGACTCTAAGCCCTATAAGCCAGATTGGAGGCCGTCACTACTTTTAAATCGGCTTTGGGTAAATATAAAAAAGCCCAAAGCCGATTGTATGGGGGGATGGGCGTATTGTAAGGGGGGATGGACGTATTGTAACGGGGGGTATGGGCGTATTGTAAGGGGGGGGGGGCGTATTTGCATATGTACTGTATATATATGTACTGTATTTGCATATGTACTGTATACATTCTGTTTATTGTTTTTATTATATTTATTTTTTCACTTTTCTCCCCAGACCTACATCATGCTTTTAAAAAAAAAAACCCAAGACCCTCCTTCATGATAAATGTGTATATTTTTTTTATCGAAACATATTCCGGCCGAAGACCGATCCCTCTAAAATTACAGGCTTGCTATCGCTTGCCAGGATAATATCGACACCTACAGTAAATTACATGAAAGGTCTTAATATTGGCAAAGTAAATGGGGTGAACAAACTGATGAGGCAAACGTCTTAAATTATAAGAACTTATGGGGCTAAACATGAGGGATAAGGGAGTCTGTCTTTCTACATTTTACTGATTTATGTGTTTTTTTGTTTTTTGTGTTTTGTCTTATGTCTCAACCTCGGAACTGTAGGCTTTTCAGTAGCCTGTAACTCTAGTGAAGCCCCGAGATTATCAATTGAAGCTTCGAGATGTTGGGTGCTTCATATATGTGTCGCACTAGATGGTCACACTGGAGCTTCAAGATGTTGGTTAATAATATTTGATTCCCTTTTGCCACACTACTATGGGTTTCAGAGGTCGTGTGACATCGTTTTTCGGGAATAACTTATTAACAAACAGTTGGTTCAGTATGTTAATTTGCCAGAGCCTGTTTCACACCGTGCCCTAATTTAGTTTTGCGATTATAGAATGCTTCATCGTGGCGAGCGCTAGGAATCCTACAATCTAGGAGAGATCAGCCTTCTTCCATGAATTGTTTATACCGAAAAATGCACAAATCTAACTTGACGGAGATCTAGGAGGAATGGGGTGGATTTGTTTAAAGATCCAAGTGGGGCGTTTTAAACAGTGGGGCGTATAAACAGGCGTTTATATATATATATATATATATATATATATATATATATCATCACAGAATGCGTTTTTACACTTATGCATATACAAACTGGTGACCTTCTTTGTGTTCGTCCCCACTCGTGCCCCGTCTCCCCTCATTACGGTGTCCCACTTGTCACCACCAGGTACAGTTGCCCACATACGTTCTGCTCCTCTCCGTGATCTTATACGTGGAAGTAAAATTAGTATGAATTAATTGCGAGTGTTGTGGTTTCTTTAAATTATCAGTTGACTAATCAGACCAATAATTAACCATTGCATAAGAAACAAACTACACTCGTCATTCAATCACGCGCATTATATTTAAATGTATAAGATCATGGAAAGGAACATAACTTATGTTGGCAACTGTACATTCTAGGACATAAGATCGTGGCCTTGATTTTTCGAAGTTATCCCGAACTGAATCGATCTTTCCACGAACCCTTTGAAGATTATGAAGCATTTTAACAGTTTGTTCGGGCTATTATTAGATTGTATGCAGTTTAGACGGAAGCTATGGGAATTATAATGGTAAAGACTATCTCAATTAACCCGTAATCTGAATAAATTCGTCTAATAAGAGCCAGAAAACAGACAAGAAATGCGCCATCGAATCTTGAAAGATTTATTTCTATATTTAATATTTTCATCTCGGAGGTTCGTTCTTTTCTTAACCCCTTCTGTACTGGCGACGTGTATTTAATAATATTCTACCTATATTTAGACTATCTTGTGAAGCTTAAGAAGCATCTGTGGTAGTAAATATGGTTAAGTGCGATAGTTCGAAGCCTGTTAATTGCGGCTCATAATAAACTGGATAAAATCGTCTATTAGTAGCCATCATAAATTGAGAACGACGGAACTGGTACTGAACGGGTTAAAGGTTTATAATGGACACATATATGGATTCCTCTCGTCGTTGCGATTCCAACGGTATATATATTTTTTATTTTATTGTTAGACCATATTATGAAAACTTCTAAATCACCCATAGACGGGTTATTTATGTATGTTTTTTGCTCAATTTCTACCACTAGTACACTTTCACCCGCTGAACCCAATGACACAAATAACATTCAAATCGGACCATTACTTTAGGATTTAGGTTTTGAATCGAACTCCAGAAACGCCGGAAATTAGCACTTTTTCAACTTTAAAAGTCTTCTGTAGCCCAAACTAAATGTACAAATTAATTATACATGGTGCCATTCGATTTATCTCGCCCAACACCATCCATACATGGTGTAGATTCCATTTTCAAAAAGCCATTCGCCCAGAATCAAACTTAATTTGTTTAAAACCCTTGGCGAAGCCGAATACCTTGGCAGGTCATGTTCGAATTTTGTGTTTTCAAAGGTATATATGGATTCATCTCGTCGTTGCGATTCCAACGGTATATTTTGTTTATTTATTTAGACCATTTTTTGGCCCATTAGACCTTTTCTTTTTTTTTTTTGGGGGGGGGGGGGGGTTTCATGGGTATATATGGATTCCTCTCGTCTTGCGATTCCAACGGTATACTGTATATATATATATTTTATTTTTATTTTTTTAGACCAAATTATCAAAACTTCTAAATCACCCATAGACGGGTTATTTATTTATGGATTTTGACAAAGTTTCTACCACTAGTACACTTTCACTCGATGAATCCAATGGCATAAACAAAATTGAAATCGGACCATTACTTTAGGATTTAGGTTTTCAATCGAACTCCAGAAACGCCCGAAATGAGCACTTTTTCAACTTTAAAATTCTTCTGTAGCCCAAACTTAAAGTCCAAATTAATTCTACATGGTGCCATTCGATTTATCTTGCCCAAGATCTTCCAGACATGGTCGTAGATTCCATTTTCGGAAAGCCTTTCGCCCAGAACCAAACTTTAGTTTTTAAAAACCTTGGGCGAAGCCGAGTACCTTGGCAGGCCATGTTCGAATTTTGTGTTTTCAAAGATACACTATATAATTGGATTCCTCTCTTCGTTGCGATTCCAACGGGATTTTTTTTTTTTTTTTTTTATTTATTTAGACAATTTTTAGGCCCATTAGACCTATTTGTCATTTTGATTTATTTTGGTTTCAAGGGTACGGATTGATGGCTTAGACTCTCACTTAGAGTGTACTAGCTCCGGGAGCAGGCCACTTCGCCTCATTACCACTTCGCCTTGGTCTCTTCGCCTCATGACCACAACGCCTTACTACCATTTCGCCTTGTAACCACTACGCCTCACTACCACATCGCCTCACGACAACAACGCCTCATCTCCAGTTCGCCTCACGCTTTCTTACCGCTTCACCTCTCTACTAATTTGACGCACAATTTGAACGATGTACATTAGTTTTTGATAGTTTTGATTTGGATTCGTCTCGCCGTTGCGGTTTCAATGGTGTAATTATTTGTTAATTTTGAAACAATATTAGGCTCCAGAGGCCTATTTTGAAGTTTAAAAACGCCATAGACGAGTTATTTATGTACGGATTTTATTTAAATTTATACCATAAGTACACTTTGGCAAGTTGAATCGAATGGCGCAAACAGAATTAAAATCGGACCATTAGTTTAGGATTTTGATTTTGACTTGGGCTTCCTGGAGGGCCCAGGGGACCGTTTTTTGGACTTTAAAAGTCCTCTGTAGCCCAAACTATAAGTCCTAGAGAATTCTAACTGGTGCCATTCGTTTTTTCTCACCGAGCTGCTTCTAGACATGGTCGTAGATTTCATTTTCGCCCAGCCATTCGCCCAGTATCGGAAATATTTTGATCGAAAAACCTTGGGTAAACCCAGGCAAATCGGTGATTTTGGTCCAATTTTTACTTGTCAAATATTGTTACATATTTGGATTCGTCTCGCCGTTGCGGTTTCAATGGTGTCATTATTTGTTTTAATTTTGATTTTTTGTTTAGGCCCAAGAGGCCTATTTTAAAGTTTAAAAACTCCATAGACGAGTTATTTGTGTACGGATTATGTCTAAATTTATACCATAAGTACACTTTGGCAAGCTGAATCGAATGGCGCAAACAGAATTAAAATCGGACCATTAGTTTAGGATTTTGATTTTGACTGGGGCTTCCTGGAGGGCCCAGGGGACCGTTTTTTGGACTTTAAAAGTCCTCTGTAGCCCAAACTATAAGTCCTAGAGAATTCTAACTGGTGCCATTCGTTTTTTCTCGCCGAGCTGCTTCTAGACATGGTCGTAGATTTCATTTTCGCCCAGCCATTCGCCCAGAATCGGAAATATTTTGATCGAAAAACCCAAGGTTTTTCTTATAGTTTGGGCTACAGAGGACTTTTAAAGTCCAAAAAACGGTCCCCTGGGCCCTCCAGGAAGCCCCAGTCAAAATCAAAATCCTAAACTAATGGTCCGATTTTAAGCTTGCCAAAGTGTACTTATGGTATAAATTTAGACATAATCCATAAATAAATTTAGACATAACCCAGGCAAATCGGTGATTTTGGTCCAATTTTTACTTGTCAAATATTGTTACATATTTGGATTCGTCTCGCCGTTGCGGTTTCAATGGTGTAATTATTTTTTTTAATTTTGATTTTTTTTTTAGGACCAAGAGGCCTATTTTAAAGTTTAAAAACTCCATAGACGAGTTATTTGTGTACGGATTATGCCTAAATTTATACCATAAGTACACTTTGGCAAGCTGAATCGAATGGCGCAAACAGAATTAAAATCGGGCCATTAGTTTAGGATTTCGATTTTGACTGGGCCTTCCTGGAGGGCCCAGGCAAATCGGTGATTTTGGTCCAATTTTGACTTTTCAATATTATTACATATTTGGATTCGTCTCGCCGTTGCGGTTTCAATGGTGTAATTATTTTTTTTAATTTTGACATTTTTTTAGGCCCAAGAGGCCTATTTTAAAGTTTAAAAACTCCATAAGGGAGTTATTTATGTACGGATTTTATTTAAATTTGTACCATAAGTACACTTTGGCAAGCTGAATCGAATGACGCAAACATAATAAAAATCGAACCATTAGTTTAGGATTTTGATTTTGACTTGTGCTTCCTGGAGGGCCCAGGGGACCGTGTTTTGGACATTAAAAGTCCTCTGTAGCCCAAACTATAAGCCCTAGAGAATTCTAACTGGTGCCATTCGTTTTCTCTCGCCGAGCTGCTTCTAGACATGGTCGTAGATTTAATTTTCGCCTAGAATCAAATAGGTACTAGGACAGCTAGGCCACCCTTATGGGGAAATACTTAAGAAAATGCCATTTTCAACGTGCAATATCTCTTTACTGGTCGAGATTTGGAATATTTCTAATTGAACATTTTAGGTTTAGAATATTTTGTTTTATTATTTCCCAAAGTTATGCCCTTTCCTCCTGGGACACCCTGTATATGCCCTTTCCTCCTGGGACACCCTGTATGTCTAATTCAGCTTCTTTTTCTGGACCCCCTTCTCCTGCATGTTTAGTTCCATTAGTTTTGAGATTTTAAGACATTGTCCTATTAATTTGTCGATTATAAGACATTTGCCCCATTTCGTTATTCAATGTTAAGACCTTTCGTAACATTTAGGTGTCTACATTTGCTGGCGAGCGATATCGAGCCTGAAATCTACACGGAACCGGCCTTCGGCCGGGATGTACAGTACCAATTTATCTCTAAGGGGGGTTTAGGGGTGATATTTTTAAGCTTGATTGAGGTCTAAGGAGCAAACCCTAAGGAGCTCCCCTTAACGGCTTAAATATCTCTCATACCCATTATCAACATAAGGGATATTGGTGCAGGATATATAATTATATAGTCTGATCTTTTGATATTCATTCTACATAATCAAAGATAAAATCAAACCTCGTGCTTTGATTATTGAGGCTCCAAAATGGCGTCCAATGGAAGATATGGCCGGTGTTTCCCCTTCACCTCCATTACGTTATTTTCGTCATATTCTGGTTTCTATTCGACGATGTTATTTAGTTTATAATCTACTTCTAAGACTTATAAATGGGTTATTATGATATCAATAAACCCCCTTAAGCTTCTTAAGCTGCTTTCACTTGTCTATGTGTTGCCAGAATCCAAGGTAAGAAGGAGGAATAGTGCTGAAGGGGTTAATAACATAGGACCTTCTTAAGCTGCATACAATCGTCTAATTCTTGCTGAAGCCAAGGTAGAGAGGCGTCATGGTGTAACTAGAATAAGATAGATTGTACACCACTTTGTAACTGTCACCTTAATAAAAAAAAAAAAAAAAAAAAAAAAAAAAAAAAAAAAAAAAGGAAACATGCTTACATTGCTGAAGGGGTAACTACAGGATCTCTACACCTTGAGGATTGTGACGCATTTTAACAGTTTATTCTGGCTATTACTAACCGATTGTATTAGTAAAGGAAGGATCTGCGTGAGTCAAAAGGTTAAGCGAGATCGACTTTACCCCTTTGATTGCTAGAGGTCTGTCTTAAGCTGTATAAAATCGTCTAATGATAGCCAGAACAGAAGGCTATAATGCGACATGGTGCTGAAGGCTCCCCTCCCCACTTGTTCCACCCTAGCTAATCTTTGACACATTGAGATTAATTTATTGCAGTAATTTAAAGAAGGGGAGAGCTAATATTGAATGATGTGGGTGTGGAAAGGTGTGTGTTTGTGTGTGTGTGTGTAGGTGTGTGTGTAGGTGTAAGTATATACGTACGTGTATGTTTGGGTGTTTATGTGTGGTTATCAGAAAATATACTGAAGACATAAACATTAAGGGAAGGTTTTTAGTTGGTTCCCTAGACTTCCATCAAGCTTAAAATTACTCCCCCTAGACCCCCTTTCAAGATAAATTTGTACATTTTTCGGTAGAAAAAATTCCCGGCCAAAGGCCGGTTCCTCTTAAATTACAGGCTCGCTATCGCTCGCCAGGAAAAAATCGACACCTAAATGGCACGAAAGGTCTTAAAATTGACAGAAATGGGGCGAGAGTTCTTAAAATCTCCAAACTATTGGGGCGAACGTCTTAAAATCTCAAAAGCAATGGGGCTAAACATGAGGGAGAAAGGGGTCCAGAAAAAATTCCTTCAGGTTTCCTCTCCCCTTAAACATGGCTGAATTATTATCATGCATGAATTTGGAAGCTGTGTAAGTCTTCGTAACCCTATTTGGTTTAAGAGGGGTCTTTAGGACCTCCCCTGTTTCGCTCCAGTAGTTTGGAGATTTTAACGTTTCACCTCAGTAATTTGGCAATAATAAGACCCTTCACCCCAGTCAGCTGCCGATCATATCTGGGCGAGCGACAGCGAGCCGGTAACGTAGAAGAAGTCAGCCTTCGGATGGGACAATTTGTTATCAATAAAATTACACATTTAGCTTTAATGAGGGTTTGGATGGCTATGCTTTAGTTTGACAGTAGTCTGGGAAGTGTTTTTGTTAACTTAGAGGCCAGAATAAAATACAGTGCTTGAAAACAGCAAAATCGATCAAAATCCTGAATATTACTTGAACCAAATATCCTAATCACCCCCAAGGCGTCGGGTGAGACAGTGTTAACCCACTCCAGTAGCAACCAATTAGCTGCCCCTTTGTGTCCACTGTATTGGGTCCCTCTGTGCGTCACGGGCCGGAGGAATTGAGTGGGTGTGCGTGCGTGTGTGTGTGCATGTTTGTGTGTGAGCTTAAGAGAGATAGATTGTATGTGTGCTGTGTTTGTGTGTGTGTGTGTGTGTGTGCTTGTGTGTGAGTGTGAAAGCGAGTGAGAGAGAGATTTTATGTATGTTGTGTGTAGGGGGGGGGGGGGGGGTTAGAGAAAAATGAACAGTCTAATAGAGAATGAAATCGTGATTGAGTATATGTGTGTGTTTCTGTATATTTACTTTACCCGCTAAATTGGGTAAGATGCAACACACAAGAAAGACTTTGGAGTCGCTATTCTTCGTTTGCACCATCCGAAATATTGTGTTTTGTTTCTCTGCGTAAAGAAATGAAAACAAATATTGCTTTTGGTTGTGCCTTCTTCCCACACAAATTGAATCGAGCTATCTTCGTTTTCCAAATATCTTGACCACTGAAATTAACTCCTTCGGGATTATGATGCGTTTATTCTGACTATTGTTAGACGATTGTATACATTCTAGGAAGGAGCTGTGGGAATTATAAGGGTAAAGACTATCTCAATTAAACCTCTGACTTCCATATAACCTTCTTTATCTGAATAAAATCGTCTAATAAGAGCCAAAATAAACTGTCAAAAGGCATCATAAACTTCAAAGGGTTAAGTAGTGACATGTGTTAATGAATGTATACAAAATAACATTGAAAGCGTCACTAATTGCGGTGCGTAAATTTGTTCTGTATAACTTAGCCCCGAGGATAGCTGTTTGTAAAAAAAAAAAAAAAAAAAAAAAATATATATAAATATATAAATAAATGAAAGATGACCTGAGAATCCAGTAACAACTATCATAGCTAGGAAGCGAGTTTGTTTCCTGCAACCAAGTTCTAGCTTTCTTACTGTCTTGATGGTGTAATGGTTAGAGTGTTTTAAGATCTGTACGTGATTATCCAGGTTCGAATCCCGGGAAGATCACTTGTTTTCATTAATTTCATTGGGAGGTGGTTGGTGTTGGGAGTGAAATGAATAAATGATATTATTGCAAATGGCAACAGTGTTTTTTCGTCTGATTTAGAGTTCCTGGAGAAAGTGAGTACTTTTCTTTCGTGTTTTCTCTCTCAGGACGCCTATTGCATGCCATAATAATTTACCCCTTCTGTACTACTGGCGACGTCCTTTCAAATTTATTCTGGCTATTATAAGACCATTATATTCAGTTTATAAGGGGCCTCCAGCAATTAACAGTCTTCGAACTATCTCAATTAACCCTTTATACTACCACAAATCCGTTTTAAGCTGCACAGAATCATCGAAATATAGCTAGAATAAAATTAGAAGGACGTCGCCCGGTACAGAAGGGTATATACAGCAGAGTGACATTTTATTCTAGTTTTGTAGTTTAGTTTTGTAGTTTACGCGATGGTAGGGTAGGTTGACTCTTCTGGGAGTTGCATATAATGGACTGGCCGTTGGCATACTGCCTGTGAGGAGACCAGAAAGGGTGAGTGGGAATGAGAGTGAGTGAGAGTGATTGTTGTGTTAGAGTGAGTGGGAATGAGAGTTGTGTGAGAGTGATTGTTGTCTGAACGAGCTGCAGTGAGGCGGAGATGTCTCTATTGTTGGGTATGATCAAGTTTTTCTGAGTGGAGAGAGAGAGAGAGAGTGTGTGTTTGTGTGAGTGTGCGTGTGACAGAGAGAGAGAGAGAGAGAGAGAGAGAGAGAAGCGGAGACCGATATGTGAATTATGTCATTTTTTCTCGTTCAGTTCCTCTAACTAATAATAATGCTAATATTCCTCGTAATCAAATACTTGAGTTTTAATTAAATTAATTAATTCAATATGACGACAGTTTAATCATTCAAATATGGCTGACCAGAAGCTTTGAAAGAGCGTATAATTATAAAGTCAAGGTTTTTAAATTATGCGTAGATTTATAGGTCAATGTGTCATTATAAAAACAATATATTCACTCACTATACTCCATTCATTATAGGTTGGCCAAAAATCGTGACCCCTAACCTCTCTAACTCAAAAAGGGCTAGAGCAATTGGGCTGTAAATGTCTACACCTATGCCCTGGCTGACGCTTCGTAAATGGAATCAATATTAGCTCGACTGCACTAGACGTTTTGGGGGGGTTAAGGGGAGGCAGACCGTTTTTCTGGACCACTTTCTCCCTCATGTTTAGCCCCAATAGTTTTGAGATTATAAGACGTTCGGCCCATTAGTTTGGCGATTTTAGCACCTTTCGCCCCATTTCGTTGTCAATTTTAAAACCTTTCGTGCTATTTAGGTGTCGATTATTTCCTGGCGAGCGATAGCGAGCCTGCAATTTTAAGAGGAACCGGCCTTCGGCCGGGAAATTTTTCTACCGAAAAATGTACACATTTATGTTTTTCTAAGCTTGATGGAGGTCTAGGGAGGAAACTAAAAAAAATATATGAATAAATGGATTAATAGACCAAACAAACGGTCTGCCCCCCTTAAACGATAGACCAAACATACGGTCTGCCCCCCTTAAACGATAGACCAAACAAACGGTCTGCCTCCCCTTAAACGATAGACCAAACAAACGGTCTGCCCCCCTTAAACGATAGACCAAACAAACGGTCTGCCTCCCCTTAAACGGTAGACCAAACATACGGTCTGCCCCCCTTAAACGATAGACCAAACAAACGGTCTGCCCCCCTTAAACGATAGACCAAACATACGGTCTGCCCCCCTTAAGCTAAGCCTATAGAGGTTAGTGGTCAAGATTGTTGGCCTACTTATAATGAATGGAGTAGAGGGGTAATCGGTAGAGCGCATACCTTCGCCTACTCTGGCTGTGTCATAAAATAAACTTAAATGCACAACAACGACACGAGTGTGACATATGCTAAGAAGCTGATTATGTACGGCTCGCCTCCTAAAGTGAATCACTTCTTTGGCGCATACCCTATCTGCCCACCAAATGCCGTGAAAATTGGGTCACAACTGTTTTTTTCATTTTTCTATGTGAATGAGGGAGACAAAGGCACAACTGCCAGCAGCGAGTGCCTCTTCCAGAGTTGAAAGAGTGACAGGGCCAAAATCAAGGGACGTTCGAGCTAAAATGTTAATAAGAAACCTTGTTTACAGAAAAGCAAACATACACACACAAACGGAGGCGAAAACATAACCTTCGTTTAACTACATTGGCGGAGATAATTCTGGTGAAAAGGATATTCGCATTTCTGATATCCCGACGAAGTAATAACCAAGGAATAGAATCAATGTTTCACCCGGGGCCTTACCGCAGAAATGGGAAAGTAATATCCTAAAGGCGAAAACAGATTGGAATATGCAAATTAATTCAATCTGGCTGGCTAAGAACGGTCTTGTACTGCAGCCGAGAAGTTACACAGACTTACACAGAGTGCACAGATCTTGCGTTTTTACAAGTCGATCCGGAACGGTCATAATAAATCTACTAAATTGCTAGTAATTGTACGACATGACAGTAAGAAGGGTGGTATTCTTAAGGGGAGGGTTTTAGTTGATTCCCTAGACTTCCATCAAACTTAAAATTACTCCCCCTAGACCTCCTTTCAAGATAAATTTGTACATTTTTCGGTAGAAAAATGTCCCGGCCGAAGGCCGATTCCTCTTAAATTTCAGGCTCGCTGTCGCTCGCCAGGAAAAAGTAGACACCTAAATGGCACGAATGGTCTTAAAATTGACAGAAATGGGGCGAGGGTTCTTAAAATCGCCAAACTAATGGGGCGAACGTCTTAAAATCTCAAAAGCAATGGGGCTAAACATGAGGGAGAAAGGGGTCCAGAAAAAAAATCCTCCAGGTGGAAATCTCCCCTTACACATGTATTTCCCTTCGCAGCGCCTAATAGTGAACGAATATTGTGGGAATGAGTGTTGTTTACAGGGATTACACGGATTAGCACTCCCATTTCTCAAGGTAACGTAATGTTTTCAATTATATTTCGTCCATTAACAGCTCTGCGAAGGGAAAGAATTGTTTAAGAATACCATTCATATATAGACTCTCCACTAACCACCACGTCGACTATTAGTTGTAAGATCAGGTTGGCTATCAACTTATTATTAATTCCCAGGTATCTAGGTTCGAGTCCTTGGAGTGCCACATGTATTTGTAGATTTCATTAATTGAGTTTAGAGGTGAAGTTGGTTGGTGGAAAAAACATAATCATTCTACCGTTTCGTTTCTTAAAACTGTTTGTTCAACATTTGGTCTAAGGTTAACTTCAAAGTAATAATTGCCCTATCGGTTTTTGCTTGGGCCTATTCTCTTGTGTGTATGGGTGTACTCTGTTTGAACTCTGCTTGAACAACAACTTAAGGGCAGATCTCCACTTGAGGGATTATTTTCTATACCCCTTTCTCCCTCATGTTTAGCCCCATTGCTTTTGATATTATAAAACGTTTGCCCCATTAGTTTAGCGATTTTAAGAACTTTCACCCCATATTAAGACCTTTCGTGCAATTCTGGTGTCGATTCTATCCTGGCGAGCGATAGCGAGCCTGTAATTTAAGAGGAACCGGCCTTCGGCCGGGACATTTTCTACCAAAAAATGTACAAATTTATCTTAAAAGGGACTCAAGGGGGTGTAATTTTAAGCTTGATGGAGGTCTAGGGAACAAACTAAATACCTCCCCTTAAGTACGATTATTAATGTTTCCGCCATATCTTCTTTTACATGTGTTTTCAATATTATGGGGTGAATTATGGGTTCTGGCCCTACAGCTTTGTGTTTTATTATGCAGTCCGAATATTGTGTTTTATTATGCAGTCCGAATATTGTGTTTTATTATGCAGTCCGAATATTGTGTTTTATTATGCAGTCCGAATATTGTGTTTTATTATGCAGTCCGAATATTGTGTTTTATTATGCAGGCCGAATATTGTGTTTTCCTAGTTAAAAACAGGGTATCATTACCTTCCAAAATATTGAAAGGACCCATCGTAGAGAGAGAAAGAGAGAGAGAGAGAGAGAGTAATGAGAGTAATGAGATCTCAACACCCCCCCCCCCCCCTTCCTCCACACAGCCAGACTACTCGTTAGCGACAAGTGGCTGCTGAGAAGGGTAGTTAAGGGGCAGGAAATTAGCTCTGTAGTGCTCGTTATATGAGACCACCAACAACCCTTCCCTTCCTCATCCCCACCTCCCCCCCCCCACTCCTTCCCACATACACACACACATCTCCCCCCCCCCCCCCACTCTCACGTCCCAGGACACAAACAGCCTAACCATCTATCGGACGAATTGTGTTACTGGTATTTTGACTTGTATATACTGTATACAGGTATATTATCAAGACACAAGGGATTGGAGTTCTCGAAAAGGGGCTCCAGTCCTGACGCTATTCTTGACTTACAGTGTGCTGGCTTAATAATCCAGAAGGGTTGATAGCCTCTGATGTTCTTTTTTAACTAACTGACTAATATATTATGATAACACAAAGGAAACTCCCCATATCTCCCTCCCCCTCCCCACACACACTTCCATCCCCACCTCCCTCCTTCTACCCTTACCCCTTAGACGGGTTGCCTACCATGAGTCCCATCCACCCAGGTCTTATACAGTATGATATTTATTCTCGAACCACCTCCTCTGCCTAGCTCCAGATCCCTCCTCTTACTTACGTCTCTCTCTCTCTCTCTCTCTCTCTCTCTCTCTCTCTCTCTCTCTCTCTCTCTCTCTCTCTCTCCTCTCCTCTCCTCTCCTCTCCTCTCTCTCTCTCTCACACACATACACTTCCACCGTCTTTCTCGTACCAAACTCAATTCCGTTTTTAACTTGTCCCGCGCTCGTTCCTTCTCTAATTTCACCTTCATACACGACCGCCTCCATTATCCTCCTCTTCCTTCTTCTTCTTCTTTTCCTTCTTCTTCTTCTGCAGTCGGCTCTTTCCTCTCCCAGCACACCGCCATATTGTTCGAGACTCCGGCCTTCTTTCTCGGTCTCGGGAAGTATATCAAGATCCGACCATTTTCGAGAGACCACACCAGATAATTTGTTATCCATTTTCTTTCCACAACCTTATTCTGGAATCATTTCGAGACTATTTTTAGTAGTATCTGCAAATATCATGAAGGTATATTATGATAGTGAATATATAATATATATATATATATATATATATATATATATATATATATATATATATATATATATATATAACAGTCATATACAGTCATAGACTACAGTAGATCTGGACTGGACACGAAAATGGAACTTTGCAGTAAGGGACCCAAAATCGGAGAACGAACCCCCAAGTTCGAACCTCGAATCCGTGAAAATATCACATTTTCGAGGTTTCGAGGTTGGAACTTGGGGGTTCGTTCTCCGATTTTGAGTCCCTTACTGCAAAGTTCCATTGTCGTGTCCAGTCCAGATCTACTGTAGTCTATGATACAGTATATATATTAGAAGCTGCCCTATCATAAGATTTGTGGAATATCATCCTAAATATTAATTAACATGTGGTCGAAGCAGAAATATAATTTTGTGGTATTAAAAATGGTTAAGTGAGATAGTTAGAAACCTGCTTATTGCTGAAGGCCCTGTTTAAACTAAATAAAATCGTCTAATAGTACCCAGAGTAAAGTTAAAAATACGCTGCTGAAGAAGTTAAAGATGTATGCAACATGGCTGCACACACACACACACACACGAGCCATCGTAGCTACGAACGCCATCTATCTTTGTGCAGGCGAGTTATTATGTATATATCTTAATAGTATTTGTTTCGTTTCTTTACACTGTAGGCTTTGTATCCCCAGTGTATGTGTTGTTGCCGTTGTGAGCGTGTGGTGTTGCATAGTGTCTTGGGTTATGTGCTGTATTTAACGATTTATTTACGTTAGTGTGTTATTTATGTGTCGCCTTGGACTGTATGGAGAATATCGGAGACTTGGCCAATTAAAACTACATTGTTGGACACCCCCCCCCCCCCCCCCCCCCCGCTCCAAGAAGAAAAGGTGTAGTGATGAAAGAGGCAAGGATGGGGGAGCCAAACTGGTCAATACGTATTTTAGGTCACGTATGTGTATTATTATTATCGTATCAGTATTTTTCTAATGATTAGGGTTTTTAAGGTCTGTTTTTCTTCTGCAAATGCCTTTTACACATTATTTAGCAATGTTAATTTTATCCCATACGTGACCTAAAATTCAAACTACCCCCTAGACTGGAGTCTGAAAGTGAAACAGGGCACGGACGGGGAAGGTGGGGATCCCAAAGAAAATACGCGGATTTGTTAGGCCCAAGGGCAACACCATGGAGTGCCATATCTCTCCAGCAGGCAAGCCGCTGGTCATATCCAATAATCTACTCAGGTCACAGTGCCTACATTTTATCAATTCAATTCACATCGTCGAGGGAGATGCTGGATCCCATTAATCATAAGATCAATGATGGCGCGGGCAACAGAAGCCGGCACAGATGGATGAACGGAAGATACAAATCAGGATAGCATGGAGGAGGCTAGTGGGAGAGCTTGATAGATTGATGGAAAACCTGGCGCCACAACAAGGTTATAAGTACCGGGGAGAGACCGCAGGGTGAAGGGATTGGAGTTCTCGGAAATATGCTCCAGTCCTGACGATATTCTTGACAGTGTGCTGGCTTAATAATCCAGAAGGGTTGATAGCCTCTGAATTCATATTTTAACTAACTAATTGACCACAAGACCGCCGACACAAGAGACTATCACTGGGACCTAGGGGATTGACTCCAAGTATAACCACAGATCTGCCGACCCACTAGGGACGTCTACCCCAGCCAGCGACCAGACTTTAACTATTGGTGGAAGGTAAGTCAATGGATTTCATTACGCAAAACTTAGGTGATAGGACGTTGATAGAGGCCGTATGTTCGATATATATATATATATATATATATATATATATATATATATATATATATATATATACTGTATACCTGTATATATATATATATATATATATATATTTTTTTTTTTTTTTTTTTTTTTTTAACTGATTCGTTTAATTGATGACTAAATATGGACCACAGTGGACAACCTGAAGATTTGGCCCACCAATGTCGGAATGACACGAAAAGTCTTAATATTGACAAAGAAATGGGGCAAAAGGTCTTAAAATCGACAAACTAATTGGCCGAACGTCTTAAAATCTGAAAACTAATGGGGCTAAACACGAGGAAGAAGGGGGCTAGACAAACCGACCATCTCACCTTAACCAGTTTCATTTCCCTTTCCAACGCTAAGAATATGGTATTGTTTGTGTCTGTCGGCAATTATGATAGCGGTATATATTTAGCTTACAGTATTGTTCTCTTAACTCCTTCCTCACCATTACGTAATTGTCATCATATTGTGGTTACCATTAGACGGTTTTCTTTAGCTTTTAATCTACCTATACGACTCAAATGGATAAATAAGATTTGGTAAAATTCTAGTTTCACGTACACAGCGACAAAAGGGAGGCGCCGTTGTAAAGGCATAGCTTCCCGACCAACTATGAAGATCAGGGAAATTGCTGGGTAAAAGACGTAATATAATGATAATAAACTACATTAACGACATTAGCCTAACCTAACAACCTTACCTAACCTAACCTAACCTAGTATTATGTAATAGCTATGGTGCCGCATATGGGGAGATTTTTTTTTTTTTTTTTTACAGTAGGTATAATTCCTTATAATGCATTTCCGCCGCTTTGGACATATATAGGAATTAAGTATGGTATATGACAACTCTAAAGTAGCCATAGAAATTTATGAGTATGCTGTGAAAGCGAAACTAGAATTAAACCTAAGATTTAATAAATCTTTTAGTAACATAGATCCTTCTGAAACTACATAAAATCCTGTAATTTTAGCCAGAAGCCAAGGTAAAATGGCGTCAAGTGACTAAAGATATTAAAGTACAGGTATTAAAATTATGGATAGTTAGACTACATTAAACTAGATTGGTTGGTATTATTGTTCTTTAATATAGGTTTCGTGTTATGTATTCTATTTGTTTCCCTCTCTCACTTAGACCACTAGGTTAAGTTAGGTTAGCTCCATATTGTTATGTAACTTGTTGTTCTACATTACTCTTATCTGAGATATATAATATATATATAATATATATATAATATATATATATATATATATATATACCGTATATATATAATTTTTATTTTTATTTTTATATACATATATATTTTGTATTTTATTTTTATTTTTTTTATTTTATATACAGTATATAAACATTAACGAATGACTTATGACGCTACCACACATTGTCAACTGGACGAGATACAGATGCGCCACAAGTCACTATATCTATTAACGAAACAGGGTCTATGATGCACGGTGATTTATGGTGATAGATGGGTGAATGAAAGTGATAAATGATGATGAATGGTGATAAATGATGACAGATGGTGAAAAGAGTGCGCAATAAATGGCCGCTAGAGACATGTATTCGGTTGTTTAGCACAGTTATTGCCTTCATAAGAGAGAGAAATAGTTTACTTATTTGTGTATATTTTGTTAAGTTATCCTCTTGCCATGTTTTGTATTATGTTAGTTACATGTATTTGTTTTTGTTTTTTTCATTTTACTCTAGTCATGATTCTTTGCGTTAAAGATATGTGTGGCTGTCAGTGATGTACAGACACCTTCATAAATCATGCCCTTCCTCCACACCGTACACACTTGAACAATTAACCCATTCAGTGCTGGTGAAGTTATTTTTATTATTTTGCGGCAACTAATGGATAATTTTATTCAGATTAGAAAGGTTATTTCTGCTGCTGATAATGGCTAGATAGTTTAAAATAATTATATGAACGCGGAGTAAGCAACAACATTAGCAAAGCAACAATGTGGAACATATAGGAAACGAGAGAACGAGTATGAAAGCGTACAAGAGTGAGGTGGAAGGACAGAGAGGGAGAAGCAGACCGAGAGTGAGGTGGAAGGATGGAATTGTGAGGTATATGAGGGAAAACGGTGTTGGATGGGAGGAGGGGCGTCGGCAGACAGGGGACTGAAGTGCATGGGGACAATTCATTCGTAACCACTCCTTCGAAGATCGTGACGTCTGGCAATAAAGGCCGATCGGCTTTTTGCAGACTCCCATTTGCTTATGTTCTTATGTTAATTGATAAACAGCTTATGAGAAGGAACACTTTATTGACGTTTCGCATATAGTTTCATCAGGCCAATGACATACAACCCTGTTATTGGCCTGATGAAGCTATATGCGAAACGTTGTCAATAAAGTGCTCCTCCTCACATGGTCTTCATATTATTTCTGTTTATTTGTCTAAGTATATTTTTATCAAGAAATGGATAGATAGAACAACGTAGCGTACAAACCTTATAAAACACTGTATCGGAATATAACGAACAATACAAACAAGATACAAACAAGATATACACACGATACAAGATAAACACAAGATACACACAAGATACAAACAAGACACAAGCAAGACACAAACAAGATACAAACAAGATACAAACAAGATACAAGCAAGACACAAACAAGACACAAACAAGATACAAGCAAGATACAAGCAAGATACAAACAAGATACAAGCAAGATACAAACAAGATACAAGCAAGATATAAACAAGATACAAGCAAGACACAAACAAGATACAAGCAAGATACAAACAAGATACAAACAAGATACAAGCAAGATACAAACAAGATACAAACAAGACACAAACAAGATACAAGCAAGATACAAACAAGATACAAACAAGATACAAGCAAGACACAAACAAGATACAAGCAAGATATAAACAAGATACAAACAAGATACAAGCAAGACACAAACAAGATATAAACAAGATACAAACAAGATACAAGCAAGACACAAACAAGATACAAACAAGATACAAACAAGATACAGTAGCCAACACCAGGAAGCTGTTATCAATTAGGGTAATAAGATACAGTAGGTGCCGTAATGGAAGCCCTAATACCTTCCCCTCATTACTAGTCCATTTGGAAATCATACATAATTTATATTAGCTAAGACGCATCAGGCTCCCGTCTGCCTCAGAAATGGTACTCTAGCCTAATGTAATTATATGTTTAACATCTCGGTCTATCTATCTATCTATCTACCTACCTACCTCCCTACCTCCCTATTTCTATCTATCTATTTGTATACCTATTTATCCTTTTATCTATCAATCTATCTATCTCTATTTACCTACCTACCTCTACCTATCAATTTATTTATTGTGTGTGTATTTGCGTTCATGTGTGTGTGCGTTTGTGTATATGTGTGTGTGTATGTGCGTGTGTATGTGCGTGTGTGTGTGTGTGTGTGTTTGTGTGTATTCTTGTGTGAACGTGTGTGTATGTGTGTGCATGTTTTGGGCGCGTGTGTGTGTGTGCGCGAGTGTGCGGGTGTGTGGGGGGGGGGGGGGGGTGTTTGTACAAAGGTACAAAGGAGTACAAAGGAAATCAAGCAACAACAGGTGTAGTGACCCTTCTAGGCTGCTTGTCCTCCAAAACACTGAGGATCAAGTGTCCAAACAGTGGTTTAGAGTGGGTAAGGGAACATTGGAAAGGGAACTAATGTCCGTGGAAGGATTAGGAAGTTAATAGGGGACATTTGGGTTAGTAACTGAGGGGAGGATAAAATAAAGTTATTCATTTACAAACGCAGTCAGTCGAGGGTTTGATGCGAGATATTTGTCTAGGCGGAGTTTAAATTAATCAACGGTGCTGCAGTCTATAACGTCTCGGGGAAGCCCATTCCACAAGTTGACAACTCGATTGAAGAAGAAATTCTTAGATTCGTGTGAGTTAAAAGATTTACCAATAATTTTGCAACCGTTTCCCCGCGTGTAATTAGATTGGTCGATAGTGAAGTACTTACTACAGTTCATATTGTCGATGCCTTTGATGATTTTGAACACTTGAATTAAGTCGCCTCTTAATCTGCGCTGGGTTAAAGGAAATAGATTTAATTCTCTAAGACGCTCTTCGTATGGTTTGTTCTTTAGGCTAGGTATCATTTTGGTAACTCTACGTTGAACTCGTTCTAGCTTGTTTATATCTTTTTGGTAATAAGGGCACCAGGATTGAACGCAGTATTCAAGAAGAGGGCGGACTAAGGAATTGTAAAGGGTTAGGATAACTTCTTTGGATTTATGCTCAAATGACCTGCCTATAAAGCCAATTATTTTGTTTGCCTTCTTAACAACTTCTGAACATTGTTGACTCGGTTTTAGGTTACTCGATATTGTTACTCCCAGATCGGTTTCTCTGTTTACATTCTTAAGCTGAGTGCCATTCATCGAATAGTTTGCTTTCTCATTTAGGTATCCGATATGTAGTACTTTACATTTATCCGCATTGAAACTCATTTGCCAAATTTGGGCCCAACATGACAATTTATCTAGATTGTGTTGCATATCGTTAACTTGTTCTTTTGAGAGTACGCTATTTGCAATATTTGTATCGTCAGCAAATTTTGAGGTTGTACAGGTGAGACCCTCATCTATGTCGTTGATGTAAATTAGAAAGAGAATTGGTTCTAGTACCGATCCCTGGGGTACCCCGTTACTTACATTGGTCCATTTAGATGCCTTACCATTTATGACTACTCTTTGCTTTCTGTCGCTGAGCCAATTTTCTATCCATTTCAACATGTCTTGTATTCCATGCGCTTTTAGTTTTAGCAGTAAACGTTTGTGGGGAACTTTGTCAAAGGCCTTTTGAAAATCAAGGTATATAATATCTACAGCTTTACTCTCATCGTAGAGGTTGAGGATATCGTGGAAGAAGTCTAAGAGGTTGTTAAACAGGAACGTTTTTTACGAAAGCCGTGTTGAGTATCTTTAAGTATGTTATTTTCCTCTAAGTGATTTACGAGTCTGTCTCTTATGACCGTTTCTAGCATTTTACATACAACTGAGGTTAAGCTAATTGGACGATAGTTACTGGGTAGGGATTTGCTGCCTTTTTTGAATATCGGTGTTACGTTGGCTAGCTTCCACTGATCAGGCATAGTTCCAGACTGCAAGGATTTATTGAATAGTAATGTCAGTGGTTTGGAGAGCTCATCCTTAGCTTCCTTTAGAACTCTAGGCGAGATTGTATCAGGTCCAGGCGTTGTATTTACCTGGAGTTTATCTAAACAGTTCAATACTTCTCTCTCTGTAACGGTGATATTGCTTAGAACATCTGAATTATCAATCTGAATCGGCGATGGTGTAGGGATATCACTGAGGTCTTCTGTTGTAAAAACTGATGCAAAGAAGGTATTGAGGGCATTACTCATTTGTACTTCGTCTTTGGTGTATTCTCCATTTTCATCGACTAACGGTGTGTGTGTGTGTGTGTGTGTGTGTGTGTGTGTGTGTGTGTGTGTGTGTGTGTGTGTGTGTGTGTGTGTGTGTGTGTGTGTGTGTGTGCGCGCGCCTGTGTGTATTTGCGCGAGAGTATAAGATATGAGTGTGCAAGCCCCATTATAATTTCTTCCATAATGAGGGCCTGAATAATTAATGGTAAACGGAGGGTGCTGTGATTATTATTGCCATCATTACCGAGCCCGCTAGGAAGTCATTAGCTGACCTGGTGTGGCGGAGGGTCATTAAGGGGACAGTGGTTATTTTTGGGGGGTCTATAATTTGTATGTTCATTTATATTTTAGTTTCCTCCCTAGACCTTCATCAAGCTTCACAAAACACTCCCTAGTTCCCCCTCCCCCTTCAAGATAAATGTGTAAATTTTTCGATAGAAACATTTCCCGGCCAGAGGCCGGTTCATCTTATAATACAGGCTCGCTATCGCTTGCCAGGTCAAAATCGACACCTAAATGACACGAAAAGTGTTAATATTGACAAAGAAATGGGGCGAAAGGTCTTAAAATCTGAGAACTAATGGGTCGAATGGCATACAATCTGAGAACTAATGGGGCTAATCATGAGGGAGAAGGGGGGGAGGGGGGCATCAAAACTACGGAGGCTGCTGTGATTATTATTCCCATCATTACCGAGCCCGCTAGGAAGTCATTATAAGCTGGCCTGGCGTGGAGGAGGGTCATTAATAAACCTGCTTTGAGTTACAGGGAAACTTTGTATAGTTTCTTTTTCTAACGCTGGACGATTGTATACAATTTAAGACAGGATAACTCTTAATCAAAGCGGCTAATCTATATGTTAGCTCCCGCAGATCCCTTCTATAATTGATACAAATGTACAAAGTCATAGTCATCTACATAGTTGCCTTTATTCCAGTGCAGATTATTAAATTGCCATAACAAAGCAACTTCATGCATTTATTTCTGTGTTCCCTCTCACATTAATTTCATAAAGATATTAACCGAAACAAATGTAAAGAGTGGGTCATGGAATATTGATAGGCTTAATAAACTGCTCCGAATGACGTAACTGGAGACTTTATTTCGGGTTTTGGGTGGGAAGTGGGTGGTCATTTTCTCTGCGCAGGCTGGTAAACGAGTGACTTACTTTCCATGCCCTGGCCCAAATCTAAGTCCCTCGGTTTTTATTTTTGTTTTAATTATCATAAACTTAAAGTTATGCTCTATAGTTTTGAGTTAATCTCCTTGGAAGTGATTAAATAATGATGACAATGCAACTTTATTCATGTGTTTCTACATTCTCTCTCATATTAAATAATGATGACAATGCAACTTTATTCATGTGTTTCTACATTATCTCTCATATTAATAATGATGGCAATGCAACTTTATTCATGTGTTTCTACATTCTCTCTCATATTAAATAATGATGACAATGCAACTTTATTCATGTGTTTCTACATTCTCTCTCATATTAAATAATGATGACAATGCAACTTTATTCATGTGTTTCTACATTCTCTCTCATATTAATAATGATGGCAATGCAACTTTATTCATGTGTTTCTACATTCTCTCTCATATTAATAATGATGGCAATGCAACTTTATTCATGTGTTTCTACATTCTCTCTCATATTAAATAATGATGACAATGCAACTTTATTCATGTGTTTCTACATTCTCTCTCATATTAAATAATGATGGCAATGCAACTTTATTCATGTGTTTCTACATTCTCTCTCATATTAAATAATGATGACAATGCAACTTTATTCATGTGTTTCTACATTCTCTCATATTAAATAATGATGGCAATGCAACTTTATTCATGTGTTTCTACATTATCTCTCATATTAATAATGATGGCAATGCAACTTTATTCATGTGTTTCTACATTCTCTCTCATATTAATAATGATGGCAATGCAACTTTATTCATGTGTTTCTACATTATCTCTCATATTAATAATGATGGCAATGCAACTTTATTCATTTGTTTCTACATTCTCTCTCATATTCAATTTACTGTAGTCCCAAAGCAACACATTGCCCCGGGTGTCCATTTGTGTAGTTTTGTTTATTTGTTGTTTCAAGGCGAGGATGGTAGCATATCTGAAGGCTGCTGTACCATAAATATAAAATATAGTTAGATATACATTTCATATTAATCTGCATGTCATTTTAGCCATACTGTAATTGACGCTATAACTAAGGTGCCTTTAAGGAAAATGTTCAAAAAGCTCAGCCAGCGAAATAAACTAGTTACTGTCTTATAAATTGTAAATATAATTTTTAGCTAAGTAAACCTTTTCACTTTTACTTGCACACTTTACCCAATGAACTTATTGTCTGTCGAAAGTGCTTGGTGTAGGAGGGCAGAACAAGTTGACCAATAGAGCAACCTGTAGAGTCGTCACAGGTAGAGTCGTCACAGGTAAGAGTTTAAGGGGAGACTTCCATTTGAGGGATTATTTTCTGGACCCCTTTCTCCCAAATGTTTAACCCCATTTTTATTTTAGGATTTTAAGACTTTCGCCCCATTACTGTCAATTTTAAGACCTTTCTTGCCATTTAGGTGTAAAAAAAAAATCCTGGAGAGCGACAGCGAGCCTGTAATTTAAGAGGAACTGGCATTCGGCCAGGACATTTCTTCACCGACAAATTTACACATTTATCTTGAAAGGGGGTCTAGGGGGTGTGATTTTAAGCTTGATGTAGGTCTTGGGAACAAACTAAAAACCTCCCCTTAATATTCACTTTCGGTGTGAAGTAATCGATGGAGAGTATTATATATGGACTCCACAAGTGACCGAACTATATCCTTCGATAATCTGCATCGATAATCTCATTTTAATTTTCCACTTTTATAAATTACTCGAAAAGCATAACTTAAGAAACCTTTAGCTGGCTCTCCGCTTTCTCGATTATTTGTGTTGTGTTCAGGCATCGGGAATCTAGTTTTAATGTTTATATTTTACCTCTTGTGTATATAATGGCGTCATTCTGTTTCCGTTGGAGTTAACATTATACGATGGTATAGATCTTAGGAAGGATGTCTGAGAAGCAAAGTTGTAAAAAGAATCCACAATTTACCATCGGACTCCGACAGGTTCTTCCAAAACTTAGAATATCGTCTCGTAAAAGGCAAAACGGACAAATATTGATCTGAACATTATCGCCTCAGGCCCCACCTCTAGTGAACCCCTCCTTCTTCGTGTGGGTCTGTGGCAAAGAATATTATTCGCTCCATTAGTCTGTAGATGTTAAAACGTTTCACCCCATTAGTTTGACGATTGTAAGACGCTTCACCGCATTCAGGTGTCGATTTTGTTCTGGGCAAGTGATAGCGAGCCTGTAACTTAGTAGAAATCGGCCTTTGGCCGGAACCTTCTTATATTGAAAAAAATACAAATTTACTTATGGGAGGCCATATTTTAGTTTGAAGGAAGTCTGGTAAGGCGGTTTTTTTTTTTTTTTTTTTCTGGGGACAAACTAAAATACATTGCTCGAAAATGGCAAAAACAAGCAAAATCCCCAATAATAATAATCCAACCGACAGCTTTAAATATAACACTGAACATAATTTCCTCAGCAGACCCCGTGCTAGCGAACCCCCCCCCCCCCTCCCCTCTCTCCTCCTCCTTCGTGTGGGTCGGTGGAAACTTGGGAGGAGGGAGCAAGTTAGGTAATAAAGCCGCCTGCCCCCCCCCCCCTTCCCCTCTACCTCCCCCCCCCCCCTGCTCAGGTAAACACGGCGGGGTCGCTAAGTTCCTGGCTCAAGTTTTAATTGTGCGCTCTTGGCTCATAATCCCAAACCACACCTGAGTGCCGCGGATCCTTACAAGAGCTGGCAGGGGGACTTCACACCGCCCCACTAGTTTGGCGATTGTAAGACCTTTCGCCGATGTTTTTTTTTTAATTTTAAGACCTTTCGTGCTATTTAGGAGTCGATTTTTCCCTGGCGAGCGATAGCGAGCCTGTATGTTAGTAGGAGCTGGCCTTCGGCCGAGACAGTTTTAAAGACAAATTTACAATTTTACTTTTTTTTTTTACCTTGATGGAGGTCTACTGAACAAACTAAAAAGGGAAAAACAAAACTTAACGTAAATAAAATCGCTAAATGCCAACCAGGATAATATGACAATGTATTATTATGTCAGAGCTCATCATCCCAAACTACTACACCCCTTGCGTACGAGGACGCCTTGTGACCTTTTAACCCTTTGAGTACCGGCGACGTGTGTTATATTATATGCTAGCTATATCTAGACGATATTATGCAGCTTAGGAAGGATCTGTGGTAGTTAAAAGGGTTGGTTGAAATAGTTTGAAGTTTTATTATTGCTAGAGGATCTTCCTAAGGTGAATAAAATCATCTAATAGTTGCCAGAATAAATATGGAAAAGACGTCCCTGGTACTGAAAGGGTTAAGTGGCTACCATTACACGATTGTATGCAGATTTGGTAGGTATGTTGGGTTAATTGAGATTGAGTTTTAAAAATCTTCCTTTTTAATATAAAAAAAAAATCATTAGGAAAACTTAAATTGTTAGTCTTACAGGGACTACTCTTGCACAATAGAATGTTTGTGTCTAAACATGAAATATGATTACCACAAATAAATATACCGGTATATAATTTTCTCTCACTCTTTCTCTCTCTCTCTCTTTCTCTCTTTCTCTCTTTCTCTCTCTCTCTCTCTCTCTCTCTCTCTCTCTGTCATTACCATTTCAAACGATCTTTCGCGTCGTTACCCATTTAATATACGGATCCAAACGGCCGCACTATATATCATTATTATATTCGGCCTTGCTCCAAAAAGGCACACGAAGCCCACCTACATTTTTTGCTGCGATAAAACAAAAAATATTATTATATGTATTTTTTGTTTTATGCAGGTTAGGCTATATATATCTAGATTATTTAATATGTTTTTGATTCAGCACTGTAGAAATTAAAGGGTGTACCGGTATATACAGTATATTGTTATTATTATTGATACCCGGTATATTTATTTATTTACTTACTGTACATATTCATTTATATATTTATTTTATTTTTATTTTTTTCACTAGACCTCCATATAGTTTAATTAAATATCCCAAAGACCCTCTTCGAGATAAATTTGTGCATTGTTCGGTATAAATATGCCGCGGCCATAAGCAGGTTCCACCTAAATTGCAGGCTTGCTACCGGTATCGCTCGCCAGGAAAACATTCGACAATTTAATGCCACGAAAGGTCTTAAAATTGACAAACTAATAGGCCGAATGTCTTAAAATCTCAATACTAATTATTTATATTTTATAATTAATCTAAACATGACAATTAAAAGAAACCACACTCGGAATTCATCATACTAATTGTACTGTCACACATAAGATCACGACGATGAATAAAACATATGTGGGTAACTGTGCATTGCTATAAATAAAACATATGTGGGTAACTGTGCATGGCTATAAATAAAACATATGTGGGCAACTGTGCATTGCTATAAATAAAACATATGTGGGTAACTGTGCATTACTATAAATAAAACATATGTGGGCAACTGTGCATTGCTATAAATAAAACATATGTGGGTAACTGTGCATGGCTATAAATAAAACATAATATGTGGATAACTGTGCATTGCTATACATATAACATAATATGTGGGTAACTGTGCATTGCTATACATATAACATAATATGTGGGTAACTGTGCATTGCTATACATATAACATAATATGTGGGCAACTGTGCATTGCTATACATATAACATAATATGTGGGCAACTGTGCATTGCTATAAATAAAACATATGTGGGTAACTGTGCATTACTATAAATAAAACATATGTGGGCAACTGTGCATTGCTATAAATAAAACATATGTGGGTAACTGTGCATGGCTATAAATAAAACATAATATGTGGGTAACTGTGCATTGCTATACATATAACATAATATGTGGGCAACTGTGCATTGCTATACATATAACATAATATGTGGGCAACTGTGCATTGCTATAAATAAAACATGTGGGCAACTGTGCATTGCTATACATATAACATAATATGTGGGCAACTGTGCATGGCTATAAATAAAACATATGTGGGCAACTGTGCATTGCTATACATATAACATAATATGTGGGCAACTGTGCATTGCTATACATATAACATAATATGTGGGTAACTGTGCATTGCTATACATATAACATAATATGTGGGCAACTGTGCATTGCTATACATATAACATAATATGTGGGTAACTGTGCATTGCTATACATATAACATAATATGTGGGCAACTGTGCATGGCTATAAATAAAACATATGTGGGCAACTGTGCATTGCTATACATATAACATAATATGTGGGCAACTGTGCATTGCTATACATATAACATAATATGTGGGCAACTGTGCATGGCTATAAATAAAACATATGTGGGCAACTGTGCATTGCTATACATATAACATAATATGTGGGCAACTGTGCATTGCTATAAATAAAACATGTGGGCAACTGTGCATTGCTATAAATATACCTTCGGCAATATTGGCACAGGATATATACCGGTAGTCTGTTGTACAACAATTATTATACATGATCAACATTATCATCTCACCTATTTTGTGGGGTGAGGGGGAAGAGGGGGTCTGGACCCCCTCTTCCCTCATGTTTATTCCCGTTAGTATTGACATATTAAAATATTCGCTCCTTGGGCCGGAGGCCGGAAGCATGTTTCGGTAGAAAATGCACACGCTTAGTTTTTTTAAGCTTGATGGAGGTCTAGGGAGGAAACTAAATATATAAATAGTAAAAAGAAAAGATGGTAAATAGATAGATAAATATATAAAATTGTTCACTTATTACAGGATTTCAAGTCTCAACGCTCCCACCTTTCTCTCCCTCCGGACCAATACACAATAATATATCAAGGCAACATTTTCCTTGTTGTCCACCGTCCCAGTATTTCCTTTCCTTCCCTTCGCTCCTGGCGTCATCTTCTCCAATTCGGAATCTTTCTTTTTTTTTCTACCGGAAGTATGTATTTTCCTTTAACTCAGGTGCTAGGAAGGTCTGTTTGGACCTTCCCTGTTTCGCTTATTTAGTTTGGGGATTTTAAGACGTTTCAACACATTAGTTTGGCGATTATAAGATACTTTGCCTCATCAAGTGGCCAACGCATCTTAGCAGAAACGCTAAAAAGTTAAAAGTTAATAAGTTGAAAAGGTTATACCTTACTTTCAGGGAAGTCCAATAAATGTAATTGTAAACTAAGACACGTTATTGTTATGGAAATTATATTATGCTGTATTAACCAGTGCCAATGAATATTGATAACAGCTATACGGTACCTTGTTCCAAATAAGTAGTCCAAACCGCTTGAACATTAAAATGTATATAACTCGCAAACGACTTGAGTAATCGAGCTCATATGTCTATCATTGGGGAAGCATCAGCCAGGAAATAGCTGTGGAAATTTACAGCACATTTGTTCTAGCTATTTTTTTATTTATAGAGGTTAGGGTTCACGATTTCTGGCCTACCTATTTGGAACAGGGCATAGCAGTTTTAGTGGAGTTTGTGCTGACCATTTCTCCCTCCATCCACTATGACACCCCTCCCTCATATTATCCCCCACTACCCTCCACACTTCCTTGTTAGTAAAGCTCTACATTCTCCCACACCACCACCACCACCACCATACCCCCCTCCCCCCCACCACCACCACCAACACCATCACATCCCTCCCACACCACCACCAACACCATAACCCTCACACCCACCCCCACCACCATCACATCCCTCCCACACCATCACACCACCACCACATAACCTCACCACCTCCACCTCCACACCACCACATAATTCCTCATCCCCAACATCCAGTCCTCACCTCCTCATTCCCGCAGCAACCTAAACATTGGCAGCCAGCTCCGGGGAAACGTAGGGTCGACACCGGTGCTCTCCAGTGGTGGCCGACACGGAAACTCCATTACGGCCCAAGCAAGAGGAGGAGGAGGGGTGTGTGGGTGTGGGTGTGTGTGTGGGTGTGGTGTGGGAGAGATATATGGCGGAGGGGTGTGTGCTGGGTGGAACGGTATGCTGAAGCAGGTCGGGTGGGTGGGTGTGTGTGTGTGTGTGTGTGGAGGGGTGTGTGTTGGGCTGGATCGGTGTGGTGAAGCGAGTTGGGTGCTTGTGTGTGTGTGTTTTTGAGGGGTGTGCTGGACCGGGTTGGGTGCTTGTGTAAGTTGTGTGTGTGTTGGTGAGATGTGGTGGAGGGGTGTGTGTTGGGCTGGATCGGTGTGGTGAAGCGAGTTAGGTGTTTGTGTGTGTGTGTGTGTGTGTTTGTGAGGGGTGTGCTGGAGTGGGTTAAGTGCTCGAGGGGGGTGGGGGGGGGTGGGGGGGGGGGAGAAAACGTGATACTGGGAGAAGTTAAGCTTACCCTGTCAATCTTTCCGGAGACTTTTTCTATTTTTGCCCTTTTAGTCTTTTGGCAATCTACATTTTTCAGTTGACTTTTTAATATTTTGGCGACATCGCTGGTACTCCTTCTATCGTTTGGCGATGTTTCCTGCATTCAGTCTATCAATCCATTGGTTATTATTGATTATACCTTCCAAATCTTTTATGAAAATATTTGGTTGTTATCCTTAGACGAATTTATCTAACTTAGGAATGAAGCCTCGTACTCATTGGATTGACACCTGCTATTTTGGGGGGGTTACAATATTTTCAAATTCATGCATGATGATATATACCCAGATAGAAGAAAGTATGCATTAAGGGAGCCCATCTCGCTTTTTTCCCTCTTTCTCTCCCTCTCTCTTTGGCTTGTATCCATTCGGCCTCATTCAGCCTACTGTTTTAAGACGTTTACCCCCCATCCAGGTGTCAATATTTTCCTGGCAAGCGGTAGCGAGCCAGCATATATATATTTTTGTTTTGACAGCAAGCTAAATTTGTACATTTTTCGATAGAAAAATGTCTCCGGCGAAGCCGGATTTCTCCATACAATGCTGGCTCGCTATCGCTCGCCAGGAAGAAATGGACACCTGGATGGGGATAAACGTCTTAAAACAGTAGGCTGAATGGGGCCGAATGGATACAAGCCATAGGGAGAGGGAGAGCAAGAGAAAAAAAGCGAGGTAGGCTCCCTTAATGAAAAACATGTCTGGAAAAAAAAACCCAATTAAGCCAAGGAAGAGTACAGCAAACCAAATAAGCCAAATGAAGGAAAGGCTTCACAGAAAAAGCAGTGAATGGAAACGGCATCCATCGGAAAGTCGGGAACCCACCTTTTACCAAATGCCCGCATTTATTGGACTGTGCCTGGAGCTTAATGGACCCGGAGCAATCTGTGGGGAGAATCGTGACATGCTTACACTGCCGCCCATGTTGCACCCTTTTTTTTTTTGTGTGTGTGTGTGTGTGTGTTTATATATTTATTTATTTGTGTACCTCTGTTTTACGGCATTAGTTATGAGATTTTAGAACGTTCCATCTCATTAGTTTGGCGATAATGAAACGCTTCAGGTGTCATTTTTGGTTCTAGGTGAGCGATAGCGAGCCTATAACTTATAAGAAATCGGCCTTCAGTCGGGACATTTCTCAATCGAAAAATGTACGAATTTAGCTTGAAAGGGGTCTGGGTGTTTTTTTTAAGGAATTCAAGCGAGGTGTGTTTTTTTAGCCTAGGGACAAACTAAAATACAATATTCGAAAATACCAAAAACCAAGCTAAATCTCTTAATAATAGTTGAACAAAATGTCAAAATAGCCCCAAAGACGTCGGATCAGATAGTGTTAATGGACCCCGCGTCATCTATTGGGAGATTCGTGACATGCTTACACTGGCTCCCATGTTACGGGGGGGTCACCGGCTTTTTTTTTTATCCTACTCTCCTTTTCTCTCTTTCCCTGGCTTGTGTCCATTCGACCCCATTCAGCCAACTGTTTTGAAACGTTTATCCCCATCCAGGTGTCGATTTCTTCCTGGCGAGTGATATCGAGGCAGCATTGTATGGAGAAATCCGGCTTCGCCAGAGACATATTTCTATCGAAGAATGTACAAATTTAGCTTGCTGTCAAAACAAAAATATATATATGCTGGCTCGCTACCGCTCGCCAGGAAAATATTGACACCTGGATGGGGGTAAACGTCTTAAAACAGTAGGCTGAATGGGGCCGAATGGATAAAAGCCAACGAGAGAGGGAGAGAAAGATAAAAAAGCGAGGTGGGCCCCCATGTTACGGACCTTGCGTGCCAATACATCAAGGGGGACTTTTAAACTTCGAGCTCCATTTTATTGGTCTATTTCCGTGTGTTTTGTTATTTGTATTTGATAGTTTTATTAGGTTATTGTATTATTATGTTTTTTACACCAACCAACTTCACCTCTAAAATCAATTAATGAAATCAACAAATACATGTGGCACTCTGAGGCCTCGAACCCAGGATACTCACATCGAAATTCCGCGTACTATGCATTACGCTATCAAGACAAGTTATCATAGTTTTGCCTTGTCCATTGTAGTTTGGACAATATTGTGTCTGTCTTGTAATATCATTAGCATACACCATGGCTATTAATTAGGATTATTTGATAATTTTTTATTTGTATCAGCATGGCAATCAGTGTTAATTGAGATCATTTGTACGCATTTGAATTCCAGAGGTCATTCCAAATCTGTCAATATCGTCTAGTGTTACCATGAATATAAGGAAAATGGTCACCGTTTTTTTTTTTACATTTCTCCTTTTCTCTCTTTCCCTGGCTTGTGTCCATTCGGCCCCATTCAGCCAACTGTTTTAAGACGTTTAGCCCCATCCAGGTGTCGATTTCTTCCTGGCGAGCGATAGCTAGCCAGCATTCTTTGGAAAAATCCGGCTTCGCCGGAGAAATTTTTCTGTCGAAAATTTTACAAATTTAGCTTGCTGTCAAAACAAAAATATATATATGCTGGCTCGCTACCGCTCGCCAGGAAAATATTGACACCTGGATGGGGGTAAACGTCTTAACACAGTAGGCTGAATGGGACCGAATGGATACAACCCACAGACAGAGGGAGAGAAAGGGAAAAAAGCGAGGTGGGCTCCCTTAAAAGCACTACTGTAAAACCTATAGAAATTCAAGTGAGTGCATCCCCCAACAGACGGCTGTTAATGGACTGGGTCGGTGTTATGATATATTTACACTGAGAGACGCGAAATGGCGATTAGCACCAGGTGGAGGCGTTTATGGAATAGACACTGGACATATACCGATGATTTATATCTTTGGTAAATCAAATAACTCCTAAATGCTTTAAGGGGAGTTTTTCAAAGTGTGCTCCCTAGACTTCCATCAAACTTGAAAAAACACCCCTAATATCCCCTTTCAAGCTAAATGTGTAACGTTTTTTTCGGTTTCCTCCTAAATTGCAGCCTCGCTATCGCACGCTAGGAAATAATCGACACCTAAATGACCCGAAAGGTCTTAATAAGCACAAAGAAATGGGGCGAAAGGTTCTAATATCGCCAAACTGTGGCGTAAGCGTCTTAAAATATCAAAACTAAACTGGCTAAACATGAGGGAGAAGGGGGTCCAGAAAATCCTTAATGGACTGGGTCGGTGTTATGATATATTTACACTGAGGGACGCGAAACGGCGATTAGCAGCAGGTGGTGGAGGCATTTATGGAATAGACACTGGACAAAAACCGATGATTTATGACTTTGGTAAATCAAATCAATCCTAGATGCTTCAAGAGGAGTTTTTTTTTTTTTTTTTTTTTTTTTCTTTTCTTTGCTCCCTCCTTAGACTTTCACCAAACTTAAAAGCAACCCCAATACCCCCGTTCGAGATTAATTTGTAAATTTTTCGGTAGAAAAACCGGCCCTTTGGCCGGTTCCTCCTAAAATTCAGGCTCGCTATCGGTCGCTTGGAAAAAATCGACACTTATATGACACGAAAGGTTATAATATTGACGCAAACGTCTTAAAATATCAAAACTAATGTGGCTAAACATTAGGGACAAGGGTGTCCAGAAAACCCTTAATGGACTGGGTCGGTGTTACGATATATTTACACTCTCAGACGCGAAACGGCGATTAGCGGCAGATGCATGGAGGCATTTGGGTAATAGACTCTCCACACTTACCGATAAATTATAACTTCTTCTAAGTCAAATAAATCCTAGATGCTCGTAGATGCTTTAAACTAGCAGCACATATTTGTAAAAGATGAGATAATGTATTGCAAATATGAAAATTAAGGGGAGGTATTTAGTTGATTCCCTAGACTTCCATCAAGCTTAAAATTACACCCCCCTAGACCCCCTTTCAAGATAAATTTGTACATTTTTCGGTAAAAAATGTCCCGGCTCAAAGCCGGTTCCTCTTATATTACAGGCTCGCTATCGCTCGCCAGGATAAAATCGACACCTACAAGGCACGAAAGGTCTTAAAATTGACAGAAATGGGTCGAAAGTTCTTAAAATCGTCAAAATAATGGAGCAAACGTCTTAAAATTAGAAAAACAATGAGGCTAAACATGAGGGAGAAAGGAGTCAAGAAAAAAATCTCTCAAGTGGAGATCTCCCCTTAAACCTAAATTATACCCACAGTAAAGATATAATAACAATTATTTGGTAATTTTTACATCCTAAAATATTTTTAGAAATCAGTAATACAAGAATATGGGAGTATCTACCACTGATTTGATATGTAACTGTATTGATGGTGTAATGGTTAGAGCGTGTAAGTTATGTTTCTGATATCCTAGGTTCGAATCCTGGGAGAATCACATGCTTTCATTAATTTCATTTGGGGTGGTATTGGTGTTAAGAACGATGTACAAAATAATGTTAAACGTTTCAGTTAGAACAGTTGGTCAGAGAAGACATTTCATTGTTGCCATAGCTTTTGCCTGGTTCTGTTCTGTAATAATGTCTGCCAGATGCCGCGAATAAAGTGCTAAACCCTTTCAGTATGCCATGACGCACTTATTTTAGCTAACAGAAAGGGATTTTATGCACATTAGGAAAGAACTGTGGGAATCGAGTGTTAGCTGAAATATATTTTACCTCTATGCACAACTCCATCTCAGACATCACCCCCTTTGACGATAAATTGAATCCCTCAGCAGCTAATGTATCGATACTTAATGGAAATATATGAAACTACTACGTCTCATATGCATCATATTAAGACCAAGTTCATAAAATTGGCACTATATTTCCCTACACACTCTTCAAAATAACTTAGAAATCTTGATGGGAACTTTACAATTTACCGCCAGTTGAAAAGAAACAGAGTATAGAGGGAAATACTTAACCACCACCACCACCACCACCACCACCACCACCACCACCACCACCCATTTCCACACAATCACAGAAACAAACTCGATCTGACTCCACCCAACTCGCATTCAAACCAACTTCACCACCAAATTGTCTAGAAATGTTGCAGAGTGCCATACAGTTTAGGCTTTTATATATCGCCTATATTAGCCCCTTTTATATATCGCCTATATTAACCCCTTTTATATATCGCCTATATTAAGAGTTTGCCAGGAATCCCCGACTGACTGTGTTTGTGCCCGAGTAATTTGACCGTATCAATATCGTTCTTAATACTATAATTTTTTAAAATAAACACCATGTGAGGAAGAGCACTTTATTGACACCGTTTCGCATATAGCTTCATCGGGCCAATGTCATACACCAAAATATTTTTCAGGTCAACAATTTATTTCAAAACGGAGAAGAGGGAGAAGGAGGAGGAAACTATAATTTTGTTTTCTGGTCCACATTTCTTTATGGAGCTGAAACCCTCCAGTTGATTGCTGTGGCCATCACTATTATTGTGTGTTTAATTAACAAGTAGATAATTAAGGATCATTAGATCTGTTGATGCTTGTCTTTCTTTGCATTTCTATGTATTAAATTCATCCAACTCAATAACTCTCCCACCCCTATCAGTCTCCAAAACTCAACCCATCATCTTTAACCCCTTCTGTACCGGGCTACGTTTTATTACATATATTCTAGCTATATTTAGACGATTTTATTCAGTTTAAAAAGGAACTCCAGCAATTAACAGGTTTCGAACTATCTCACTTTAACCATTTTACTACCACAGATCCTTCTTAAACTGCACAAAATCGTCTAAATATAGCAGCAAGAATAACATTTAAAACACATCGTCGGTACAGAAGGGGTAAATTTCACCTTCAGCAACTCTAGTGTACATCAGCCAACTCTACTACTTCCACGCGACTCCACACCACTCCACCACTACTTCCACACCACCCTACAGCAACACTACCACTCCAACAACACCGCCACCTCCTTCACACCACTCCACCTCCTTCACACTACCAACTCCACCACCTCCTCCACACCACCACCTCCACCAACACCACCACCTCTTCCACACTACTCCACCAACACCTCCACCTCCTCCACACCACTCCACCAACACCTCCACCTCCTCCACACCACTCCACCAACACCTCCACCTCCTCCACACCACTCCACCAACACTTCCACCTCCTCCACACCACTCCACCAACACCTCCACCTCCTCCACACCACTCCACCAACACCTCCACCTCCTTCACACTTCCAACTCCACACCACTCCACCACCTCTTCCACACTACTCCACCAACACCTCCACCTCCTTCACACTACCACCTCCACACCACTCCACCAACACTACCACCTCTTCCACACCACTCCACCAACACTACCACCTCTTCCACACCACTCCACCTCCTCCACACCACTCCACCTCCTCCACACCACTCCCGGTTCTCTATTTCCCGATGACCTGTGGATAGTGCAGGTGGTGGAGAGATCTTTGGGGACAGTTCTGAAAGGGAGTTACTGGGCCGTGAGCTGACGATGTGTGTGTGTGTGTGTGTGTGTGTGTGTGTGTGTGTGTGTGTGTGTGTGTGTAGCTTTGGCTGTGTGTGTGTCTGTAGCTTTGACTGTGAGTTTGTGCGCATGTACTTCAGTGTGTGTGATATTTTGTATGGTGCGTGTAATTGCGTGTTATATATGTTGTGGTTTGTGTATGTGTGTGTGTAGCTTTGGCTGTGTGTGTGAGTGTGTAGCTTTGGCTGTGTGTGTGAGTGTGTGTAGCTTTGGCTGTGTGTGTGAGTGTGTGTAGCTTTGGCTGTGTGTGTCAGTGTGTGTGTAGCTTTGGCTGTGTGTGTGAGTGTGTGTAGCTTTGGCTGTGTGTGTGAGTGTGTGTAGCTTTGGCTATGTATGTGTGTGTGTAGCTTTGGCTGTGTGTGTAAGTGTGTGTAGCTTTGGCTGTGTATGTGAGTGTGTGTAGCTTTGGCTGTGTGTGTGAGTGTGTGTAGCTTTGGCTGTGTGTGTGTAGCTTTGGCTGTGTGTGTGAGTGTGTGTAACTTTGGCTGTGTGTGTGAGTGTGTGTAGCTTTGGCTGTGTGTGTGAGTGTGTGTAGCTTTGGCTACGTATGTGATATATTTTTTGCATTTGTGAGGAAAGCAAGAGAAAGAGTGGGCGTTCGCATGTATATGGATTTGCAGATAATATCCATGAGTGTTTTATGCATGTATATATTACCATGTGTGTGTGTGTGTGTGTGTGTGTGTGTGTGTGTGTGTGTGTGTGTGTGTGTGTGTATGTGTGTGTGTGTGTGTGTGTGTGTGTGTCATTCAAGAGTGTGCAGAATGTGCGTGTGTGTGTGTGTGTGTAATTCAAGAGTGTGCAGAATGTGCGTGTGTGTTTGTGTGTGTGTTTGTTTCTGTCATTCAAGAGTGTGCAGAATGTGCGTGTATGTCTGTTGTGTGCTTTATGTGAGTGTGTGTATGTGACTGTGTATGTACGTCTGTCTGTGTGCGCGTGTGTGCGCTACCTAGTTGAAGTAGGAGGAGCAGTAATTTTCCGAGTAAAGAGACAAGAAGACTAGGAGAGAGAGAGAGAGAGAGAGAGAGAGAGAGAGAGAGAGAGAGAGAGAGAGAGAGAGAGAGAGAGAGAGAGAGAGAGAGAGAAGAGAGAGAGAGAGAGAGAGAGAGAGAGAGAGAGAGAGAGAGAGAGAGAGAGAGAGAGAGAGAGAGAGAGAGAGAGAGAGAGAGAGAGAGAGAGGAGAGAGCGGGGGTGGAGGGGGGTAGAGAGAGAGCAGGTATGATTTGTCCCCCACAACTTTTATGAAAGAAAGTCTTGCGAGGGAGAGATAGAGATAGAGAGAGAGAGAGAGAGAGAGAGAGAGAGAGAGAGAGAGAGAGAGAGAGAGAGAGAGAGAGATATGACTTGTCCCCACGGTTGTTACATAAGCATGAAAGTCTAGGGTAGCAGCCCTTACCTATTCAACCAGACCATTACTCCATTAGCCTAAGAAGGATTTGACCAACTGCCGTGTATACTGTAGTGCTCCTTGAGAATTCCAAGGTAGAATAAGATTTACCCTTATATTATATACCCTTATATTATGGCCATTTTGAGGGTATTGTTATTATTATATACAGTATACCGGTATATATATATATATATATATATATATATATATATATATATATATATATATATATATATATATATATAAAATGCCTTTGATGTTAGTTTTCCCATGTATTATTTATTATTCATTAATTATTATATAGTTTATTTTTGTTTTTATACACTAAATGGACAGTGGGCATTATCTTTAATATGTAGAGACATAATACGACCAGGTGTTTGTGACTGAATATGAACATTATTTGTTTGTAAGACTTAAGGGTGGATTTGTATTTATTTGTTTAGTCGTTAATATATACTGTATATTCATTATTTACTTTAGTTTCTTCCCAAGACCTGCATCACGAATGAAAAACACCCCCAAGACCCCCCAATGGGATAAATTTGTACGATATTCGGTAGAAAAATGTCTCGGTCAAAGGCCGGTTCCTCCTCATTTTCAGGCTCACTAGCGCTCGGCAGGAAAAAATCGACACCTAAATGACACGTAAAGTCTTAATATTGACAGAGAAATGGGGCGAAAAACATTTATATCGCCAAACTAATTGGCCAAACATCATACAATCTGAAAACTAATGGGGTTAACCATGATGAAGAAGGAGGGCCAGAAAAAACGACCCATCTCCCCTTAAAGGCAGTGTCATACGAGCTCTTTTTCCGTCAATTGTTACGGGCAATTGTAGTCTGGTACCTCCAAAATTTAAGCTTTATCATAAATCAGCCATTTAACATACAGTATAATCTATCATCAGTCAAGTTTCCGATTTCAATGAGAGAGAGAGAGAGAGAGAGAGAGTATAACAAATATATAATTGTGGTAATCTCTCTCTCTCTCTCTCTCAACTAAGAATAGTTTTTGTTTTCACTTTTCTCTGTCATGTCAGTGTCAACTAAATATAGGTCTCCACCTTTCCTGGTTCCTGTTCCCCCTCCCCACGTACACACACCTACACAAGGGTCACACACACACATACATACACACACACACACACACACACTAATACATACGCACACACGCACGCTCACACACACACACACACACACATACACACACACACACACACACACACAGCCCGTAGCCTAGTAGGTAGAGCTCTCGTCTCACACACGAGGGGTCGGGGGTTCAATCCCCGGCCGGGCGGAGACAAATTGGGCTTGTCTCCTTTCATGTGTTAGCCTCAGTTCACCTAGCTCTAAATAGGTACCTGGAATAAGTGGACGACGTTGTGACGTCCCATCTGGGGTTGGCAAAAATGGTACAAGGCGAGATGGGTATCATATGGTTCACCTAAGCTGATGGCTACTTAAGCCTTCGGGCGAGACGGTACCGTCTATAGTGAGAATGGTACCATACAGATCCACCCTAAGCCTTCGTTTCCGATGTCGCCAATTGGCTAAAATACAGACTACACACACATCCACAGCCATTCCAACAGTACATAAAACACTTAACATGCATGTCACGCAATACATTCCCAGTTAAGGAGGCGCGATAATAATGAGCTTAGCTCGCATTGCGTGGATTCCCCTTGACGAACAAGTAACTGAGTAACACACACACACGTCACAGGCGACAAAAGGTGAGGTCGATGTGACAAGGACATTTATTTTGGTCTCAAAACTCGCTATAAACCGCCAATTAACCGTGTTTACAAATGAATAGCCTCCCAACATTTAATTTTTTTCTACCACATGGACTAAGTAGGTTAGATACAAGCAGCCTCGTAGGGAGCAAGAGATGTGTTATTGCTTGTTTTCCTCTGTACTCCATTATTGGGCAAGACAACATCATTATCATCATTAACCTAAGGAGAGCATGTGAGTAGGCGTCATTAATTCATCCAATTAGTAGTTCGTTAAGTCATTCAGCCAATTGACCACTTGCAAGATTCGTTCTATAAGGAAGTTGTAGTTGTAGACATCGATATTTAGCATAATTACCAGCTAAAATACGGTTGTAGTTCATAATTAAATGCATAAAATTCAATTCAACATATAATTTAGCTATAATAAACCTACATTATTATTGCATTTCTGTTTATACTAATCGATGTCTACAGCACTA
>CM064509.1:67979613-67982113 GCA_032716605.1 Paralithodes platypus
TTTCAGAGTGTCGACAAATCAACCCTCTGCGCGAAAAGACTCCAAGGCGAAAGTACCGATAATGCAGGGTGTTAGCGTAGAATCTGAGCCGAAGGGGGGTGTCCGTGGAAGCCTCAAATTGCAGATGGCGGAGACTAATTTGGCCAATGTCTATATTGGCGTGTGCGACGTAAGAGTGGAGGCGCATTTTTAGCACATTTCTTTATCGGCGTGCACAGTGATGCTCAAAAGTCTTGTGTGACCTCGACAAATTTACCTGTGGCAAAATGAGAAATCAGTCACTAGCGTATGACATTATTACCTTTATATATTCAAATGTTGTTCAGTTTTCTTAGAACTATTTTGTTTTCCTTGTATAAAGAAAAAACATTGTTAATCATGTAATGGTGAGACGCGACTTATGACTGTAACTGTAAAACATATTGCGGAAGTTAATTTATTTATTTGTTTTGTCTATGTGTATGAGGGAGACAAAAGGCAAAACTGTCTGTGACGAGTGCCTCTCCCAGAGTTGAATGAGTGACAGGGCCAAAATTCCCAATTTTGATAGATAATTTGGCTATCATTAGAGGATGTTATACCATTTAGAACGGGAATTATGAGGGTACAGACTATCTCAATTAACCCTGACTTCCATAATTATAGCCTAACCTTCCTAATCTGAATATAATTGTCTAATAATAGTCAGAATAAACTGTCAAAACGCATCATAATCCTTATGCGGTTAGGTTGTGTAGCATCGTGTGGATACTGTTTTATGGAGATGTGTCTGTGTAAGCTTAAGGGGAGATCTCCACTTGAGGGATTTTTTTCTTGACCCCTTCCACCCTCATGTTTAGCCCCATTGCTTTTGATATTATTTTAAAAACGTTCGCCCCATTAGTTTAGCGATTTTAAGAACTTTTACCCCATATTAAGAACCTGTCGTGTGCCATTTCAGGTTGTCGATTTTATGCCTGGCGAGCGATAGCGAGCCTGTAATTTAAGAGGAAACCGGCCTTTGGCCGAGGGACATTTTTCTACCCGAAAAAATGTGACAAATTTATCTTGAAAGGGGGACATGGGGATGCAATTTCAAGCTTGATGGAAGTTTTTTCTAGGGGGGGGGGGGGGAAAAAACCACACTAAAAACCTCCCCTTAATGATGCATAACACTGAGAATTTATCCTGAGGAATATTATGTAAATCGCAGAAAACAGCTATAATTGTCTGCACCTGTTTTAATTCACCAATGAATCGCAAAGTGTACACGAGAAACACTGCACAGTTGTAGTCATAAGTTTGTGATAGGCTACTGGCTGTGTACAGTTGCCAAGATTTAAGCCTGAGACAATTGTTGTGAATGAGTTCCAAGATATAGTGCTCTCACAGGTTTATGTATAGTTTGATGGTCTAGTTTGCTGTTTAACCTTTAGTAATACTGTCGTTTAAATTGGGTAAACATATTTGTTCATTAGCCCTTTCAACCAACGTAGCTCTTGAACCATTGCCAATGAGATCCCTCCTAAGCTGAATAAATATATAGCACCACGGTAATCAACTCCATAAAGTTTACAGCCAACTCAAATCAAATCAAATCAAATCAAATCTCTCTCTCTCTCTCTCTGTATGTACAGTATATATATATATACTTGGTACCCGTATAATCAAATCCACATAGTCAATACGATCACTAATAAAAGGCCACTCAATATTGTCAACTCTAAGTCGGGCAAAGAAGCTTTATAGTCAAGCTTTACATAACTCTTAAATCTAAATCAATGTAGGAGTTTTACTATGCAATGTAATTTAAAGTTGATTGTTCAACATAATAATATATTAAATATGAGTTTGGACAATTGATAGACCATTATGTAACCAAGCCAACATTACACATACATTAAATATACATACTCCAGTGTACTTTTTTGTATTTGATAGTTTATGTGTGTGTGTATGTGTGTGTGTGTGTGTGTGTGTGTGTGTGTGTGTATGTGTGTGTGTGTGTGTGTGTGTGTGTGTGTGTGTGTGTGTGTGTGTGTGTGTGTGTGGTTGTGTGGTGTGTGTGTGTGTGTGTGTGTGTGTGTGTGTGTGTGTGTGTGGTGTGTGTGTGTGTGTGTGTACGCTCTGGTACACGTGAAGTAAACATAACAGACATAATTGGTAACATAAACGTGTGCGCGCGCAAAGGACACGTCTGAACGCCTCCGTGTGAGTGCGGTCAAAGGACATCCGTGTGTATGTATGTGCGTGTGTTTATGTGTGTGTGTGTATGTGCGTGTGTTTATGTGTGTGTGTATGTGCGTGTGTTCATGCGTGTGTTATCCCCGCTAAAGATCCTGCAGTAAGAAAGAGCGACCATTGTTTTCTGACGTCATTTTGGTGCCATATTTAACAAAGTAGTGATGTTTTGTTCTATATCACGCCTCATTTTCAGCCAAAGACCAAACTGTATATCCTACCCTACCTCAGACTACCCGGATGCTTATTATGGCCAAGGATATATTCAGGAGTAAAGAGA
>CM064509.1:67984613-67989613 GCA_032716605.1 Paralithodes platypus
ACAGCGAATAGACTATAGCTACCTACCTCCCTTCCAATTCACCTACCTACATCCTACCTACCTACCTACCTACCTACTGTACCTACCTACATCCTTCCAACCTACCTACCTACTGTACCTACCTACATCCTTCCAACCTACCTACCTACTGTACCTACTTACATCCTTCCAACCTACCTACCTACCTACTGTATCTACTTACATCCTTCCAACCTACCTACCTACCTACTGTACCTACTTACATCCTTCCAACCTACCTACTGTACCAACTTACATCCTTCCAACCTACCTACCTACCTACTGTACCTACTTACATCCTTCCAACCTACCTACCTACTGTACCTACCTACATCCTTCCAACCTACCTACCTACCTACTGTACCTACTTACATCCTTCCAACCTACCTACCTACCTACTGTACCTACTTACATCCTTCCGCTCCTCAGCAAAAACCTTAATACCGATCAACCCTTCCTTTCACACCACCACACATCCACAGCTCTCTTCTCTTCTTGACCCTTGTTCTACTCTGTCAATCTCGTCTCTTCCCTTAATTTCCTTTTGTTCTTGGGTTAACCCCTTCACCACCATGACCTAACTTTCATCATAGTCTGGTTACCATTAGACGATTTTCTTTAGCATAATATCTACGTCTACGACTCAAATGGGTAAATACGATCTCTATAAACCCTCCTGATGACATGGATCCTTCTTAAACTGCATAAAAGCGTCTAAATCTAGCAAGAATCAAAGGTAAATGACATCATGGTGCTGAAGGAGTTAAATAGAGGCAGTGTCACACGAGGATCTTTTCCGTGAATTTTTTCTAGCAATTGTAGTCTGGCAGCTTCAAAATGTAAGCGGTATCAAAACTCAGCCACCTAACATAATCTACCGGTACTTTAAGTCTAGTTTCTGAATCCGATGCGAAAGTGCCTCAAAATATTACGAAAACAAACTTGCTCATCAAAAATTGCCGGAGAAAGTGCCCGTGTGAAACTGGCTATACTTGTTTCTCCTTACTTTCTTTCCCTTTCGTTCGTTCTCATCCATCATTTTTTCTTCCACTTCCTTTTCCATTTCCCTTTTACCCTGATCGCACCTTCTTCCTTTGTTTCCCATTCTAATTTATCACCCATAATAGCGTGCTCTCTCTCTCTCTCTCTCTCAACATCATTCACTCTAACTTTCACACGCATTATAAGCCTCACACACACACACACACACACACACTCTATCTCTCTCTCTCTCTCTCCACCCCTTCGCTCCTGGACTTACTCAACTAATTAACCCGTACGAGCCATCTATAAGGAGATTTCTGCCACTTAGTCCAGGAACCAGAACATGATATATGAGAGAGAGAGAGAGAGAGAGAGAGAGAGAGAGAGAGAGAGAGAGAGATTTTTCAACAGCCTACTGATATATGAGGATTCAGCATAAACTCCACTAAAAGGCTGCTATATTATATGAATACCCGGTACTCATTACAAAGGAGACAGGTGTACAGTCGCGGTCATTAATGCTGGTACATTTTGAAGCATCGAAACAATTAAAGCATCTGAAATACAAATACCAGGTACAGAAAATATTATGAAGTTCCAATCCAACCCGAGACAGCTTTGAAACTATATCACCATAAAAGTATCATCTTCATCAACTTCAAAAATTATAAGAAGATCAAAACAAAAATAAAAGAGCCAAATAATAAATAAACAACTTAAAAGTACAGTAATGAAAAAAAAGAATAATGAAAAGAAAGAACAATAATGAAAAGAAAGAACAATAATGAAAAGAAAGAACAATAATAAAAAGAAAGAACAATAATGAAAAGAAAGAACAATAATGAAAAGAAAGAACAATCATAAAAAAAGTGCCAGCATTCACCAACTAATTCCAGAGGTACACAACATGGCGGTCACTACAAAGAGAGTTGGCCGGTCACTCCATCTGGTCACACCGAGATTAAGGGGTTAATTTTGCACGTCTGGCCGGCAAAGGGACCGATGTAACTCAGGCCGTAATCGAACCCAGGCCCGAATATGGAAACAAGGCCCCTTAGCCACAATAGACGTAAAGGGTCAGCACTCACTGGCGCTCGTAGGCTCAACTCTCTTAAGGGGAGGCAGACCGTTTTTCTAGACCCCCTTCTCCCTAATGTTTAGCCCCACTAGTTTTGAGATCATAAGACCTTCGGCCAATTAGTTTGGTAATTTTAAAACCTTTCGCCCCATTTTCTTAGTCACTGTTAAGACCTTTCGTGCCATTTAGGTGTCGATTATTTCCTGGCGAGCGATAGCGAGCCTGCAATTTTAAGAGGAACCGGCCTTCGGCCGGGACATTTTTCTACCGAAAAATATACAAATTTATCTTGAAAGGGGGTTTAGGTTTTTTTTTCTTCTAAGCTTGATGGAGGTCTAGGGAGGAAACTAAAAAAATAGATGAATAAATGAATAAATAGACCAAACAAATGGCCAGCCTCCCCTTAAGATCCGATTACACATGTCTTTTCTGTTTGCTGGCTATTAGTAGACGATTATATTCAGATTAGGAAGGGTATATGGAAGTCAGAGGGTTAATTAAGATAGTTGTTACCCTTATAATTCCCACAGATCCTTCCTAAACTTTTGTTCTATGAGTATGAAGGAGGCAAAAGGCAGGTTGCCTGTAACGAGTGTCTCCCCCAAAGCCAAACGAGTGACAGAGCCAAATTCAAGGGACGCTGGAGTCAAAATGCCTGGACACACGAAGTTTAAAGCAGTTTAAGTCATAGGATGAAGGAAGGATTGATTATATAATATCGCCTAATGATAGCCATAATAAACTGTCAAAATGTGTCATGATCTTCTAAGGCTTAACCCCTTCATTACCGATGCCGTCCTTTTAACTTTATTCTGGCTACTGTTAGACGATGGTATGCAGTTTAAAAAGGTCATCCAGGAATTAACAGGCTTCGAACTATCTCCCTTGACCCTATTTACTACCACGGGTCCTTCATTAAACTGTACACAATCGTCTAAATATACCAAGAATGAAATTTAAAAAGACGTCGCCGGTACAGAAGGGGTTAATTGTGGTATTGTTCAAGAATATGGCCGCGGGCACCGTACTGTTTATTGGCCAAAGAAAACACGTCTTTCTCCAAATATGGGGGTTCCAGCAAATAACATTCCATTATTTAATCAGAGGCAGTTTATATATATATATATAGTGTGTGTGTGTGTGTGTGTGTGTGTGTGTGTGTGTGTGTGTGTGTGTGTGTGTGTGTGTGTGTGTGTGTGTGTGTGTGTGTGTGTGTGTGTGTGTACATATTAAAAATGCCAAGCCATATAATAGTTTACATCTGCACAAAAATATAAAGTGATAACTGTGACAGGACATATTTGGTGAATGGTACAGTTAATTCAATATTTGGGGACAACCTTACAAGGAAAAGAGTGTAATGCCAAGATGAAGCAATTTATCCTGACAGTTCCCACTGGCCTACAATTAGTACTGGACGGAGACGGGAAAAAAAAATAAAGAAATAATGAGAAGATTCAATTCAGTTCCTGATAGCTTCGAAACCTTAAGGGACCCCACCTCGCTGGGTTTTTTTTTATCTTTCTCTCCCTCGCTCGCCAGGAAAATATTGACACTTGGATGGGGGTAAACGTCTTAAAACAGTAGGCTGAATGGGGCCGAATGGATACAAGCCAAAGAGAGAGGGAGAGAAAGAGAAAACAAGCGAGGTGGGCTCCCTTAAGCTTTAGATATTATGTCCCGGGGTTATTAGTGGTTAGGGAATGATAAAGTGGTGATAAATATAGTCCATTATTGTCTATCCTTGGTTTACTAAAGGGCCAACATTCTAACCACAACAAACGCCCGGAGATCTCGGCAATTGAGTCATTTCGTCTCCCTTCAGTGATATCGGCTTGGAATATAGATTCTATCCCACGTAGCCGATTAAAACACGAACTATATCCATCTATATAACCTAATCTTACCTATGTAATCGAAACACTCTCACTTAATCGCTCAAAAATACATTGAGATGTTGAAATAGACGTCCATAGCACCGAAAACTCCACCTCTAAAATCCACGACTCGACAACCTCAACAAACTCCCCAACATCTCGGCAATTGAGACATCTCGGCCCCTTTTTCAAGATAACCGGTTAAGTATTACGATAAAACCCAAGAAACCTAATGATACACTAGCTAATCTACCTTACGCATAAACCACAATTAAGTAAATCATATAAATATTGAATACTCGCTAAAAAATTCGACCATATATTGAAAAGAACGCCCATAGAACCTAAAAAATTCGCCCGTAAAATCCGCGACCCGACAACCGTTCGCGGCGGCCCAGCCCTGTAATTATGACGTCATCCCAGGCGCCATTTTGATTTATTGTTATCAGATCATTTATTATTTAGTAATGACCCCGTGATTAGCCGCGGCCCCGACACCAGGTATACCCAGGGCTAGTTTATTGGGAGAGTGGGGAGACTTCTGTTACAGTAGCCGCCATGTTGTAAGCCTTCAATTGACCACTCTCAAATTTCGGGCTATAAGGAAATTAGGCTGTAGACATCTAGTTTATTGGGAGAGTGGTGAGACTTCTGTTACAGTAGCCGCCATGTTATAAGCCTTCAATTGACCACTCTCAAATTTCGGGCTATAAGGAAATTAGGCTGTAGACATCTGCACAAGTATAATAATACTCAAACATGTGGGATTGTTTATCTATATATCTATATACTCAGGTACATACTCCATAGCTGGGGGTGACCGACTCGAGACAGAGCCCGAACAGGGACAACACAACACAAAGCTTGTAATGGATGGAAATAATGTTGAATGTACTTAGGCCTAGGCACGTTAATGCAGATATAAACGTAAAAACTGAATCAATTCTTATAAGTTGTGAACATCTTTTATTTTATTTAAATGTGTTCGGTGCTGCGATTTCACTTATTTGGCCTAACAATATCACTTAGATAATAATATTGAT